>BTHU01000011.1:9088552-9606052 GCA_036184795.1 Tokudaia tokunoshimensis | reverse complement strand
GAAATAAATTCTGACTTGCCATTCTGTCTTTGCATATGATTTGAATGATTGCAAGAATACAATATCAGGAATATAGAGATTAGATGATTCTGTCTTGCTATGAACTTGGTTATTTAAACTCTTTGGGCTTTGATTTGTCAGCAGTAGAATATGATACTTAGCTTTGAGGTAGTCCTTTGTAATTATGAAGATCCATAGATCAGATGTGCTAATCACCTGCACATGTGCAAACAGTGACTTCTTTAGTGGAATCTTGAACAGGGATACTTGTCTGGAATATTGATCCTACAAGGCCAACCCTAGTGCCAACAAGGAAACAGTCAGGAAAGCATTAATAGGAGAAGTCTCTCCAGTTAATGAAAAGGAATGGATACATAATTAGAGTCTATTCATCTACTGAAATCAGACAAAAGGGACCACAGAGAGGGCTCTGTGAATAAAGCACTTGTCTCTCAAGGGTAAGGCTCTGACTTTGATGCTTCATACCCACTGAAAGACAGAGTAGTAGTGAGTATAAACACTGTATTATATGAGCTGGGAGCAGGAGACAGAAAAATGTACTGAGTTACCCCCACCAGCTAGCCTGGCATGAGTTGTGAGCAATAGTCTCTTTCTCAAACAAGGTAGAAGGCAAAGACCAAGAGGTGAGATATTTCTGTGAGTCTCATGTATGTGTCCTGGCACGCATGTGGCTACATCCACATACAGTACATACTTTACATACTTGTAAGTGCACATATGCAGAAAAGTAAAGAAAAGCAAACAGAAAATATTAGCAATTCATAAAGTTGTCTTAAGTAAGATCACCATATGTGGAAGCCTACATGTGCTAGGTGGAGAGGACTTTTGACTTTAAGTTGCCATGAAATTATAGGTCTTCTTCTTACCCCGAGTATGAGGGAATATGAGCTACAGGAATTAATTCATGTGGGTGCAGTATCACATTTGCATTATGGACATGTTATAATGATGCTACTGACTGTTTACAGCAGTGACTGTCAAACCCAGCTTGGGTACTCGTGTTCTGCAGATGCATGTTACCAGAAGTTACTGTAAATGACTGGATCAAAACTCCAGGAAAGATGCTGGGCATGTAGCTCACTTGGCAGCAGGAAAAGGCTCTTGGCTCAATTTCCAGTAACTCTCTCCAGTCTTGGGTGGCATTGCCGTGGAATCTGTTTTACTTGGGGGGTCTCTCTAAAATCACTCCTAAGTCCAGAATGTAGACTAAAGAAAAAGTTGCAGTTACCAAAATTTATATTTAACTATCATGAAAGTTTTCTACCACACCTATGAATCTAAACTTGATCCATCCTAAAGACTATAGCCTTCCTTCCTTCATTTATGAACTAATGAACTTGTGAATGCTCAAATCAAAAAAAAATCTGTTTCATTATTGTTTTTCTGTCTTGGGAGTATGCCTCATAAATTATAGTATAAGATGATCAAGTTTATAAGTATAATCACATTTACTGATGTGAATGGAATGCAAACCCCATGTGCAAAGAATGTGTTTGCTCCAGGAATATGAAGCTTATTGCTAATTGATACTTGAAAAGTCTGATATTGCCTATTTGAAGATAGGGTATAGAGAAAAAGTAGTAATAAGGGGTATTTGTAACTGGATAATATGGAAGTTAAGACTAAGGGACCTGTATCAGAAAATACCTGTGAGCTAACAGAGAATCAATTTTGTAAGGAGAACACACTTTTATGTGCATGTTAAACTTACCTGCTAGTGGAAAACTTTTACTGACTGGCTGTAAGATGCTTAACTCTATAGCCTACAGCCTTTGTTCCTCCATAATGTTAATTAGACACTTCTTAGAAAGTTTCTTCGTTTGCTGATTTGGATAAAATAAAAGTGTATGAGACCAATTTGCTGGCTACAAAATGAGAGAGTGGTAACTTTTTCCATTATTAATAATTTGAATAATGGGGCTATTTTCTTTAATAGTATACTTAATAAGTAGCTATACATTTGAAAAGCTATTTTTATACCATATCAATTATAGTTTTAATTCATTCCATTGCCACATTATTTTTAGTGCCAAATAGGGTTCAAAAGGAATAAAGGAAACAGCAAATAATAGAAAGTATTAGACAAGATTGTTTTATATGTCAATAATCCAATAATTTAGGCTGAACTTCAACATAAAAACTAATGACATAATTATCCAAGAGATAATCAGTAGAAATATACTGAATTTTCTCATTCAAAAAAATGTAGGATGATGGGAATTTAGAAATGGTGGCAGTGGTCAAGGGGCCTTTCAGAGCAAGACTGGTAAAATGGTACAAACTTTCAGACAGAGAGGAGGGTTAAATTAAAAAGATTCATCACACACTAATAACTATGTATGATATTTGTATGATATTCTTTAAAAGTGAAAAGTGGACTGAGTGTTCTCATTCCATAAGGATTATACCATGCAATATTTACATTAATTAGCTCAGTGTGGAAATCTATCAGGCATTTCTAGATACATTGTAAAACACAACAAATGTAATCCAGTTTTACCTATTGGAAATTATTATTAACTAAAAATAAAATATAGACATTATGAGAAATCATAGGTAGAGAGAAATAAAAGAAATCTAAAGAAATAAAACTATTTAAACAGAGTTGGGGCATTCTGTGCCAGTAAGCATTTCTAGTACATAAGATGACCATATTAGTGTATTGGAGGAGACTTTTTAGACTCAAAGGTGTGGTGCAAAAAAGAGGGAGCACAGTGTGTTTCAGACAGAGGACTTAGTAGCATTTGGGTGACTTTGCACCTGTGGATGGAAGGGAATGTGTCACTAGAGCCTGCTGAGTGATACAGTGGGGCAGCAGGGCACCTTCCAGAAACATGTGACAAAGGTAGACAGCTACATCAGAGCATCCCATCAGCAGAAAGGCTCCGGTGCCTCCTCTCTGGCTACACGCAACAGGAAGTCACAGTGAAAAATGTTCTAGCTGCCCTGGATTTATATACTACTCTTCATGTTGTGCTCTGCATGTTTCAGATTCCGTTGAAAGCTTAACAACTTGAAGCCCCTGGTCCATCTGCATTTCTGCTGTTTTTGCGTGTGAAAGGACATATTTATACACGTCTCCTTTTGCTCAGATTCTTTATTCAACCTGTTCTTCATTCATTATTCATATTTGGGGGGAGGGGGAGGAGAGATTCTCCTCAGGCATGTGTTTTCTTTAAAATAATATAAGTAGATGCTTGCATCTTGTCCCTCTAGGCACTTCATGGATTCTTCCATATAAGTAACTAAAGGGTTGGAGAAGTTGGATTTCTTTTAGCTACAAAACTGTCAGATGGTGTGTGTGTGTGTGTGTGTGTGTGTGTGTGTGTGTGTGTATGTTTATGTGTTTATGTGTGTGTGCATGCATGTGTATATGCGTGAGTGCACGTGTGTGCATGGTTGTGTATGTGTGTACGTGTATGTGTATATATGTTTGTATGTGCATATGTGTGTACACACAAACACACCCATACATACACACATACACACTTATATCTGAACTCCATCTATGATATTGGCGAACCTGCCTAAGTGTTTTCTCCTGATAAACCAGCCTTTATCTATTTTAATCTGCTCTAATCTGGCCTCTATCTTTGTCACCAAGAAGGAGGGGAAGCCCATTAGTGAGTTTTACTCAACTTGGAAAAGTGGTTCATTTTTTTTTTCTATTATTTATTGAAACTGTGCAAGTGGATGTGAGCTCAGCTAGGTAAGCTATTCATAAAGTCTTAGTATGTAGCCTTACCCACAGTGCTCAGCTAGCTAAGATATTCCTAAATCTCAGTGAGGTGACTACCATCCTCAGTGCTCCCTCAGTCACCACGTCTTCACCATGTTGGAATGGAGTTCACTGTTAAAAGAAAATGCCGTAGGACTTATGCCTTCTCTTTGATGAGAAGCCAACATGATGGTCTGCATTGCTAACTCCCACGGTGGTTACTCATGCATTCTGGGTAATTGCTTCCTCTTTCTGTATTCTTTCCTCTTTGCTCATGGTGTCAGAAAGTGCCAGGTCATGTGAGTCTTCCTTATAGTGTTAAGGTCTTTTGTGATGAGAGTTGTCAGGGAGGACCAAGAACGCTGCTGTGCTTTCTGGGACCTGCCTCTTCTTGGGGCTTGTCTATGGGTTTCCTGAAAAGCTGTTGGTTTGTGGTGGGAACACCTGTGTGGTTCTCCTTCCTTCGCATAAACTCCTCACATCTGTGATCCACATACCACCATACTGGCGATATATATGGTAGTTTAAAATATGTTCACAAAGTCTTTGACTTAACATTTAATGGGTGGAGTCCTGACTTCCCTCCTGTTGGGCTTGAGCTGGGCTAGGAACTTGCTTTAATAAACAGGTAAGTCAGAAGTGTTAGCTTGTGGCTTTTGTAGAAAGACACTAAGGCACCTTCCTCTCTCAATTTGGCAGTTGTCTGGGTGTACATCATTGGCCCTCAAACACTTTAAAAGACACCGTGTAGCAGCAAGTGGTTGAAACCTGTTGTCCATAGTATCTGCATTTAGAGGCTGCCCCCTATTCTGTGAGCCTTCTTAAAACCAGATTCTTGAGCTTGTGCCAATCACTAAAAGATAGCCTAGGCCAAAGCCTTAACTGCACCCTTAAGAAACCATGAGCCTGCCCACATAGCATATCTGTTCTCATGTGCTTGGCTCACAAAAACTAAAATTGAAACCATTTTTGTTTTATACTAGTAGCTTCTAGCATGTCTCTCATGTAGAGCTGCTTATCTAGCACACTGTTTACATTTTAAAATTCCATACTCATTGTTTCTCTTGTCAGTTCAAATCTCTTTGACATATAGAAGTCTTATTACTAATATCTGAAAATCTTCCTGAAGGAAGATTTTTGTGTCCCCAAAGCTGGAAGTCTATATTTTATAGCAGTGATTTTCTTCTTTCTATAACCTATTTTAATTTCCTTCGGATTTACTTTCTAGAAAAGTTTTTTCTTTATAATACTTTTAATACTATTTATAAGTCTTTAGTGTATCTTTAATTTTTTTTCAAACCTTACTTTTTTTTTTTTTTTTTTTTTTTTCTTAATTTTATTTTATTTTATTTTTTTAATTTACATTCCAAATCACTTCCCCTTTCCCGTTTCCTCCCTCCCCGAAAGTCCCATAAGCCCCCTTCCCTCCCTCTTTTCTCCGTTCAACCCCCTCTCATTACTCTGTCCTGGCGTTCCCCTACATCCAGTCTTTCCAGGACCAGGGGTCTCTCCTTCCATCTTTTTAGAAATCTATTGATATGCTGATTGTGTCTAGGGTATTCTGAGATTCTGGGTCAATATCCCCTTATCAGTGACTTCATACCATGTGTGATCTTTTGTGATTGGGTTACCTCACTAAGGATGATATTTTCAAGTTCTGACCATTTGCCTAGGAATTTCGTGAATTCATTGTTTTTAATTGCAGAGTAGTATTCCATTGTGTAAATATACCACATCTTCTGAATCCATTCCTCCGTTGAGGGACATCTGGGTTCTTTCCAGCTTCTGGCTATTATAAATAAGGCTGCTATGAATATAGTGGAGCATGTGTCCTTATTGCATGCAGGTAAAGTCTCTGGGTATATGCCCAGGAGTGGTATAGCCGGATCCTCCGGAAGTGTCATGCCCAGTTTTCTGAGGAGCCGCCAGACTGCTTTCCAGAGTGGTTGTACCAGCCTGCAATTCCACCAGCAGTGGAGGAGTGTTCCTCTTTCTCCACATCCTCGCCAACAACTGCTGTCTCCTGTGTTTTTGATCTTAGCCATCCTGACTGGTGTGAGATGGAATCTCAGGGTTGTTTTGATTTGCATTTCCCTAATGACTAAGGATGATGAACATCTCTTTAGGTGCTTCTCAGCCATTAGATATTCTTCAGGTGAGAACTCTTTGTTTAGCTCTGTACCCCATTTTTTAATAGGGTTACTTGCCTCTCTGGAGTTTAACTTCTTGAGTTCTTTGTATATCTTGGATATTAGCCCTCTGTCGGATGTAAGGTTGGTAAAGATCATTTCCCAGTTAGTTGGTTGCCGCTTTGTCTTTTTGACGGTGTCTTTTGCCTTGCAAAAGCTTTGTAATTTAATGAGGTCCCATTTGTCTATTCTTGATCTTAGAGTATAAGCTATTGGAGTTCTGTTCAGGAAATTCTCCCCTGTGCCCATATGTTCAAGGTTCTTCCCTAGTTTCCCTTCTATTAGTTTCAGTGTGTCTGGTTTTATGTGGAGATCTTTGATCCACTTAGAATTGAGCTTAGTGCAAGGAGATAAGGATGGGTCAATTTGCATTCTTCTGCATGTTGACCTCCAGCTGAGCCAGCACCATTTGTTGAAAAGGCTATCTTTTTTCCACTGGATGGTTTTAGCTCCTTTGTCAAAGATCAAGTGACCATAGGAGTGTGGATTCATTTCTGGGTCTTCAATTCTGTTCCATTGATCTACATGTCTGTTACTGTACCAATACCATGCAGTTTTTAACACTATTGCTCTGTAGTACAGCTTGAGGTCCGGGATACTGATTCCCCCAGAGGTTCTTTTACTCTTGAGAATAGTTTTAGCTATTCTGGGTTTTCTGTTATTCCAGATGAATTTTTGAATTGCTCTTTCTAACTCTATGAAGAATTGAGTTGGGATTTTGATGGGGATTGCATTGAATCTGTGTATTACTTTTGGTAAGATGCTCATTTTTACTATATTAATCCTGCCAATCCATGAGCATGGCAGATTTTTCCATCTTCCGAGGTCTTCTTCAATTTCTTTCTTCAGAGACTTGAAGTTCTTGTCATACAGATCTTTCACTTGTTTGGTTAGCGTCACGCCAAGATACTTAATATGGTTTGTGGCTATCGTAAAGGGTATTATTTCTCTTACTTCTTTCTCAGCCTGCTTATCCTTTGAGTATAGGAAGGCTTCTAACACACAATCTCAAAGAAAAAAACCACATGGTCATCTCATTAGATGCTGAGAAAGCATTTGACAAAATTCAGCATCCTTTCATGCTAAAGGTCTTGGAAAGATCAGGAATTCAAGGCCCATATCTAAACATAGTAAAAGCAATTTACAGCAAACCAGTAGCCAGCATCAATCTAAACGGAGAGAAACTTGAAGCAATCCCACTAAAATCAGGGACTAGACAAGGCTGCCCTCTCTCTCCATATCTTTTCAATATAGTACTTGAAGTTCTAGCTAGAGCAATTAGACAAGAAAAAGAGGTCAAAGGGATACAAATTGGAAAGGAAGAAGTCAAACTATCACTATTTGCAGACGATATGATAGTATACATAAGCGACCCAAAGAACTCCACCAGAGAACTCCTACAGCTGATAAACGACTTCAGCAAAGTGGCCGGATATAAAATCAACTCAAGCAAGTCAAACCTTACTTTTAATGATGGTTCTTAAATATTTTAGCTTCCCTTGTAGCCCACCATCCTTCAGAGGTAGTGGAAAAGAAAGGATGTGGGGGAAGTGGATCTGTTTAAAATGTTCTTTGGAGCAAGTGCCATCTTTGTTTCCTGGAAATCAGCAGTTTAGTTCACAGGTTGGCAGACACAGGATACCCCAGCAATCCAGTTCAGTAGAGTCGGTTAACAACAGTGGTGACACAACCTAGCAGAGACAGCCAGGCCCCAGCCTTGGCTTGAGTCAGCAGGAAGGACCTGGAGGGACACCAGGAGAAGTTCTTGGCTGCCTTTCTCAGGGAAGTGAAGATCAGTGAAGACAGGAGGCCCACAAGTGTTGCACAGCTAGCTGTACCAGCAAGTCAAGCTCTGTCTCCATCACTCCATGTGGTCTTATTTATACCCTCCAAACATCATGTGTCTTCCATGTGCCTTGCATTTAATGGATAGGTCCTGACTTCTCTCCCGTTGAGCTGGAATTCTAGAATTTTGCACAGGCATCCAATCAGCCCAACTCTGAGAAAGCAGAAACTTCAGCACACCACCATAAATTTTTTGGTGCTTTTTCTCTCTGTTTTGGAGTCCCAACAAATGCAGCTCAACTACACAATGTAAGGCAGGCCAATACATGTGTATTGTTAGCAAAGAATCCTTCTTTATATGTCCTTTTACATGTTTGCTTTACCACAACATCCTCTCTCCTGTGTCTGCTTCAACTAAACATTCCTTCGTAAGTCTGCCTTAGTCTTTCACATCTTTGTCTACTTGTTCACTTTAATGAAATCTTCCTTGATGTGTTTGCCCCAGCAAAAACACCATCCAACAACTTTCCAAAAGACCATTTAACGTTGCCACTTGACTTTACTTTTTAATTTTTGATATTTATTTTAAAATATTTCCTATGTATAGTTAGTGAATTTTAGTTTCAAAATTTCACTTTTCAAAGTAATGTCAGAAAGTGTTAGATTATGCCCTGCAGTTATCTGAATCTCCAGGTATGCTTTGGTGATTGTTACACAGTGTCACCCAGTGGTTTCTTTAGAGGACACTGTGTTCAGTGCCAGTGTTGGATACCTGCTGGGACTGTAAGGTCCGCTCTCACTGTTCGCTCCTTCTCAATAGAACATGAGCCCTCTTTTGTATCTCCTCATGTGGATCTCCATCCCTGTATTCTTTTGGAGTTCATGTTTACTCACACCTGCACTTGTGTGAGTGCTTTATATTTACTGACACTAATTACTCCCATGTGTCTGCTCCCTGCTCCCACTTGTGTCAGAGCACAGAGTCATGTCTGAGTTTTTGCTCAGTCTTATCATCTATGACCTGCACAGAATAGAAGGCTGTGTGGGTTCTAAGAGATACACTCGGACATTCTCTGCACTACGTGTTTAAGCTCTTGCAATTGAGGATTTGCGTTATGATATTGTTTTGTAACAGGTGTCTCTGGGAGCTTCGTAATAGCTGTTTTTGAATGCTTTAACTCTCTTGTTGCTGGACCCTGCCTTCCTATCAATTAAGAGTTCTAGAATTTTATTGAGCATTGCTATTTTAATGAATATATTCTTATCATAATTACATTTAAAAGATGGTCTCTTAAAACTTCTTTCAATAGAAACTATATGCAGTCAAAGAAGTTACCATTATGTTCTTCCCTTTTCTTGGATGGGGTTTTGGTTTTGGATATTACAGGAAGTTCTATCTAAGATAAAGCCAGAGGTCTGGTCCCTGACAAATATGAGGGGTAAGTTAGGTTTGATCAGCTCATGCTGAGATTAATTAAGAACTCTCTAACTCTCACAATGCTGCCTGAAGGCATCCAAAAACTGGCATGATGAGACAGAATTACTGGACCAAAGTCCAGGAAAAAATAACCCCCAGGATGGTGATATTGGCTTAGAGAGTCTCCTGTCTTGCATTTCCAGACTCAGGAGGAGGCAGTTGGGGAGCGAGGAATTTTAATAGGGAGACAGGATGTAACTTGGAGGTTAGGGCATACAAGAAAAGGGTTTAGATTGCAAATGTCTGCTTTTTGAGAGTGTTCTTAGAAGGGTAGAGCAAACAATTTCTCCTTGGGGTAGAGACCATTCATTGGAAAATGTCAATTCCCAACTCCAGTGGGTTGACATGGACTCTCTGACTTTCCCTCTCAAACCTCCACTCCCCCCAAGCAAAACAAAACAACCAAAAAACACAAACAAAAATGAACTTCCTGTGGATATAAAATTACAAAGGATTTCAGACAATTTTTTTTTTACTGTTACATTTACAACATCTACTAGTTAAGCAAACTGGCACAAAAATGATTTGAAAGCAATGACAGAAAACCAAAGACACAGACACAGACTTCCATGTCCCAGATAAGGCACATGCCAGATACTTACCTCCTAAAAATGGCATTTGTTAGTGAGAAGAAAGAAAAGAATGGGATTGGGTCCAGTATGAGTTTGATTAAAATAATTTAATGTAACTTTTTATCTCACAAGGTCAATGAGTGGTGATTATAGATCATTTCAGTATCAAAAACCACTATGCAGATGACACCTGCAATACCTTATGATCAAAACACATGGTACCTACTAGATCACTTGACAGAGACAATTGACAAAGCTTCAACATCATATTTCATAGCAGAAGGGTGAAAGTGCAGTCTTTTAAGTAGGAAGGAATCAGTGATACTGAATACCAAAACTTTTACCAAGATTTTTTAAAAATAAATGTATTTCATGTGTATGGATATTTTGCCTGCATGTATGTTTGTGTACCATGTGCATTCCTGGGGCAAGGTAGGCTAGAAGAGGTGTCAGATTCCCTGAAACTGGAATTAGAAACTGTTCTGAAATGCTATGTGGGTTTTGGGAATTGAACCTGGGTCCTTTGTAAGAGTAATCAGTACTCTTAAGCACTAATCCATCTTTCCAGCCCTCTAAGATATTATTATATGTGTTAACACAAGTAGGTAATCAGAGGAAATATATGTGGTTACCAAAAACAAAGACGCAAACAACCAACCAAACAACTAAAAAGCATGTATAATATATATACATATTATATAATAGGCTGTGTATTTCAGCTATCTAAATTAATTCATGCATTTTCCTAAAGTCATAGATAAAAGTTCAATGATAAAAATAAGTTTGCTATGTCAGTAATAAAATTTGACAACCTTATAAGCTAAATTCCAAATATACCAGAAATAAAATGATTCCAAAGAGGGATGCCATTAATAAAGAGAACAAAAGTATCAAATACCAAGACCAGCAGATCATCTATGGAAAATAGAAGAAGTAGTACTGAGAGAAAGATGATCCACAAACTCAGAATAACTCAGCCAAATGTTACTTTTTCTTTTTGTTAGAGATTGCAATTTAGGTTGATTTATATATTAATTAAAAGAGACAAAAGTAAAGAAACTCAGAAACTCTTGAAGAAGACAGGATTACGGTACAGCTGCCTGTACGAAAGGTTACTTGATCTGTGACACATGGGGGTGGGGTGGGGTGGGAGAGAATTGTTTGTATTTGAGGTCTTTTGAGTAATTCCCATCTGAGTTAGTTAGGGTATCTATGACTGTGATGAAACATCAAGACCTAAAGGAGCTTAGGGAAGAAAGGGTTTCTGTGGCTTACAGTACCATATCACACCTCATCACCAAAGGAAACCAGGGCATACTCAAAGGACCGGGACCTGGAGGCAGGCACTGAAGCAGAGATCTTAAAGGAATGTTGCTTGTTGTTTTCTCCTCCTATCTTGCTCAGCCTTTATTCTTGTAGAGCTAGGGACCACCAGCCTGGTGGGGCACTGTGCATAGATGGTGCATGAGATGCCCCTATATTGATCATTACTCAAGAAAATGCACTACGGGCTCACACCAAGGCCGAGCTGATGGAGACATTTTCTCAGTTAGGGTTCCCCCTTCTCAAATGACTCTAGCTTGTGTCAAGCTGACAAAATCTATGATTTCTGAGGTTGCTACTTTTCTGTTTTATAAATACCACATCTTCCTTTTCAATCCTAGGGAGAAGTAAAATCCTGAAGTAAAAATTTAAGAATGAAGCCAAGAACCTATTTTTTTTTCTTACTTAGAGAATAGATTTCTTAATTGTGATCAATTTTGGAGTAGATTATCGTGTATGGAATGTTCCTTTTAAACTTAGATTACTGTCACTCACCTTATGCATGAGAGAACAGCAATTTCTGTCTTACAATCTAGTCTATTTTTGTTTGCAGTTACTTATTTTCACATTTATTTAGAAATTCATTTATCCAGATTAATTTCATTAAAAATGTGTATGGGATATATTTATGTGATGTATGCACAGTATGTGTGTGTGTGTGTGTGTGTGTGTCTATGCATGCACATCTTTGAGTTCCTTACCTTTTAATTAGTTCTATTTTTTAAACAGAATATTTGGTAGATATACAACTTTAAGAAGAGTAATGGAAATGAATTTAAATATGTGTTTAAAGATTTCAAGGTTACATTTGTGTTAAAATGAGATATATTGGTATTGATATTATTATGTGAAATTACTTTATTTAAGAAATAAATACATGTTGGAGTCTGCCTAAGAAACTGTCCACTGAGGTATCAAATTATCCTCCTTTTATCTGTCTGTGTTTAGGCAGTCATTCAGCAGACATTGTGAGGGCCTTCTCTGACCTTTCTGCTTTGTCAAACATTTTCTCATTTTTCTATCTGCATGTTGATGTGTCTTCTTAATTGCATTTACTTTTTGAGATATAATAATTTTATTATGTTTGACATTTAGCTACTGGTGGATGCTATTTTCTAATGAGATTATAAATTCATGAGAGTAGGAAGTATCTTTTCCTATATCAAGCAACTAACAATGTGTGCAAGACCTCTTCAGAAGACTGAGCTGCATGGGTAAGGATTTAAGCTTGTATGAGCAAAGTGTAATATTTGGGGGCTTCACTGTTTATAAGACATCTCCCATGTATTTTTCCTGCTCTGCTGCTATTAAAGTAATGAGATTTCTGGTTGAGTACCCACAATGCAGAACCTCACGGTGGAAGTGATAAAGAAGTGCCTTATATGAGTTTCTATGCTTCCTCCATATACAAACCACTACGGATCTGCCTTGCTGCCTTACACAGGATGAGTGTATTTAAAAAGCTAAATTGACCTGGGGATGCTAACAGCATTGATGTTCCATTTACTGGTACAGAGAGAAACATCGTTTCAACTACAGGTGCATTGCACTTTCAAAGATTAGTAGATTAGTTAATTGGAATTATCCGTGATACCTGTCTACAGCCGGTAGTAAATATTTTTTAAGCTTCAGATTTGCATGATATGACCTTTAAAATAAACTTTCAACTTTCCGGGCCTGTGCTGCCTAACTGCACATAGATTCAGATTGTGCTGAAGGGTAGGATATTGAAGAACAGGCTCTGGAGTCAGTGAAGCTCTACTGTTGACTTGGCAACCCTGGAAGAGTTGCCTAGTGTGTGTACTTCGTCTTCCATATTTAAGTTGATTTCTTCCCTTTTTTGAGAGGCATCATGAGGACCCAGCATAAAGGTGTCCTGTGTCTATAAATATTAACAATATTAATCATTGATCCTCCTTGACTTGAGATGTGTTTATGTCCCTTGAAATAGTGTAAATTGAAAATACTGGAAAGGAAATTCATTTAGTATGGTCAGATTGCAAAATACCACAGCTTAACATAATGGTGAGCTGTGGAACCCCAATTGTACACTCTCCTGGCTGTGTGGCTGATGGGAGCACCATCTCACCCTCTTCTCTGTGTGGCTGATGGGAACACCATCTCACCCTCCTCTCTGTGTTGCTGATGGGAGCACCATCTCACCCTCCTCTCTGTGTAGCTGATGGGAGCACCACCTCACCCTCCTCTCTGTGTGGCTGATGGAAGCACCATCTCACCCTCCTCTCTATATAGCTGATGGGAGCACCATCTCACCAACACTGCCAAGGGTTCTGTTAGCATGAGATTGCCAACCACCCACCCAGGAGAGGGCTGAAGACCAGTTCCCAGGGATCCCTACTTCTGTCGTACACCACAAAGAAATCAAAATATTATCAGCTGATCCACCTTAAGTTGGGATCATGTCTAGATTAATTTAAATATGTATTTCACTCTTTTGTGATTAGTTTATCTTGTGTAAATATTCAGACTATTCTATTTCCACATATGAGAAATGTATTTTTCTCTTTTTTATAGTGACTGTGGGTGTCTGAGGAAAGATCATTATTAAATGCTCTTCAGTCCTATGCTGTGTTACTTTGGAATCTGATAATCCATTCATAATATATCAAATTAAAAGCTTCTTTTAAAAATAGTAATTAAAAATTATGTAATGTATTAATATATTTTATTAAATCTATTATTTTATAGTATAGATCTACTAAACATATTTTGGATCCTTCGTATCCCCTAATAGTCTTTGCTTATATAAATCATGGATGTATTTAGAGATTGAAAAGGAGGATTTGATCACCCAAATTATCAATACAAATAAACATATAATATTAATCTTCCCAACATACTTAAAGAGGATACTTGGTTTAGTTTTTATTTGCTGACATAAAAATTTATCTGAAAGTATTAAAGACTAATGATGTTTTTAAACTATTATTCACTTTAATGTTTATTTTCTCACATGTTTATTAACAATATAAAATATAACTGATAGCCATGGATATAAAGGGTACATGTTTTTCTATACACTTTAGATCATTAGTGCTTATGTCTGTAACTGTGCTTGTTTATGTCAGAACTATAAGAATTTAGCATGCTTTTTAGGCTTCCTATTTGCATACATAATAATTTATTCTGTTCCTGTTAATATATTAATAATTTTAAATTACTATAGTAAATTTACAGTAGTTCTCTGTAGTAAAATTACAATTTTCATATTTTATATTGCTATAAACAGTACTATAATATTTCTGTAAATTATATTCACATAATTTTACTATAAATCATCTATAATATTTATATTAATATAAATATTACTGTAAGATTATCACCCCAAAACATTTAAACTTCAAAATAAGTGAGATTTTTGTCAGTGTATGCATGTTATTTGTAGTAAGATATGCATTTGTTTAGAGTAGTTATAATCATTTAAAGACCATAAGAAAGATAATAGTAAATTTAGCCATAATTTATTTTATTCAAAGTATATTAACCCAACATTAAAGAAGCTCAAATAGGATATAATTCTAGAATATTACATGTACTTCGAAAATGTTATATTTCTGTGTACAAGGGTTCATTCTGAAATCAATAGATACAAAATCAAAAACCGTGTTCAAGTTTTACCCCATGGTAACTATCACAACATTCTTCATGACCACAGAACAAGGCTGCTTCACTGTGCAGACTTCACTCTTGTCTCAGGTCACATCTCAGGGAGCATGTCTATTCAGTGCTAATGACCCAGGTGACAGGTTCAGAAGCATGTCTAGCCATTCCTAATGCTTTCTATTCAGAACCTTGCTTCAGTTGCTTCCCACTGATAGTTTACGATTTTGATAAGTTAGCAGCACTAATATTTTTTAAAACGACCCAATGGGAATTAAGGTCTGTATGATAGCAGCCTGCCCTTTGGCGTATTTTTGTTTTCTTTCAGGATTTTTTTTTTTTTTGGATCTTTTTCTCTTTGCTTGCTTTTGGGCCTTGGGCTGCCACGATGATCGATTTTTGTGAACCGTTTTTGAATGTTCTTGGTTTGTGAGTATAAATTTGAGTCATAAAAATGTAAATTTGAGTAATAAAAATTATTAGAAGCGAAAGGAAGGTGATGTTAGCACTAACTGAACAAATATTC
Organism: Tokudaia tokunoshimensis; assembly: GCA_036184795.1. Lineage (NCBI taxonomy): Eukaryota > Metazoa > Chordata > Mammalia > Rodentia > Muridae > Tokudaia > Tokudaia tokunoshimensis. The sequence goes on along the minus strand of BTHU01000011.1, from coordinate 9,590,820 downwards.
ACAGCAGCTTCCTGCTTAGCTCCCATCCCATTGGTTCTGACTACAGAACTCCTTCTTTTTCCCTGTGTTTCATTTTCTCCTTTTTAAATCTGTCCTTACCTTGTACTCAATTTTCTCTTTTTTTTTTAAATTTATTTATTTCAAATATATATATGTATATATATATGTACTTTTATTTTTTTTAAATTTTATTTTCTAAGTTTTTTTCTTATTTACATTCAAGATCATTTCCCCTTTCCTGGTTCCTCCCTCCCCGAAAGTCCCATAAGCCCCCTTCCCTCCCTCTTTTCCCCATTCAACACCCTCTTGCTTCTCTGTCTCGGCATTCCCCTACATCCAGTCTTTCCAGGACCAGGGGTCTCTCCTTCCATCTTCTTAGAAATCTATTGATATGCGAATTGTGTCTAGGGTATTCCGAGATTCTGGGTTAATATCCCCTTATCAGTGACTGCATACCTTGTGTGTTCTTTTGTGATTGGGTTACCTCACTAAGGATGATATTTTCAAGTTCTGACCATTTGCCTAGGAATTTCGTGAATTCATTGTTTTTAATTGCAGAGTAGTATTCCATTGTGTAAATATACCACATCTTCTGAATCCATTCCTCCGTTGAGGGACATCTGGGTTCTTTCCAGCTTCTGGCTATTATAAATAAGGCTGCTATGAACATAGTGGAGCATGTGTCCTTATTGCATGCAGGGGAAGCCTCTGGGTATATGCCCAGGAGTGGTATAGCCAGATCCTCTGGGAGTGTCATGCCCAGTTTTCTGAGGAACCGCCAGACTGCTTTCCAGAGTGGTTGTACCAGCTTGCAATTCCACCAGCAGTGGAGGAGTGTTCCTCTTTCTCCACATCCTCGCCAACAACTGCTGTCTCCTGTGTTTTTGATCTTAGCCATTCTGACTGGTGTGAGATGGAATCTCAGGGTTGTTTTGATTTGCATTTCCCTAATGACTAAGAATGATGAACATCTCTTTAGGTGCTTCTCAGCCATTAGATATTCTTCAGGTGAGAACTCTTTGTTTAGCTCTGTACCCCATTTTTTAATAGGGTTACTTGCCTCTCTGGAGTTTAACTTCTTGAGTTCTTTGTATATATTGGAGAATTTCCTGAACAGAACACCAATAGCTTATGCTCTAAGATCAAGAATAGACAAATGGGACCTCATTAAATTACAAAGTTTTTGCAAGGCAAAAGACACTGTCTCCCTCAATGTCTGTGGGCTACTCATGGACACACGAGCCTTTACCATTTTTGAAACTATTTGAAATGTCAGTAAGTTACTTCCTGTGATTTTTATCTCCCTAGAAAATGAGTTCTCATGTAGTTTTCAATCAAGTCTGGAGGCAGATTACTGGGAAGAGGTTCTTCGCCATCTCTTCTGACTTTCACGGTATGCACATTTTACCAGACTTCTCTCTCAGGGCTTTTGTTATCTTACCTGCAGCATAGAGGTAAGGAAATCTTCCATGTAAGGATGGTGGTGCATTGCAATGCTGATGCCTGTAACACTCATAGAAGAGTAACCGGAACTTACAGATTGCTCATGCTTGTTCAACAAATACCCATGTGGCCCACAGGTGTATCTAGTCTCCTGTGCCACCTCAGTAGAAGAAGTCTCTTCTGTGATGCTAGACTTTCAAGTTGATCTTGTATCCTCAATGCCCCTTACTTTCTCAGGGCCCATATGATTTTATAAACACTCCAGTGGTTTGGAATATTATTTTATTTAAAAGAACATTTTATTGTGGTAGGATGGAAAATTTATAATATAATTACTGAGCATATAGTTTGGAATCGTATTTTGTTTTGAGCCTTTTGCCCATAACTTTTCCACTTAAACTCATAATTATGTTTCTCTCCTTATTTTCCTGGCTGAAACAGGCTCTTTCAGGCTTGCTCCAGTTCTCAGAGCCATGTCTTTCTCTGCTGAGTGTATAGCCCTCTTCACAGCTGTCACCACATTGACCTGCAAATGTTTTCTGTGCTGGGACCCAGAGGACATGTCTTCATTTGAGAGTGATGGTGTGTGCTATTTTATAATCTCAACAAGAATCATGGTTCTAACGAACATGCTGTGGTTTTTATCTCAGTGAAAAACCAATTTTTTAATATGATGCATACCCACTTGTTAATCTAGTATCACATGAATCTAGGTAGTACAATGTTTGTCCTGATCAATGACAAAGGGATTTCCTTCCAACCATGAGCAATGCTACCTCACCAGGAATTTAAGAAATAAAAGAATGTTACCTTGCAGGGTAGAAGGCAAGGACAGCTTTAGTTGTGAACAAATTCTGATGTCAGAGTCTCATATTTTACTAGACAATTTGCTATCCTATATCTTCAGATGGTCAAGAACTGAATATATCACATTGTAAAATTTTTGTTCCTAGCTTTTTCAAGGAATTAACTTTCTGTTGGAGTTAATGCACATTAAATTTTCTGTCCAGTGGCAGAGGATTAAAAAAAATAATGTTATACCATCTTATTTTGGTAAAAAGTTTTGAAGGAATGTGATTAGCTTCTGTGACCTCAGTGCTTGGGCATGTATCAATAGTGTGTGGCCTCAAAACATGGCTTTCAAAAGCTTCTTACTATTTTATGCATGCATTTTTGAGATATTGAATGTGTGGTTGGGGATTTCTCTACAAGGAATTATTGTCCCATTGATCTTGTCTATCTCCATTTGCCAGGGTAGGAAATAGAATTGACATAATTGTCGATGTAGGTGGGAGCCTATTTTAGTTGTGTCTTGCCTTGGTTTTGTATATTTGGCCTTTAAGCATTGATCTGTTATTTTGTTGGTAAACCTGTCAACTTGACAATCAGTAGGTTAGTTCTGGAATACCTTATGCAATATGCTCCTTACGCAGTCCAGACACTTTGGAACAGATATTTTCTTTTCTTTTTCTTCCTCATTTTCAAGTAGGATGCTTATTCATGATAACTAGCCATTTTAATTTCAATGTATGCTTTTAAGAGTATAAATACTCTTTAATCCTATTTAAACAGCTTCATACCAAACTTTTTATTCATATTGCTCCCTTGAATTTTTCTTCATTTTGAAGTATCCCATAATTTTTATTAAAATATATCCTCTAACCCCTAAATTGTCTATGGATGTATTGCTAAGCTTCCAATATGTGAAGCTACACAATCTTCTTGTTGTCAGCTTCTTTTTTCTTTGTTTAGCAACGTTATAATTATCTTCATCCTCCCCTTTGTGTCTCTGGTTTCTGAAATTATTTCCAAAACTTTCTGGGAAGCATGTGAATGTTGTTTTAGTTTAGTTTACATTTCCAATGAAGGAAAGGAAAGCTGTTGGCCCCACACTGCCCTTGGTGCAGCTCACTCTTTGCTCTACTTTACAGCAACAGTCTCGAGGGAGCTCTTAGGAACAGTGCTGCTATTTGCACTTGGTCACCATCCATTGTCTTCCACACCACGTTAGCCAGGATGCTGCCCCAACTGTTCGCCTACATCACATTAATGAGTGCATCTTAACAGATCCAAGGACAGTGTCTTGGTCTGATTACTTCTCCATTCTGTTGTCAGTGAAAGCAGGGAATTAAGTCTCAGACTTTAACTGTAGATACTTCTTTGTCTTTTCTTTGTGATACTCTGTAGTTTGAATTCTGATAGTAAGTACCTGAGCAATACTGATCACCATGACACCCCATGCAAGTGAACCTTCTTTGCTGATTCTTTTTGCATATTTTTGTTGTCCTCAGGCAATGTGTGCTTGTTGTAGACAGTAAATGGTTAATTCTTGTATTTTGTTTGATCTGTTACTATCTCGATCAATTAATGTGTTTATATAATTTACATGTTATGTAATGAAATATATGGTTAGGCTTAGATGTATCATCAGTTTTAACTCTTTCTTGCTAATTCTGTTTGTAGTATTCTATTAGGTTTTGGTTTTTGCTTTGGTAGTTGGTACTCTGCCACCGCCCCTGCATGTTTGGGTATTTTCTCATTGTTTCACAGGACACCAAATCTTTTAAACATTTTCTTCTAGAATGCTATTTTTTTTTCTATGAGTGTTCTTCAGATTGGTTTTGGGATTGAGGAAAGTTTGGCATTTTGATGTTTTTTTCTTTTTTGATTTGTAGGATAGGACAGATTCTTGCTTAGCATAGGATTAATTTTTTTGTATCTTGAAGTAGAATCCCTCTAAATATTCTGCTCAGCTTCCTGTGGGTTACAGACTTTCCATTGCTTTGGTAGTTACAGATTCATCCCAGCCGTGAGTCCTGGATTTCCTTATAAGATTTTTACATGAAGCTTTTCTAGCCCTTGGCATTGACCTTACATCTGTGATCTAATCAGTATTCTGGTGAATACCTTGGGGAGATTCTCAGCTAGTTTCTGGATTCTCTGACTGGGTAGCTCCCTCCTTTCTCACTTTTTGTCTTGTAGGCTCAAGTTCCTTCAATTTCACCAGACTCCTAGTAGCTTTTGTGTAGTTCAGTAAAACTCCCTGACTCTCCGTGGCTGCCCACCAAGCATGGCCTGTTAACTGTTACTATTGTGAGACTCATTTTTTAAAAAGACAAAGTCTTACCCTGGATGAACTAGGACTTGATATGTACTCAACAGACTAGCTTGGAACTACTTTGCATCTCTAGTACAAGAATTAGGTGCATGGGTGTTTACACTTAAAATGCTCTTAATTTTAAAGCTCTTTGAAGCTTTGAGCTGACTCATAGTTAGCAAATTTTTCTTTTATCTGAAAGATTCCTCTTCATATGCTACATCAGCTTTTCATGGCTTTAATAAATACCCAAGATAATGAAATTAGAAAAGAAAACATTAATTTTGAGTAGCTATTCCAGAAGTCTCAATCCTTGGTTGGTGGTGACCTTGTTTAGGGGCCTTTGGTTAACACAGAATGGTCCGGGTGCCAAGCCTGAGAAGGTGGCAGAAAGAAGTCACTAACTCATGGTTAGGAACCAAAGAAGGACAGAGAAAGATATGACATTTGAATTAATTACTTTTCTTGTTTCTATTAAAGAAAAAATGTCTGTCAAAGGCAACTTAGAGCAGGAAGAAGACTTTCTGTTTTCTTTTCATTATAGTTTGAGGATACCATGCATCACTGCAGGGAAGGCAGAGAGGCAGAAACAGGACACTACTAATCCCGTTGTATCTGTATTCAGGCAACAGATGGGATGAATGCCAGTCCTCACTATCTCTGTCCCCTTTTTATTTATTTAGGAGCCCCAACCATGGAATGGGGCTGCCCACATTTAGGGTGGACCCTCCCACCTCAACTAATAAAAACAAGATTTCTTCACAGGCATTCCTAGAGGCTTGTCTCTTATCAAATTAACAATCAATATTAACAACCATAATAATTCTACCTGTTATCAACTTCACACTCAAGCATACTGTACTGCTTCTAGATAATAACCTTTGCAACTCAGTTCTTCATAGGGTTAGATAGAGCAATTTCCAAATTCATCTGGAATAACAAAAAACCCAGGATAGCAAAAACTATTCTCAACAATAAAAGAACTTTTGGGGGAATCAGGATCCCAGACCTCAAGCTCTACTACAGAGAAATCGTGATAAAAACTGCATGGTATTGGTACAGTGACAGGCAGGTAGATTAATGGAATAGAATTAAAGACCCAGAAATCAACCCATACACCTATAGTCACTTAATCTTTGACAAAGGAGCTAAAACCATCCAGTGGAAAAAAAGACAACATTTTCAAGAAATGGTGCTGGTTCAACTAGAGGTCAGCATGTAGCAGAATGCAAATTGATCCATTCTTATCTCCTTGTACAAAGCTCAAGTCCAAGTGGATTAAGGACCTCCATGTAAAACCAAATACACTGAAACTAATAGAAAAGAAAGTGGGGAAGAGCCTCGAGCACATGGGCATAGGGAAAAATTTCTCAAACAGAACAGAACACCAATAGCTTATTCTCTAAGATCAAGAACTGACAAATGGGACCTCATAAATTGCAAAGCTTCTGTAAGGCAAAGGACAGTGTCAATAGGACAAAACGGCAACTGACAGACTGGAAAAAGATCTTTACCAATCCTACAACCAATAGAGGGCTAATATCCAAGATATACAAAGAATTCAAGAAGTTAGACTCCAAAGAACCTAATAACCTTATTAAAAATGGGGTACAGAGTTAAACAAAGAAATCTCAACTGAGGATTACCAAATGGCTGAGAAGCACCTAAAGAAATATTCAACATCATTAGTCATCAGGGAAATGCAAATAAAAACAAATCTGAGATTCTACCTCATACCAGTCAGAATGACTAAGATCAAAACCTCAGGTGACAGCAGATGCTGGCGAGGATGTGAAGAAAGAGGAACACTCCTCCATTGCTGGATTGCAACCTGGAATAACCACTCTGGAAATCAGTTTGGTGGTTCTTCAGAAAATTGGATATAGTACTACCTGAGGACCCAGCTATACCACTCCGGGGCTCCAACTTGTAATAAGGACACATGTTCCACTATATTCATAGCAGCCTTATTTATAATAGTCAGAAGCTGGAAAGAACCCAGATGTCCCTCAAGAGAGGAATAAATACAGAAACTGTGGAACATTTGCACAATGGAGTACTACTCAGCTACTAAAATCAATGAATTCATGAAATTCTTAGGCAAATGAATGGAACTGGAAGATATCATCCTGAGTGAGGTAACCCAATCACAAAACAGCAACAACAACAACAAAACCCCCCACATATGGTGGTACTCTCTGATAAGTGGATATTAGCTCAGAAACCTGGAATACCCAAGATACAATTCACAGATCACATGAAGCTCAAGAAGAAGGAAGACCAAAGTATGGATACTTTGGTCTTTCTTAGAAGGGGGAGCAGAATACCCATGGGAGGAGATACAGAGACAACGTGTGGAGCAGAGAATGAAGGAAAGGCCGTCCGGAGACTGCACCACCTCGGGATCTATTCCATATACAGTTACCAAACCCAGACACTAATGTGGATGGCAACAAGTGCTTGCTGACAGGAGCCTGATATAGCTGTCTCCTGAGAGGCTCTGCCAATGCGTGACAAATACAGAAGAAGTGGATGCTCACAGCCATCCATTGGACTAAGCACAGGGTCTCCAATGGAGGAGCTAGAGAAAAGGCCCAAGGAGCTGAAGTCATTTGCAGCCCTATAGCAGGAACAACAATATGAACCAACCAGTACCCTCAGAGCTCCCAGGGACTAAACTACCAACCAGAGGGCACACATGGAGGGACCCATGGCTCCAGCTGCATATGTAGCAGAGGATTGCTTTGTTGGACAATGAGAGGAGAGTCCTTGGTCCTGTGAAGGCTGGATGCCCCAGTATAGTGGAATGCCCGGACAGGGCAGTGGGAGTGGGTGGAATGGTGAACAGGGTGAGGGTGGATGGGATAGGGGGCTTTTGGAGGTGAAACAAGGAATGGGAATAACATTTCAAATGTAAATAAAGAAAATAAAAAAAAGCTTTTTATAAAAAAAGAATAATCTGTAGCTTAAATACAGGAGTTTAAAAGTATAACTTTTCCTATCTTCTTTTTATGTATAATGTTTTCTTATGTATGTATGTATGTATGTATGTATGTATGTATGAGTGAGGTGTGTGTTGTTTGAATCAAGGGTTCTCTGTGAAGCCCTGGTCCTTCTGAAACTCACTCTGTAGACCAAGCTGAGATGGAACTCAGAGGTCTGTCTGCCTCTGATTCCCAGGTGCTGGAATTAAAGGCATACACCACCGCCACCACCACCAAAAGAAAAAAAAAAGGTAATAACATCTAACCCTCTGTCTCCATAAAGCTCATGGCCATCTCATAATGAAAAATGCTTTCACTCCAACTTCAAAACCGTCATAGTCTTTAACTGGTCCACACTATTTGTTATTCATAAGTGTAAATGCAGATTCTTTTAACTCCTCCGAGGTTCTAGAACATCAGAAACATGGTACATCTTTCCAACATAGGACATATCAGATTAATGCACTGCCATTCCAAAAGGGAGCAATGGGGCCATAACAAGGAATCTTCACACCTAAACCACCAGAAAACCAGCGGAGTAAACACTAGACTATGCAGTTTCCATTGGGCTTCTGATGCCCATGGTAGAATTATCAGAGATCCAAATAAACTTGGCAGCTCCACCCCTCCAACTCCACGTGTCATTTGTAGCACATTGACCCTCACTTCCCTCCATGCTTGGAACTTCCCTTTAAGCTTGATGTTTCCCAGAGCGGCTGTTCCTTTGTCCTTGCATCTTAAATATCCTGTGGTTGCCTTCTCTATGTAGGTTCATTGTCCTGGTTGGTTTTGTGTCGGCTTGGACCAAGCCAGAGCTATCTGAGAAGAGTGAGCCACAACTGAGAAAATGCCTGTGTAAGATTGGCCAGTAGGCAAATATGTGGGGCATTTTAAAAATTGTTGATTGATGTGGGAGGGCTTAGGCTATTGTAGATGGCATGACCTCTAAACAGGTGGTCCTGGGGTATATATGAATATAGGCTGAGCAAGTCATAGGATGCAAGTTAGTGGAAATTGTGTTCCTCTCTGGTCTCTACTTCAGGTTTTCCTATTTTACTTGACTTCCTGGTTTGACATCCTTTGATGATGGTATATACTATGGAAGTGTACAAAAAATTAATCCTTTCCTCCCCAGGCTACTTTTGGTCCCAGTCTTTTATCACTGCAATAGAAATACTAGCTAAGACATTCACCTTCATGACTTCATGCAAGGGCACTTTTGGGTCTTCTTCCAGGGAGATAGATGCTGATACAGATTGCCTGGCCTTAGCTGCCTTCTAGAACTTAACAGAAACCAATACAAACCCCGGACTCTTTATCTTTTCTGACTGTTAAGCCATCATTATGCAGTAACAACACTACCAATTCTGCTGCCGACTAGAGATGTAGCTTAGCCTCTTTAGACAAGCATCTCATTGATCTCTGCCCTCTAGGCAGACCAGAGGAATCAGTTTCCTAGTCATTTTTTGAGCCAAGAACCTTTTTTTAAAGTTTATAATTCTCAGTTTAGTCTTTCTCTCAAAAGAGTTTGGATTTTTGCAAGATGGAGTCTTCAGGGGGTGACATATTGTCTCCAGGGTACCTCTCCTAGTGCCTCCGTAGATTTCTCTTTAATAGTGCTGATCTCTGTTTTAATTAATAATCTCTGTGCCAGGCTTATCTACAACTTTAAATATTCCCTCTCCTACAAAAGGGCACAATGTTATATCTTTTTCTGCACTTGTTCTCTCCCAAGGTAGACCTGGAGAAGAGCAGCGAGCAGGGACTGAGACACAACCTTGACGCTGTCAGTCTCTTCCTCAAAATCAATTAGTTCATTACTTTTGAATTCAGCCTTAGTCGAGGTCTCAGAGCATGGGTAGAATATTACCAGATTTTTGCCAGAATATAACACAAATAGCTTGTGGCCTACTTCTCTGTAGAGTTCTTGTTCCCCTATGAAAACTCATGAGCCAAGCCTGCACTGCTCACTTTGGCCAGTAACCTGCTTTTCAAATGCCAGCAACAGTAAAAAGTGTTCCTTTTTTCTGCATCCTCAAAATTAGGCTAAGCTGACTGGATCCTCAGTGGCTCTTTTGTCTCCTCAGCAGTAGATTACAAGCATGAATTACTATGCACATGTTGAGGGTGGATTCTGGGGATTAAAGTGAGGTCCATATTTTGTGATGCAAGAACTTTTGTCAGTAAGCTATCTTCCCAGCCCAAAATGTATTTTTCTTTTCTCTGATGACTAAAAATGATGGATACTTAAAAAAATATAATTGTTGGTCATTTACATGCATTCATTTGATAGTGTTTATTTTAATTCACTCATCCATTGATTGATTGGGTGGTTGGTTCTTCAGATTTGTTTCTTAGTTCTTTAAATATTCTAGACATCAAATCCATATCAGATCAACATCTGGCAAAGATTATCTCCACTGTTTGTTTCTTTTCTTGTACAAAAATGTGTGCTTTCAATGTCATGTGATCCAATTTTTGTCTCTATTTGTTGTTGTTGTACAAAAAAATTGTGCTTTCAATTTCCCATAATCTTATTTGTTTTTACATTTTTATGAGCTATTCCAGTCTTATTCAGAACATCATTGAATAGACCTTGAAACATTTTCCTTATCTTTTCTTCTAACAGCGTCGGAACTTCAGGTCCTATATTACCATTGGGTCTTTAATATATTGCTTTATTTTGGTTTTTGTATAAGGCACTTGAAATCTAGTATCTACTTTCTTTTTTTTCTGCAGGGTTTTAAAAAATACTCTAGTTTTTGTTTCTCATTTTTATTATCTCTCTGAGAAGTTCACACAATACTTTTGACACATTCACCCTATTGTCAATGCCTCTATATCAGTTGCCTTCCCTGCCAAACCACATTTGTATCCTCATTTGTACACCCATCAAATATAACGTGTCCAGCTCCATACTTTTTGATATGCATCATTCAACTAGAGTGTGGGATACACTACTAGGGGATACAGTTTTAAGGAAAATCAACCCTTTCTTCTCCAGAGAGTTATGAGTTGCCAAAATCTATTAACCCAGGGATGGGACTCCGTGCCCATCTCTCCTCTCCTCCAAGGTTTATTTATGGCACACTGGCACATGTTGGGCGGTGAGGACATTTCTTCCAGAAATATTCCAGAAATATTTATGTGTTCTACAGTCTTCTACTACTATAAGAATCTGCTCTAGATCCATTGATGTCAAGTTCAGGGAGATGGCATCTTGTCTAATTTTGTGTAGCAGTTATTTTATCTACAAATCTAAAAGCAAAAAAAAAAAAATCATTACCCATAGTAAAGTCCACAGTAACAATCTTGTGAGTGTCTTGACTTGCATCATTGCAAAATAATAAGCAATTAACCCAATGATTATAGTGCAGGAGACAATTTGCAATGACGGATGTAATAATGGAATTTAATTAACCCTGGATAAATATTTCAGTTAGGATTCATTTCTGCACCCAGATCCTTATTTATACTGTCATAACTTCTTTCTTTTTGTCTATAACAGTTGCATCAAAAGCATGCAACAAAGTGACTCTCAATGTAAACAGCCATGGTCCAGAGCATCATAGCTTTTTACTGTTGATTAGGAGCATCAGTATGCAGGCCACAAAGACTGTCCATCGAATGTGACTAATGACACTGTTTTCCAGTTCCTAAATATGCTGCCTAGATTCTTTCAGATGAGCTTTTATGAGATGGCGAATTCCAAGTGATACTGAATGTATCTTAATTGATTTAAGATCATTAGTTATAATGTATCGTGTAAGAAGTCAAATTTTGTAATTGTTAATAGAAACAAACACCATTTTTACCTATTATTTATATTAAAACAGACAAGAGAATATTTAGACAAGTTTCGAGTTGACTAAGATTGCTTTATCCCAGAAGAGGCAACTGTAAACATTGTATCATTTTGGGGTGTAAGCGAATACCTGTAGAAAAATATTAACCATACTAATTTCAAATAAAGATTGTGAACATTTTAAAGTAATAATTGCAGCTGGAAATATGGATTCTTTAACCCTGCGTGTGTCTAAGATACTTTATGGTTTCTCTGTCAGTTCTTGTTTCTGGGTAAAAAGTCACCACATACTCAACAGTTTACAACAGTACATTTATTATCTCAAAAATTTTATGCGTAAGGAATTCACGGATGCATTCAATGAGTAGTTTACAGAAGGGTGTTCACAGCTGCATGCAAAGTGACCATTGATCTGTGTTCTCTTCTGGAGGCTTGACTAGAGGAACCACCATTATGTTCACCCAAGCTGTGCATGGAACTTAGTTTCTTGTGATTGTAGGACCCTCTATAGTGTCTCGCCCCTTCTGTCCGCTGGAGGCCATGCTTAGATTCTAGAGGTTGACCTTTCCCCTTGATTGTTAAGGACAAAGCTGTTCCTATGCTTTGCTCTATATGCTTGTAGGAGAGATTTGAACTTCTCTTACGTAACTTCACATCCATCAACCCAGGAGCTAGAGTTAGAGGAAGTTGATCAGGAAGACAATGTTATAAAATTTAACTTACTCCATATTGATGAGAGTATATTGTTGTTGTTGTTGTTTTGTATATAAGTGTGCATGCATTTGAGAAGATATATGTGCACATTTGTGTATGCGAATGAAGGACAGAGGGCCACCTTGGGTATAAATCCTTAGGCACTATCATTTTCTTTGTGATAGGATCTCTCTCTGGCCTGTCATTAGCCAAGTAGGCTAAGCTGGCTGGTCAGTGAACCCTAAGAGTTGACGCTTCAGCTCTCTGGCATAGGACTGACAACTATGTATCACTATGCATGCCTTTTTATGTCATTTCTGGAATAAACTCAGTCTCTTGTCCTTATGACATAAGCATCTTACTACCTAAGTTATCTCACCAGCCCAAGAGCCTTTCAGTGTTGCCATATTTAGTATGCTTAGAGCAATTCATGGCACTGTGTTCACTCAGCAGATGGGGATTACACAAGTGTGAAGAATGGGAGGCCCTGCTCATAGAGACCTGGAGGTCTGATTAGGTTGAGTGCTTTATAGTTTAACTAGGACATGTTGATTTAAAAAAAAATGCTTCTTTAAAGACAGTCTGCCAGAAATTGGTAGAATGAAATATCTTTCCTACAAAATGTCTGCAACATTTTTGTTTAAAATATTTATTGTAATTGATTTTTTGTTTGTCTTTTTTGTGACCACGCAAATCTTCACCCACTGATTACTGAGTCTTGTGTACAATAATGGATGGATGTTGTACAGAGTTAATCATTAAACTGACTTGATTGATGTCTATTCATCAGCAGGTTGTGGAATGGAGGCTTTCCTTGATGATAAGTTAATGATCACTTGAAAGACCTCCAGTTTTAGGGAATGAAACTTTCTAAGAAAGTCTTTGATAGAGCAAAGAGACAGCAAGTTCCACCTTTCCAAGTTGTGGTGTACATGGGCAGAATGTAGAGTCATGGGCAGCCTCGGGACTGGGTCTTGTGCAGGTAATGACAACCATGGCAGTTTGTCCTTGGTTAGGGTGTCAGTTGAAGCTTTAATTTAGTAAATCCTAACTTTTTTTTTTAAAGCAGATTTTGGAATTTGCTGAAAGTGTTTTCTCCTCAAACAAATGGAGTGATTTATTCTTGTCATGTAGGCTTCCCACGTGCTGGGGAAAGAGCTTCCACCTGCCTAATGTGCGTTACCTGCCAAATGGGCAGAGTATGGCATGATAAGCAAGTGGGCCTCCCTCTGCAGCAGCCAGCAGGGCTCCCAAGCAATAGGCAGGCTATTATACTGTTTACCAAACAATCCTTTGGGATGAGGAGTAAATGCAAAACACCTTTTATTTCTGTTATGTGTCTAAATTTATACAAAAGATTTTGTCTTGAAGTAGCTTAGTTACATACATAAAAACTACATTTCCTGGTTGGCTCCAAGACATTGTCTGATGTTAGTGATGTTTAGATAGCATAGATTAGCATTTGTAGGCACCTTCTTATCCTGGAAAGCCTCCTTCCAAAGACAAGAGGGAAAGCCTACAGTCCATACCTCTTAGCATCTGTAACCTGGATACTTGGAACTAATGAAGGATAGGACTTTCATTATCTTCATATAGAGGAATTAGTAAGAGACAAGTTAATGGTTAATGCAGTTAACAGTTAATGGTGTTCAAGAACGTTTTCTGAGTTTCCAAGTAACGAAAATTCAGTGTTTTTCAGTCAATAAGTGCTATCCTCAAACAGTACATTTATTTTAATGATTTTCATGGAGAAACTTTTAAACTTTATCAGCTTTGTATGACTTCTTTTTTTATTATTCTTTAATCTTTTTTAATAGTCCATGTTTTTTCCCCCCTCTCAGTCCACTCACTGACTATTCCACATCGCATACCTCCTCCCCCGCCACATCTTCAGGAGGATGTCCCCAACACCTCACCTAAAATCCTCTCCACCCCCTGGGGTCTCAAGTCTCTTAAGGGTTAGGTGCATCTTCTCTGAGTCCAGACCTGACAGTCCTCTGCTATAGATGTGTTGGGGGCCTCACATCAGCTGGTGTATGCTGTGTGGTAGGTGGCTCAGTGTCTGCGAGATCCCTGGGTTCCAGATTAGTTTAAACTGCTCTTCTTCCTACAGGATTACCCTCCTCCTCAACTTCTTCCTGCTTTCCCCTAATTCAACCACAGGCATCACCAGCTTCTTTCCATTGGTTGGGTGTAAATATCTGCATCTAACTCTTTCAGATGCTTGTTGGGTCTTTCAGAGGGTTGTCATGATATGACCCTTTTTGTGAGCACACCATAGCATTAATAATAGTGTCAGGCCTTGGAGCCTCCTCTTGAGGTGGATCCCAATTTGGGCCTGCACTGGACCTCCGTCTCCTCAGGCTCTTCTCCATTTTCGTCCCTGCAGTTCATTCAAACAGCAACTATTCTGGGTCGGAGTTTTTGACTGTGGGATGGCTACCCCTCCACTTCATGTCCTGTCTTTCTGCTGGAGGTGGCCTCTACAAGTTCCCTCTCTGCTGTAGGGCATTTCATCTAAGGTTCCTCCCTTTGTTCCCGAGAGTCTCTAACCTCCCAGGCCTCTGGTACATTCTGGAGGGTCCCCTCACCTACCTTCCAAGATTGCCTGTTTCCATTCTTTCTGCTGGCCCTCAGGGCTTCAGTTCTATTCCCCCCACCCAATATCTGTTTATGTTCCCCTTTTCCCCTCCCTGTCTTTTTTTTTCCCACCAAGGTCCCTTCCTCCCTCCACCCTCCTGTGATCGCTTTCTTGTCCCTCTCAAGTGGGATTGAGGCATCCTCATTTGGGCCCTTCTGCTTGTTAACCTTAAGTTTTGTGGATTGTTTTCTGGGTATTCTGTACTTTTTGGCTAATATCCACTTATTAGTGAGTACATGCCATGCATGTCCTTTTGAGTCTGAGTTACCTCACTCAGGATGATATCGTCTAGTTCCATCTATTTGTCTGCAAAATGATTTTTTCTTTAATGAAGTGATATTGCCAGGTAACAATTTCTCAAGTGATGTATGTGCAGTAACTGGCAACAGGATCGGCAGTACATTAAGTTCCAAGGGACTTCTTCATTATGCAACAATCATTTATGCAGCATCCATTATGTTTTAAAAGTGCTAGGGCTGGAATATGAATACCAGGAAACAAGAAAAGCATGGATTTTTCTCAGTGAGAATCAGAAAAGAGGAATATTAACTTTATTCTAGAAAAGATGCTTATAATAATTTAAGCATAAAGTTTGATCTGATCTTAGACTGTAATGCAATATTTAGGCTTTTTTGCATATAGGTTATTCCAGATGCTGACATAGTGTACACTCCCACACTTAACTTGTCCCTTGTGAGGAATCTTATGATTGCAGCTGCAGTAGTCAGTCCTTGTAAAAGGAACAGGCTCTGGTTTCAGAGGGAGGGTGCGTGTGTGTGTCTGTGCTTGCGAACACACACACACACACACACACACACACACAGAGCAGCTGGCACCAGTATGCCTATGTTCCTCCATTTTCTAGTACATTTCAAGAGGTACAGAATACTAAGCAAATAGAAAATTCTATGGTTGAACAGATGAGGGGCGGGGGGACTAAAAGTAGTTTGAATAATAGTCAGTACTTAAGTACTGTGCAAGTCAGTACTTGCGTGCTAAGATGTAGAACATCCTAAATAGTGGTGGTCTAAGCAGATTTTAGTGGCTTGCGGTGTTCATGTGTATTTACTTTCTTTCTTCAACATGGATGGGGAGATAGATAGCTAAACTGAACCTTGTCTATTTAGTATTTGTGTTTGGGAAAATAAAAGTTGCTTCAGATGATGTAATCAGGATATCAATGAAGAGTCAGATTCAATATGACAACCTTGTGGGCCTGTGCTGTCCATTCAGGTATGCACTCTAGATTTGGACGTGTCCTGATCTGTATCTGAGACATCTTGAACGAGCAAAATACTTTGTTTAAAAGATGTCATGACCAAGATGTGATTGCAGAACAGATTTCCGAACTAACGAGCCATGCAATTCCGTGTCTGATAATACAACAGGGCAGAGGCTACAGAACGCCAGGGCTGGTGGGCGGAAGTCAGTGTGAGCAACGGCTTCTTCTGCGAGTGCTTTGGAATAAACTTTTAGAGCTACAAACAAAAGAATGCCATGAAAGAACCAGAAATAGCATAAGAGGTGCAGACCAGAGAGATTGATTTGGCAAGGAAATCAGTTCCTTGCAAGGATTTTAGTTTTTATTTAATCTTTGTTCCTCCATGTATAAGACCTGTGTTATATGTGTCTGTCTTATGTGTGTTGAGCCTTCTGCCAGGCAAGTCTTGCGCTAGCCCTTTGAGAGTTATATAATTGACAGTTATTAGTAGCTGATAGGCTGATCATTCTTAGGAGGAGGCTGGTGCTTCTCATACATCATGTCACCTGCTGCAGCCAAACAGTCTATGGGAGTGTTATTATAATCAAACTTCTAATAGATGAAGATTATGATCCAATGATGTGCATAGTGTGGTATGGATTGTATATTGAGATGAACTAACTCAGTCTGAATTGTACTTAGCTTTCTTTGCTAGACTACGTTATTCTTGGTGGTGTTGTCCTAACATACATTGTCAACAGATTCATGTGACATTTTATCAAATATGTCTGTCTTATGCTTTGTTTACTTGAAAGGCCAAAATTAACTGGCCAGAGTTCAAATATGGCATACTGCATCAGTAAAAACATACCAGCTGAGCTGTTTTAAATTATCTTCCATTCTGAATCTTTTCACCCCTTTATCTCACCACCCATTAACTTTCTTTACAAGCCTCCATGTTGAAAATTCTAAAATGCAAGTTTCTAAGACATCTTCTCAAAACTCCTTTCACTATTGAGTGGGTAGAGTCCTTCCTGATGGGAATACAGAAGCTATCCCATGCAGTAAAGCAACACTTTATATAGAAAGTTGGTTTGGAAGTATGGAAATCTGGGAGGCCAGAAGTGAGAAGCTGGCGCCCCATTGATGAATAGACAGGTTAGAAGCCTGGAGATGAATAAATTGGCCAAGAAGCTTCACTTGTTGCTTTGGCCTCATTTGTAAGTGAAGAAACAATTCCAATTCCCGTATGCAGGAGAAGAACAGTATTAGACTAGTATGGAGGGGACACCGACTCATAGTTCATGATCGAGGAAGAGAATAGAAGAAAAAAGTAGAGCTGAGACTCTTTCTTCAGATACATTGTCTCACTGGCTCTTTTCTTCCTTCATGTCCTTTTCTCCACACTATTCTTTCATCCTTTTATCCCACTGAAAGGGAAGGACAATTCTCCACGCACAGAATCTTCTTACAGAAGGATTCTCATTTTCTTTTAGCTAAAGCAGTTGAAAGAATACACTATTTTATTCAATAGCTCACATCACTACATAGTCATATCTTAAAGTTCTATGCATGTCTCAACTACAGTTTGAACAGTGATGTTGTCAAAGGAATAGTGTTCCACGACATGGTGAGTCAGAGTCAAATACACACACTTGAGGTGTTCAGGTGACGTGCTGGAATCATGAGAGTGGGATTCCACAAATGAAAAGATGTTAACCAGGCGCACACAAAACTGTTACTGTTGATATTATGAAAAATTAAGGATCACCAACTATGTAGCATTATAAATATTCAAATTCTAGATACATATTAATAGCATAGTTGAGCTAACATTAATATGCTTTCATTGTTTCATATTTTTTCCTGGTCATGTTTTGGTTTCTTTCATATTGATTTTAGAGTTCCACATATTTCCTGTATCTAAACTTAATTTTTTAGAAATTTCAAACCTCAAATAAGCTAAAGTATGTTTACTATATTTTATACACTCTTAACTTTGTATACTCACATGAGACAAATTCTGTTTCTTCATCTTTTTTTATTTTAAAACAATGCATCAAACACAACTCATTTGTTGACTATCTACTGCATCCTAGATCCTCTATATTTAAATTTAAACACACAGACTCTTTAGAAATAATGTTGAAAGAGCTGTCCTTGATTTTAAAAACACTTCAAAGCTCCTCTGTTCAACAGAGTACTGTGAACTGGGTTTAAGTCAGGCAAGGGCCTAATGATTTGTTGGATTTTGCTAGATTGTAGAAAGCTTTGAACAAATCCAGGCAAAATATCATATATATGCACCCTTCTTTTTGTATTAAAGCTAGGAAATCCTTAAAGAATCAACTCTTGGGCTTTAGATCCCAAGAAACTTTATTTTGTGTGTTTTATTTATGTGACATGTGTCATGCTTTTTTATTTTATTGCATGCATTAGCAACTTAGGGGATGAAAGAATACACAAGAGGGCTGGAGGCAATGATAGAATGCTTGGCCAGCATGTTAGAGCGTTCCATCTCTAACCCTGTACGAAACAATACTCTTGCACATTCACTTACGATCATCCAGTGGGGTGTCTTAAGAAGCTCAAAACTCCTTGGTAGGTCACCAAGGCAGTCATACCAATCTCACAGCAAAGTTCTCTCTCACACTAATGCACCGAAGTATGTACTATTTATAGTGACCACAGACAAAATACACACTGTTTCATGTAGTTCTTTCCCCCCAGGGTACTGCTTTCTTAGTACATTCTAACAAATGACTACAAATCTGAGGGGGAAGAGACGTGAGGAGTGGGGCCGTTTTGTAACCTGCCCACTTGCACAGCTGTGCATACACATTTGTTATGTGCATTGAGAATTTTCAGTGTGATCTGTACAGTGCCAATAACAGTGGTTATTATCAAGTCAGCCTGCATTACTGAAAGGGCTCTAGTGAGCGTCATCAAGTTTTCATTTTTTTTTTTCAACACATAATGACAGTGTGTTCCTCTTAATAGTGTCATAACACCAGGAAGAAAGATTATAAAGTGCTAATAAAATAGTTACACACTTGCTGAGTCTAAGTTTTATTTCTTAAATCCCACAATATAAATCTCATAGAATGTCTTCAGTTCTATAAAACAGTAAGCAAAAGGATCTATGGCTGGCTTTTGTTATTTATTTATTTATTTATTTATTTATTTATTTATTTCTTTTCAGTTGTGTTATATTGTATTATGCTACACTTTTCTTCTACAGCTCATTTTAATTGCATTCTTTAGATGTCAAAATGTCAGGTTCCTGTTATCCCAACAGTATTCATCCAGACTGCTGATAAACTAAGAGATAGTTTTCTCAGCAAAGGCATCATTATCTTCAGATGTGACAGGACTTTGGTGGCCACACTGACATTCCACTGGGAGTATGGCAGTCAGTAGGGCTCCATGTCTGAAATCTTCTAGTTTCATCATTTTTCTCATTACCTTGTTGTAGGATTGACTGTTTCATTTTGTTGCCTTCATTTAAGTCTTCAGGAACTTACTCAACTATGAATTAAAAAGAAAAACAACAACAACAGCAAAAATGATTGTTATTATGAAGAAGCATCCCCAACCTGGAATAAATATAACAGGTGTTACTTTCCAAGATATGATACCATTAGTACTCTAGGTACTTTTATTCTTGCACAATGGTCTTAAAAGTAGAGAAGGGACTCAGTGTAGCATGTGTGCTTCCAGATGAGAGCTTTGCATGTGGAGCTGGGTGGACAGCTAATATGTTGAGACATCTCTGCTTTTGGTTCAAGTTAAACGTTAATATTTTCCCAAGAGATGGAGGACTCAATTCTACTCTCCAGTAAATGAGGTTTTATAAGTCACAATTTAAGATTTGTTTTTATTCTTCTCTTTCTCTCTCCCTCTAATCTGTCTGTTAGAAATTACAAGGGAGTCTGGATCTCACTGGGTGGTTATGAAAAACTTATCAGCTTAGTTAGACTGTTCAATAATATAACAGCATTAGTTAGCTAAATTGCTTCTGTAATGAGGGCATATGACACTGGCTTTTTAAATGATAGCCTACAATTCTAGAGATATGTAGATTAGGAGACTCACCAAATGTGAGTTGGTAAAAGAATATGAAAATTCTCCACTAAGCAATCACAAAGCATATTTGCTGTATGAATTTCTTTCAACAAATCTGAATGGTCAAGGCTACTAGGATGAAACATCATCAAGGATTTTAGACAAGATCATGTTTAAAATGATAAACATCCAGAAAGCCATCACCCAGGCCAGGCTGCCTGACACCCATCACTCTGGCCAGGTTGCCTGATGACTGGGTTCTCTTTTATGTTTTTCCCGTATATATGAGTCTATACAGTTGTATCTTAACATATTATGAAATGACATTTTATAGGTCTCTCCTATTTCTCAGATCTATACTGCACTGTCCTTTCTGAAGGTCCCTGTGCAGGATGCTCAAATGACAGTCCTTCATGTCTCAATGTTCTTTATCTTTTACTGACTGATTTTTTCCATGACTTGGTAATTTTTCCATGACATTTTGAGATGATTCATCATCTTTTTCAAAAGATTTGTTTTTATTCTGTGTGTGTGTGTGTGTGTGTGTGTGTGTGTGTGTGTGTATGTTCTTGCCTACATGTATGTATATGTACTACATGTTTTCTGGTACCTGCAGATTCCAGAAGAGGGCATCAGAACCTATATCACTGTAGCTATAGGTAGTTGTGCACTGAGAAATGATCTCTACAGGAGTAGCAAGTACCTCCTAACAATAAAGACACTTCTCCATATATATATACATACATATATATGTATATATATACATATATATATAAAATCACCAGATGCAATCACTGTCTTTTGAGACTTAACTGCTGAATAAGGTCATCCTTTCTAGTTCTTTCTGAAATTTGGCTGGCTGGTTCAACTCAGCTGTTCTGGCTCAAAACTCCTCTCCAAACTGACTGATTCAAACTGCATTCTCTCTACTTCTTACTGAACTACTTTGCTTGGAAAAACTGTTTCTGAATTCTATATACTAAATTGTACTGACTACACAAATTCAACAGAACTGCATGAACTCAACTGCATTCAATTGAACTGCACTGAATTGGAATCAACTGAACTCCACTCACTGAACTACTCTCTACCTGACTTACTATTAAGTACTCTTGCATAGCCTCTCATTCCTGTCTGCTCTCATGAGAATTGAACATATGCTATCTGTGACTCATTCTGTCAAATCTTTCTCTGATTCTTCGCTTGTCTGCCCCTCAATTAGATCTCACTTTCCAACATGGCTGCTTCCTTCTACAAAGTAACTTTACCTTCACTGTTTTGGATTAAAGGTGTGTACTAAGGGTGTGTGTATATCCCAGCCACAGGGATTAAAGGTTTATAATTCCACCTGAATCACACAGACTTAGAAGGTATTTGGATGTGACCCCTTGCCATAGCAGCCATATTGCTGGATTAAAAATCCTCTACACAAATAGGTTAATCTGGAAATCACATTTAATTACTAATATGTGAAGCTTAGTGAAACCAAGAGAAAATTGATTGAAATATTACCAGAATAGATACTGGTTGGTCACTCCCACAAGCTTTGTGCACCATTGCCCTAGCCCATCTTGCAGGCAGGACACCATTGTAGATTCAAGAGTTTGTGGATAGGTTACCATCCTAGTTAGTTTTATGTTAACTTGACACAAGCTAGAGTCCTCTATGAAGAGGAAGCCCTCAACTGGGGCTCTAGGCAAGCCTGTGGGGCATTTTCTTTTTCTTTGTTTTTTTTTCTCTTCCTTTTTCTTTCTTTTTTTTTTTATTGGATATCTTCTTTACTTGCATTTCAAATGTTATCCCTTTTCCCGGTTCCCCCCCGCCCCCCAAGAAACCCCCTATATCATCCCCTCCTGCATCTATGCAGCAGGAGCCATGGGTCCCTCCATGTGTACTCCTTGGTTGGTGGTTTAGTCCCTGGGAGCTCTGCGGGGTCTGGTTGGTTGGTAAAGTAATTAATACTGGAGGGCTCAGTGTATTGTGAGTGGAGCCATCCCTCAGCTCATGGTCCTGGCTTCTAATAAGAAAGCAGGGTGAGCAAGTCATGAAGAGCAAGCCAGTAGGAACACTCCCCCATGGCAGCTAGTGCCTCTAGGTTCCTGCCCTGTCTGGGTTCCTGTCCTCACTTCTTTTGGTGATGAAGAGTGTTGTGGATGCATAAGTCAAATCAACCGTTTCCTCCCCAAATTGTTTTCACTTTGGCGGTGTTTCATTACCATAGTAAACTTAATGAAGCCAGTTGGTGTTTGCATTTCTCCTTTGGTAGCATGCAGAGAACCTTTCTGTACCAAAAGCTCTATGTAGGCACCAGCTTCACCTCTCCATGCTCAATGAGAGGTGTAGGTGTTGCATTCATCACTGGGGCCTGATTCGATTTAAGTCCCACTTTAACTCATATCCAATACTAACTAGGTGACCAAGAAACTGAAGCTAGATATCCTGGGGACCTAGGGTGAAAACAAAAACTACTGCTCTTATAAAATAAGAAATGTTCAGGAAATTATCCCCGGTGCCCATGTGCTCAAAGCTCTTCCCCAATTTCTTTTCTACTAGTTCCAGTGTATTTGGTTTTATGTGGAGGTCCTTGATCCACATGGACTTGAGCTTTGTACAAGGAGATAAGAATGGGTCAATTTGCATTCTTCTACATGCTAACGGCCAGTTGAACTATCACCATTTGTTGAAAATACTGTCTTTTTCCACTGGATGGTTTTAGCTCCTTTGTCAAAGGTCAAGTGACTACAGGTGTGTGGGTTAGTTTCTGGATCTTCAATTCTATTCCATTGGTTGATCTACCTGCTTCTCACTGTACGAATACCATGCAGTTTTTATCACTATTGCTCTGTAGCATTGATTGAGGTCCTGTGAAGGCTCAAAACCCCAGTGTAGGGGAATGCCAGGACCGGGAAGTAGGAATGGGAGGTTTGGTGAGCAGGGATAGGGGGATTGGATGGGGGGTTTTCAGAGGGGAAATGAGTAAAATGGATAACATTTGAAATGTAAATAAAGAAAATCTCTAATAAAAAAATTAAAGTAGCAGTAAAATGTCCTGATGACATTTTTTCCATACTCATCATCCATCAATGCCTTGCTCAGCCTTCATCAGAGAAGTTTCTTCCTGTAGCATATGGGAACTAATTCAGAGACACACAGCCAGACATTATCCAGAAAGGGAAACCTTGGCTTTGTTTCCTTCAAATTTATTTTCATCAAATTTCTTCCCTCTCTGGTTCAGGGGACTATGGAGAATAGGAAGCAGAAAGAGTAAGAGGCAGAGAGAATGGATGATAACAAGAAAAGAAGGCCCTCTAGGTCAACATTATCAAAGCTCAGATGAACTCACAGAGACTTAGGCAGCATACACAGGAGCTGCACAGGTCCGCACTTGGAGCCCTGCATTTATATTATGGCTTCCAGCTTAGTGTTTTTTAATGGGTATGTGAACTAATAGATCTCTGTTTCTTGTGCCTTCTTTTGGGTTGTTTGGTTGGTTTTGTTTTCTCTAATTTTAATGTGTTCCCTTTCCTTAGATCATCCCATTAAAAAAGAAATACCACCAAAACAAAGTTAGAAATTGAATTGTCTGGTACTGGTGTGAAAACAAAACGAGCAAAAAACTATGGCATTAATATCTGAATAAAAATGCAAGGGTCACCTGGAGGGGTGTAAATAAATAGAATAATTAATAAAAAATAAAGGTATAATATTTATTGAAAATTTGAAAGAGGGCTTAGGTTGCTTCAGAGGATAGTACCTAAACCTTGTGAAAAACAGCTTAATTTCTTAATGACTTTTAACTGATTATTGTTAAGTTATTATGGACCTGAGTACATTTAGCATAAATTCTTTCATTGGCTTACTCTGGCAAACTATTTTAAGGTTATCTTTCTTCAAGCCAAATAGATCAAGATTAGGTAAAATGACTCTGGAAATAGTAGCTATTAGACTTAGAGACAAGAAATATGGAATGCCTTCCAAGACTTTCTACAAAGGTATCTCCAGAGCTGATAAACAATTAGAAAGCCTCCAAAAGCCTAGGATTAAAAATAACACCACTAAATGCAGACTATGTCATCAAGAATGGGGATTCAGTTGCTATTCTGGCCGGCCTACCTGGTTGTTTTGCAACCTTGTATTCATTAAGGAATTTTATGCCTTGTAATTTTCCTCACTAAATTTAATAGTTTAATGTTTTTTTGATCCCAGTATCATTTTAAAGCATCTAAACTCAACAGGTTTTTCAAATCTTGGGTATAAAACTGTACTTACAGTACTAAAAATTGTAACTCATATAGTTAATTGCTTTTTATTTTAATTTTAAATATAAGTCACATTTTACAAAGGTCTTATTAATTGAAAACATTATCATTATCATAGTTTTAATTTGTACTACCTTAGGTGATTTTGTTGCAATGTCCCTTGAGCTACAGTAGCAGGTGCAGGAGCAGTTGTGTTGTAATGGATCAGTTGGGGGTGGAGCCCACAGTGGTCCTTCACATCCTAATTAGGTGGTTTTCTTCTTAGATGGTTACAAAGGATAATTTCATTGTTGAATCCTGAGGGTTATACTTACCAGTGACATAAGGATAAGTATTTAGAACATAAGAATTGTGCTGGTTTAGTGAGGGTCATGCTTACCAGTGGCATAAGGATAAGTATTTAGAACATAGGGATTGTGCTGGTTTAGTGAGGGTTATGCTTACCGGTGGCATAAGGATAAGTATTTAGAACACAGGGATTGTGCTGGTTTAGTGAGGGTTATACTTACCAGTGGCATAAGGATAAGTATTTAGAACACAGGGATTGTGCTGGTTTAGTGAGGGTTATGTTTACCAGTGGCATAAGGATAAGTATTTAGAACACAGGGATTGTGCTGGTTTAGTGAGGGTTATGTTTACCAGTGGCATAAGGATAAGTATTTAGAACACAGGGATTGTGCTGGTTTAGTGAGGGTTATGCTTACCAGTGGCATAAGGATAAGTATTTAGAACATAGGGATTGTGCTGGTTTAGTAAGGGTTATGCTTACCGGTGGCATAAGGATAAGTATTTAGAACACAGGGATTGTGCTGGTTTAGTGAGGGTTATACTTACCAGTGGCATAAGGATAAGTATTTAGAACACAGGGATTGTGCTGGTTTAGTGAGGGTTATACTTACCAGTGGCATAAGGATAAGTATTTAGAACACAGGGATTGTGCTGGTTTAGTGAGGGTTATGCTTACCAGTGGCATAAGGATAAGTATTTAGAACACAGGGATTGTGCTGGTTTAGTGAGACAGCGGTTGTAGGTTCTCCTCCGTGATCCATGATCTCACTAGTCATGGGAGCTTATAAGTTTTCAGTACCAGGTATGATTTCTCTATAATCGAATTTGTCTTAACCTCAATTAAGGAGATGTTCATTAGCCAAGGTGTGGATGCTGCTGCTGATGCACCCAAAGGATAGGGTGCCATGTTCCTTGTTGATGATAGACACCATAGGTAGATGGCAATTAGTTGCTTCCTTCTCTTAGAAACTTGCATCGCTCCTTCATTTACGATGAAAACTAATCATCATGGAGGAGACGTTCAGGTCAGATCCAGCTTGGATCATCCGGGTCCTCTATTCAAAGTGAATGGTGTCTACAGCAATAGGAATTTACCTGCACCCTCTGGCAGGTAACCAAGGGCAACGACAATAGCCTATGATATTTTGGAAGTCTGTTGAACTGTCCTGACCAGCAACTTGAAAGGCCATTTCTCATACTTGTTCTTAGAGTCTGTGGAGGACAAGTGTCAGCCTAGGATGTAAAATTTTATTTGTTTAAAGTATACATATATTTTTATTCACACACTCACATCATACGTAAATAGATAATATTATGGTTTTAGTGACTTTTTTAGACATATTTACTGTTATTGGAATGGTACCTTTTTTTTAAAAAAAATCTAAATGTTTAATTTGGCAAGGGATTTTATTAATTTTTTTTACATATAGTCATGTGACTCAACTGAGTGTTCTAGTGCTTAGCCCTTTGCAGTATTTCCTGGGTATCATGTGTTACTTTACTGTACTTTTTCTCCCTCTTAAGATCTAAGGCTCTGCACGTGATAACTATGCTCTGCCACTGAACTCTATTTCCAGCTTATCTGTTAGGTAGCTCTCTAGTTACCAAACAGTTATTGAATGACTATAATGTGTCTCAGTCAAGAAAGGTAATCAATTACCTATCATCATCCTTTGCTTTTGAAAGACTCATAATTATGTTAAGGAGCAAAGTCTTTAAAGTTAATTATAGTCTGTAGAATGGTTGCCTTATTAAGGATACATGAGATTATTAAGAGGAGGAATCAGCTCATTTGTGTAACACAAGCTGGGGAATACTATGTACAGAAACTGTTGTTGAACTTTGGATTTTATGAATAAATAATTTGTAATGTTTCTATTGTTTTTGAAAATTTAATTCATTTTTATTACATTATTCTTCTCTAACTTCTTCCAGATTCTACTCTTTCCAACTTCATGTTCTTCCTTTCTTTTACAAACAAGCAAACACATAAACAAACAAACAAATAAACAAATGAAAAGTACACAGAACAAAACAATACAAAACACCTTGGGGCCTGATTCTGTTGACTAACCACACCTGATCACGAAGTCTTCCCCAGAGTATGGAATTAAAGGAGTCATTGGGGTCTGGAGTGAGAAAGGTTATTAAGGAAGAAAATGCATCATGAACAGTTATTGCATGGGAGATATTAGACATTACTAG
The DNA here is from genome assembly GCA_036184795.1 of Tokudaia tokunoshimensis. Classification (NCBI taxonomy): domain Eukaryota; kingdom Metazoa; phylum Chordata; class Mammalia; order Rodentia; family Muridae; genus Tokudaia; species Tokudaia tokunoshimensis. The sequence goes on along the minus strand of BTHU01000011.1, from coordinate 9,564,139 downwards.
AGACATTAGTCTAGAAGGTGGTAGAAGTAAAGGTAAAGTCAGTTGCAAACTACCTGGTTTAGGAACCAAAGGTGTTTTCTAAAATGATTAACTAAAGGCCCTTTGATGTGCAATTCTTCATATGTGTAATTCTAGTTAACAGTGTCTTTATTGCTTTCTTGTATTCTTCAGTTTATTTATCTAAACACCCTTCTAGGTGCTAGCAACAAAGACATAAGCAGTCAGGAAAAGTCTTGTCAGCCTGGAATCTGCATTATAGACCTAGACTTCAATCATGGATCAGTCTAGAAATTGCTTCTGTAGGTAGCAACCTAATAAATACAGTAAATGTTGTCAGCCATGTAGAGCCTCTTACAGCTACATCACTTTGCCTCGACAGTGAAGAGATATCAGCAGACAATGCAGAAGACAATGGCTGGGACTGTTAAGACACTGTGTTTCACACTGAAGTTTGAATTTCACACACTTCAGCTGACAAAAAATATTCCTCTGCATTCTTTCTCCTAGCTCAATTGTCAAGAAATGTAAAATCACATTCTTAATTTACAGTCCATACATAACCATGAGGGCAAACATGGGCTCTCAGCCTATATATAGTTCATCCTGTGTAAGATGTTTCAGAACAGTGGAGACATTAAACTCCATCAACTGAGTAAACCTAAAAAAAAGTTGCATAATTAAATGATTTTAAATGTAGAGATTAGCAACTAGTTCATAAAACAGGGAGATTCTGCAGGAGAGACATGGAAGGCAAGGGTTTGGGCCATGGAGCCTTAGGTGATAGTGAGTAAGGGAGTGTGTACCACATGAGTATTTTTGGAAGTTCATATTCCCTATTCCATTCCTATGTGTATACCTAGGAGACAACTCTCTGTACAAGTGATTCCTGTTGAACTTTGGACCAGTACATCTAAGACAGAACCCTATCATCCATTTTGGTATTATATAATTAATATTCAGTGGGATTCCAGGCCTGCTTAGACAGTGTCAACTCAGTTTTCACCACCATCTGTCTTAGCCTATTCAGGCGAATCCAAATGAGCATTTGCGATGCTGTCAGGGCAGGCATATACAATTACAGTGCATATTAGCTAGCCAGTTGTTCCTGCAGTGAGGTGTTGGATCCTCAGACCTCAACCATCTTTCCATCTACACCTCAATAACATTCTCTTCATTAGCTGACATTATTTTTGTGCTTCACTGTGAACTCGTAAAGTCCAGACTTGCTCTAATATTGTCAGTTATTCGATACTATATTGAAGCTGCAGGACCCTCAGTTTCCTCTTTTTGAAATAAGAATATGGTTCTGACTTGCAGGGGTATCGTTTTAAATGAAAGAACTCTGAGTCCTTACTAAACACATAGTAAAGTATTTGCATGAAGAAAACTAAAGAATAATTGATTTGTACTACTATTTTTGGTATTATAGAAATAAGAGGTTTTCACCAGCTGGAGGTCAAAATATTAGAGCAGTTATTCGATACTATATTGAAGCTGCAGGACCCTCAGTTTTCTCTTTTTGAAATAAGAATATGGTTCTGACTTCACTGCTGGTGGAATTGCAAGCTGGTACAACCACTCTGGAAAGCAGTCTGGCGGTCCCTCCGAAAACTGGGCATGACACTCCCGGAGGATCCAGCTATACCACTCCTGGGCATATACCCAGAGGCTTTACCTGCATGCAATAAGGACACATGCTCCACTATGTTCATAGCAGCCTTATTTATAATAGCCAGAAGCTGGAAAGAACCCAGATGTCCCTCAACGGAGGAATGGATTCAGAAGATGTGGTATATCTACACAATGGAATATTACTCTGCAATTAAAAACAATGAATTCACGAAATTCCTAGGCAAATGGTCAGAACTTGAAAATATCATCCTTAGTGAGGTAACCCAATCACAAAAGAACACACATGGTATGCAGTCACTGATAAGGGGATATTAACCCAGAATCTCGGAATACCCTAGACACAATTCGCATATCAATAGATTTCTAAGAAGATGGAAGGAGAGACCCCTGGTCCTGGAAAGACTGGATGTAGGGGAATGCCAGGACAGAGAAGCGAGAGGGGGTTGAATGGAGAAAGGAGGGAGGGAAGGGGGCTTATGGGACTTTCGGGGAGGGAGGAAACGGGAAAGGGGAAATGATTTGGAATGTAAATTAAAAAAAATAAAATAAAATTAATAAAAAAAAGAAAAAAAAGAATGCAGGAGACTGAAAAAAAAAGAAATAAGAGGTTTTTTCTGACAGAGCTTTAGCTACTTTTTGTAAGATGAGATAAATATTTTAAAAAGGAGAAAATTAACTTAGTTCAACAAAATCTTGTCCCAATATTCTAGGAATAGTAAAGGTAATTTGATACAAGAAGAAATTTATTATGGCCTTATGACATTTTGAAAAAAGGAAAGCAACTGTTTAAGATTTCAAGAAATTAATTTATGAAAGGTTAATTTCTTTTACCATGTTGACTACATTTTAACACAAAAGAATCATAATCCCTTTGAAAACATGCCCAAGACATCAACATTCTCCAGTTTAATACAGGAATCATTTAAACCCTTGATCTCTATACAAATAAAACAAACTACAATAATATATCTGTTCCTCCACATTTACTATTGACTTCTACTGCTAAAGTGAGAAGATGTTTCTAGTTTTTCCAAACTGTATTAGAATCACTCTTTATATTTACATTCCATTGACAGAAAAAGAGTTTAATTGGTCCATAACTCTTTGTGAAAGTATCTTTTTTTTTTCCCTCAATGGATCGTTCAGACCTGCAGTGAGGAACACCACAATTTAATAGGAGAAAGCTTAGCACCTACAAATGGGACATACACACCCGTCACAGTTGTAGCATGGAGAGAACCAGGTCCCTATCTTTAGTGAATGTATGGAATGCCCAAGGACTTCTACTCTGAGGTTTGTCTGCAGTAGAGCATGAAGAGCAACGTGTCCTTTGCCTTTCTGTCTGCCTTATGCCCAGTAGCATGCATTTATACATGTACCTCAATATATTTACAAATGTGCACACTTAATTTTCCTAGTTTAAATTTATACAGATTGGATATATGGCCACCAAACCTACAATTGAACCTTATAAGACTTACTTACTGAGGTCTCGGCTATATCATTGAGTTACTGTCTTGAATGAGGTTGTTGGAAGAACTAAGTAAAGGTCAGATATAAGATAGAAAACTGGTAGGAAGCTTGTGCCTGTAAACAGCGATTCACTGGTTTTTCCTATGCTGCTGCTGCTGCTTTTGGAGCCTAGGCATATATCAACCACTGTCAGATCACCGCTTTTCTAAAGTCGTCCCCCAATAATCTCATGCAGAGAGTATACTAAGTATGATAGCACCGAGTCTGAGGTTTTTTTTCTATTTGTAAATATGAACTCACCTTAGAACTGCATATTAAAGTCAGAATAATCTTTTTAAGTGGATATCACTCTACAATCTTGTTTACGTTTGATCATTATAGTGTAGAATCCTACCCTTCAATGGAGGTGTTTTTATAGAATGAGAGCTTTTTTCTCCTTGGTCACCTGTAAAGTCTGTGCTTCATTTCCTAGTAGCCCCTATCACATGGAGATCCTTCTGTTTGGTCTCTGTCTAGATCTCTTAGATTTATTTCTCTGCAGTGCCATTTTCCCCCACAAGAATATTGACTTAGGTCCTCATAATTCTTCTCTCCTACAAAACAGCACATCTTTATTGATGTTTCTCTGCCTGTATTGAACATCAAACCCTATGGACTTTTTCTTATCTTCCGGGTCTTTTCTGAGAGCAAACCGGTTCTGTAACTTATGTTTAGAGTTATTTGGAGATGATTCTGATGAAAAGGTTCAGAAGTTGCAGTAGCCTTACATATGCGTCATCATAGGGCCTGTCTACTCTTTTGCAAAATTTGGCATTGTTTTGCTTTATGAGATCCAAGAATAGTGTCATAAATTGCCTAAGAATAAAAAAAATATATTCTTGAAATTTTTTAATATTCAAATTTAATAGTAGATATTTCTGGTGAATCTGTGGACTACTCTTTGATATGATACTAAAGTATTATGCACAGATATTCAGACCCAAAGACCTTTGTCCTGTATGTCTGCAGCAACTACAAGAGGCCTTTTGTCACAATCATCTGTTGTGGCAAAATTGTGAAGAAAGAACCATTCATTTTCTTTTCTATTTTTCATTCAATAACCTATCTACTTTACAACCTGTTTGATTCCAGCTTCCAGCCTCTCCTCTCAGTCCTCACTCTCATCTCTCTTCATCCCATCCGTCCTCTTTTCTCCTCAGAGGAGGGGAGGTTCCTATGGATATCAATCCAAGCTTCATCTTGTAGCTTTTTGTTTTTTAAAGATTTATTTTTATTTATTTATTTATTTATTTATTTATTTATTTATTTATTTATTTATGTAAGTACACTATAGCTGTCTTCAGACCCACCAGAAGAGGGCATCAGATCTCATTATGGATGGTTGTGAGCCACCATGTCGTTGCTGGGATTTGAACTCAAGACCTTTGGAAGAGCAGTCAGTGCTCTTATCTACTGAGCCATCTCTCCAGCCCTTCTTTTAGCTTTTTAAAAAACATCTTTATTTATTCACGTTACATACCAATATCAGCTCCGTCCTTCCCAGTTCCCACCTCACAAAGCTCCTCCCCACATTTCCTGCTTCCCATCTCCCCTGACCAGGGGGAAGTCCTCGACCCCCAACCCCATATTAACCCACTCTGGCACATGAGGTCACTCATTATTAGGCACATCCTCTCCCACTGAGGTCAGACAAGACTGAACAATTAGGGGAATGGGGTCCACTGACAGGCAACACAGTCAGGGACAACCCCTACTCCAGTTGTTGGGGAGACCTCCATGAAGACCAAGCTGCATATTGGTTACATATGTGTGAGATTTGGTGGGCTAGATTTAACTCATGCTCACTCGTTGGTTGGTGGTTCAGTCTCTGGGAACCCCCAAGTGTCCAGGTTAGACATGAAGACTGTTGGTCTTCATGTGTATCCCTATCCTTTTTGGGTCCCTCATTTCTTCCCCCAACTCTTCTAGAAGACTGCAGAATCTCCATCTTTGTTTACCTTTGGGCTCTGCATCTGTTTCCATTGGCTACTGGGTGAAGCCTCTCAGAGGAGAGTTATGCTAAGCTCCTGTGTGCAAGTACAACACAGTATTAATTGTGTCAGGGATGGGTTCTCGTCCATGGGATGGGTCTCAATTTGGGCAGTCATTGGTTGGCCATTCCCTCAATGTCTGCTCCATCTGTGTCCCTGCACGTTTTGTAGGCAGGACACATTTTGGGTCAAAGGTTTTGGGGTGGGTTGCTTTCCTTATCCTTCCACTGAGACTAAAAGTGGTGGCCACTTCAGGTTTTATATCACTCACTGCTAGTTGTCTCTGTTAGAGTCATCCCCATAGAATCTCTGGGGCCTTCACCATCCCAGGTCTCTGGCCCAACATAGAGATGTCCCACTGTCCACTGCAGATTTCCTATCCCTCCTTTTCTGTCCCTACACCTGATCCCCTGCTGTGTTCCCATCCCCATCCCCTCTCTTACCTAATTCTATCCCTCGATTCACTTCTAATATCGATTTAATTCCCCCTTCTGTGAAAGATACAAGCATCCTCCCTTGGATCCTCCTTGTTATTTTGTTTCTTTGGGTCTGTGGATTGTAGTGTGATATCCTATACTTTATGACTAATATCCACTTAAAAGTGGTAACATACAATGTATGTCCTTTTGGGTTTGGGTTACCTTATTCAGGATGATATTTTCTAGTTCCATCCATTTACCTGCAAATTTTATGATGTCCTTGTTTTTAATAGCTGAGTAGTATGCCATTATGTAAATGAACCATGATTTTCTTTATCCATTCTTCAGTTGATGGACATCTAGGTTGGTTCTAGTTTCTGGCTATTACAAATTAAGCTGCTATAAACATGGTTGAACAAGTGTCCTTGTCAGATGGTGAAGAATACTTAGCATGTATGATCAGAAATGGTACAGATGACTCTTAAGGTAGAATTATTCCCAATTTTCAGAGAAACCGACAAATCCAGAATGGTTGTACAAGTTTGCACTACCAAGGCAATGGAGGAGTGTTCCTCTTGGTCCACATCCCAGCTAGCATGTGCTGTCCCTTGAGTTTTTGATCTTAGCCGTTCTGAAGGGTGTAAGGTGGAATTTCACAGGTCATTTTGATTTGCATTTTCCTGGTGACTAATGATGTACAATTCCTGGAGTAATTTTTGGCCATTAGCTTTTCTATGTTTAGCTCTGTACATCATTTTTAATTGGATTATTTGGGTAGTCAGTGTCTAATTTCTTGAGTTATTTATACATTTTGGATATGAGTCCTCTGTTAGAGATTGGTGAAGATCTTTTCCCAATCTGTAAGGTACCATTTTGTCCTATTGGCAGTGTTCTTTGCCTTACAGAAGCTTTTCAGTTTCATGAGGTCCCATTTATTAACTGTTGGTCTTAGTGCTTGAGCTATGGGTTTTCAGCTCAGGAAGTTGTCTTTTGTATCAATGCATTCATGGCTATTCCAAAGATTCTGTTCTATTTGATTTAGTTATTTAGTTTTATTTTAAAGTCTTTGATACACTTGGGCTTGTGTTTTGTGCAGGGTGATAAATGTGGATCTATTTGCATTCTTCTACATGCAGACTTCTAGTTAGACTAGAGCCATTTATTGAAGATGCATTCCCTTTTTCATTGTATGGTTTTAAGTTCTTCCGTCAAAAATCAAGTTTCCATAGGAGTATGAGTTTATTTCTTGTTCTCCATTTTGATTCCATTGATCAATCTGTCCATTTCTATACTAATATTATGCAGTTTTTATTGCTATTGCTCCTATAGAACAGCTTGAAATCAGGTATGGTGATGCCTTAGAAGTTCTTTTATTGTACAGGATTACTTTAGCTTTCCTGTTGTTTTGCTTTGTTTTGTTTTGTTTGTTTCATCGTGTTTTTCAATATCAGGTTGAGAATTATTCTTTCAATGTTTGTAAAAAATTCTTTTGGAATTTTTATTGGAATTGCATTTAATCCATTGACTGATTTTGGTACAATGTCCATTTTCATGATGTTAATCCTACTGATCTATGAGCATAGGAGATCTTTCCATCTTCTGATACCTTTTTAGTTTATTTCTTTAGCAACTTGAAGTTCTTGTCATACAGATCTTTCACTTGCTTGGTTATAGATACACCAAGATATTTTAATTATTTGTGGCTATCATGAAAGGTATTGTTTCCATAACTTCTTTCTTGGCCTACTTATCATTTGTTTAAAAGAGTACTACTGATTTCTTTGAGTTAATTTTGTATCTAGCCACTTTACTGAAGGTGTTTATCAGCTGTAGGGGTTCTCTGGGGTCAGTTATGTATACTGTCATATCATCCATGAATAGTGATACTTTGACTTCATCCTTTCCAATTTTATTCCTTTGATCTCCTTTAGTTGTCTTATCTTTCTAGCTAGGACTTCAAGTACTATATTGAGGAGATATGGAAAAAATGCTAGCTTTGTCTTGTTCCCAATTTTAGTGGAATCGCTTTTAGTTTCTCTCCATTTAATTTGATATTGGCTATTGGCTTGTTGTAAACTACTTTAATTGTGTTTAGGTATGCTCCTTGTGTCCTTGATGTCTCCAAAACTTTTAACATGAAGGGATGTTGGATTTTGTCAAAGGCTTTTACAGCATCTAATGAAATGATCATGTGGTTTTTTTTTTCCCTTTCAGTCTGTATATATGGTAGATTACATTGATGAATTTTCATATATTGAACTACCCCTGCATCCCTGGGATGAAACCTACTTGATCATGGTTGATGATATTTTTGATGTGTTCTTGGATTCTATATGTAAGTAATTTATTGAGTATGTTTTTTGACTAATATTCATAAGGAAAATTGGTCTGAAACTTTCTTTGTTGAGTCTTTGTGTGGTTTATGTGGTAGGGTGACAGTGGTCTCATAGAATGAGTTTGGCAGTGTTCCTTCTTTTTTGTGGAATAGTTTGAGGAGTATTGGTATTTGCTCTTCCTTGAAAGTCTGATAGAAACCATCTGACGCTGGGCTTTTTGGTTAGGAGGCTTTTAATGACTGCTTCTATTTCTTTAGGAGTTTTAGGACTACTTACCTGATCTTGGTTTAAATTTGGTAAGTGGAATCTATCAAGAAAATTGTCTATTTCATTTAGATTTCCCAGACTTTTGGAGAGTTTTCTTTTCTTTAATTGGTTATTTTATTTATTTACATTTCAAATGTTATTCTCCTTCCCAGTTTCCCCTCCACAAGTTCCCTATCCCCCTTCTCCTAAGAGTGAGTTCTCAGAGCTACTGACAGTTATCTCCCTGTCAGATGGGACAGCCTGATTGACAGTAAGGTCAACTGAGAATGTCCTGTGGTGCTAAACCTATGAGTTTTACATACCTAATAGTTTACTGCCTAACTTTATATCTGTGTGACATACACTTTGCTTAGAGAGTGATATCTTACTATGCTGGTGATACTCAGTTTATTAAACTTCTATCATTTATTATTTTGTGCATTATTATTAGGCTTATTTGGTGTATTAGAAAGTGAGGTTTGAGGAAAACAATCATAAGTATAGTTGGTCTAATAGCAGTCTTTTGTTAGGATGAATATATTTTCTCTATCATCTTCACAAAGCCAGTAGCCACTAAATAGAAATCAAATTGAACCACTAAAATGACATTACTACATCAAAATACATAACAACCTTTTATGTATTTTTATAGACTAATTTAGGATATATGTACATATATATGTACATACAAACATACACACACATACATATATATATATATATATATATATATATACATATACACACACACACACATACACACAGCTGTATAGATGTTTTGATTTAGGATGTTGATATCTTTACCATTTATACTTTTTTTTTTTTTTTTGGTTTTTCGAGACCGGGTTTCTCTGTGTAGCCCTGGCTGTCCTGGAACTCACTTTGTAGACCAGGCTGACCTCGAACTCAGAAATCCTCCTGCCTCTGCCTCCCAAGTGCTGGGATTAAAGGCGTGTGCCACCACAGCCCGGCCCATTTATACTTTTTAGAACATTTATAAAAGTATTTAAGTGTGAATTGATATAGTGAACATAGAAGTATGAGGAAAAAGATTTAAGTTAAGACTAAGGCAAGACTGTGCAGAAGCAGTGTATCTGTCCTGAATGACTTGCTTGCCTTTAGACAGAACTCACTCAGAGTTGGTGGGGTGCAACTAGGCACACCTGGAATGGGGAAAGTAACCAGAGATTACTTGGAAGGCCTGAGCTCTCCCTTCGACTGCTCTGCTCTTTCTCATGCAGGAGTGAAGAGAGGTTAGCAGAGTCATCTTGCCTATACTGCACCACCCCTTCCCATCTGGCCCCACTTAGCAACAGGAGTTGGGCTTCTCCACTGTCACCCTGAGTTCTATTAACTTGTCGATGTACTGAGCTAACCCTTAAGGCAGACATCACTATGGTTATCTTCTTTCTATGGCTAAGTTTCCCCTTCTTCCAAAGGACATAACTTTGCCTCTCTCGTTTGTATCCTCCTTCCCCCTTTTCATATCCAGATCTACATGTGCTAAGCCAAAGGTCACCAATATTACCTTTGTAGTTGAAGAGGTAATGATAACTACACAGTCTAAGTACAGAAAGCAGGTTTTTTGTACTGGACACCTTGAATAAGCCCCAAACAAAAAAATGGATCTATTAGAGGAAAATGGAATAATTTCAAAAAAAAAAAAAAAAGAGAGAAAAGAGTAAAGAATGTGGTTCTCACGTATCACCTGAGAGCTTTGTTAAATTACTTAACCACTTCTCTTCTCTGTTACTATTTATGAATAAGGAAACCAGAAAAAGAAATTCTGACCCCTAGAGAAGAGTCTGATTTGAATAATATCAAAGGAAATTTTGCATGACCAGGATGCCCTGTCTTTCCCACCATTCTGTCACTGAAGCTCTCTCTCCAAGCCAAGTCCCAGAACAGGTAAAGCATGGAGTGGTCATTTCCAGAGAAGATTCAGTGCATAGACCTCTCAAAGTGACAACTAGAATCAAGGGACAATGGGATGGTAGGGACACTCTGTTTGAGCATGCCCTCTGTGGTTAGCTATCCCACTACATACCAAATTCATACAAAAGTACTCAAAACCAAAACACCTTCCAAAATATCTCCTTGAAATTCATTGAAAAACTAAATAATAAGGTTAGTAGGTGATTGCAAAATGAACAGAAAGAAACTAGATTCATTTAGTTTGTAAATATATAAAATTTCTGTAAGATTGCTAGGACAATCCAAGAGAAGAACCAACACTTAAACAGGGCAAAGGGTTGAAAATGGTGAAGAAAGAGAAGCTGAAAAGAAGCTTCAGGGTATTTCACATGTGAGTGACAGGACTTACACAAACGCAAGGGCAGATGGAAGTGAAACTATGTACAGACTTAAAATTCCTATGTGTAGTAGGTACAGTTGAAGAACTCAGACACATACCTTATGTCCTGATAAAATTCATGAACCTTAAGGATCAAAAGGAACAATCTAGGGTATGCTGAGTATTCAATGATTGAGACAATATATCATCTGTATTCCTAAGAGAGCCAATTGCTTAAAAATAAACTCAACAAAGTAATATATCAGCTCAGAAACTTCAAGAGGCAGGAAATTGATGGGGAAATAAACGGTGGTGAATCTAATTTGGTATTCTTCAATATCTACACACCTAACAGTCTGTCTGACATCTGTGTTTATCTAACTGGGTAGTAATCATGCAAAAGAATATTTATTAAATTTAAACAGATCCAATAAAAAAGTAATTGAAGACACTGAGGAATTATTTGGATGGTATCAATAAACATAAAATCTATGTCTAAGAATTTATACTTTTAATAAACTATGCTACTTTAGACATTCATGAAAAATTCATAATTAGCTGTACTCTTGCCTGTAAAGGAAAGTAATAAAAATATTAAAGCATAAAAGTGAGTACAATTTAAAACATTTTAATGTGTGTGTGTGTGTGTGTGTGTGTGTGTGTGCATGCATGTGTGTGTTATGTGCATAGATAAGCCACTACCCTTCTGTGGAAGACAAATGACACCTTATGTACTTAATTCTCTCCTCCTCCTTCAGATCCTCAGGCACAGTGAGAAGCACCTTTCTTGATTCAAAAATTCCATTTTAAAATATATGAAAAATAAAATTACTAATAAATAAGTACTAAATTTCTTCAACTATTTAAATGAATAATTATATGTCTAAATTATTTTTGAAACTTCATTTATAAGGGAATATTATAGATTTGTCAACTATTTGGGAACTATAAAGGAGAGTGAAATTAAGACCAAATAGGCTCTGTAGAACTCTACTCTGAGAAACAATTTCAATTGGTACCCCATAGAAAAGGAGCTTCATTTCTAAAAACAAACAAAAATCAAAAGAAAGAAAGAAAGAAAGAAAGAAAGAAAGAAAGAAAGAAAGAAAGAAAGAAAGAAAGAAAAGGAAGAAAGACGTAATGAAAAATGGATAAAAAGCTAACTATAAAAATAAAGCAAATGAATAGGAAGGACTCACTGTTATAAAAATGAAATGGAATAAGGGAGAGAAACAGTTTTTCTTTGAATATTTATGAAACTCTGTTGAGGCAAAGATACCTTGCAAGGTGGAGGAGAAGAAAGTCCACCAAATTGTAGGAGCTATAAACAGTGACACACTGAAACACTGCAGGAGCTGTACACAAGGATATATTGAAACTGTGTAGGAGCTGTATACAATGATACAATGAAACACTGCAGGAGCTCTACACAAGTATACAATGAAACACTGCAGGAGCTCTACACAAGTATACAATGAAACACTGCAGGAGCTGTACACAATGACACAAGGAAACAGAGGGATGTGAAACACAAAGATCTAAACTCTATGAGGAACCATAGGTCATTGCATATATACTCACAAGATCAAGGAAGACAAGGAACTCAGAAGATATTAAGGAAAACAGATTTTCTAACATTGGAAAGCGTTAATTTGGGTAAAATGACAGAGGACGTGAAAGGAGAAAGAGAAGTATTTTTCTTTCTTTTGTGAGTAGACATAAGAATATGATTGTTCTTCCTTCATTTTCATTAACTTTCAAAAAGTCTTTGATTTCTTTCTTTATTTCCAACTTGACCAAGTTATCATTGAGTAGAGCATTGTTCAGCCTCCATGTGTACGTGGGTTTTCTTTTGTTTTTGTTGCCATTGAAGACCACCCTTATTCCATAGTGATCTGATAGGAGGCATGGGATTATTTCTATCTTCTTGTATCTGTTGAAGTCTGATTTGTGACCAATTATATGGTCAATTTTGGAGAAGGTACCATGAGGAGCTGAGAAGAAGGTGTATTCTTTAGCTCTAGGATGAAATGTTCTATATATATCAGTTAGTTCCATTTGGTCCAAGGCTTCAATTAGATTCACTGTGTCCCTGTTTAGTTTCTGCTTTCCTGAACGATCCATTTCAGAGAGCGGGGTGTTGAAGTCACCCACTATTATTGTGTGCGGTGCGATGTGTGCTTTGAGTTTTAGTAAAGTTTCTTTTACGAATGAGGGTGCCCTTGCATTTGGAGCATAGATATTCAGAATTGAGAGTTCTTGATGGTGGATTTTTCCCTTGATCAGTATGTAGTGTCCTTCTGTGTCTTTTTTGATGACTTTAGGTTGAAAATCAATTTTATCCGATATTAGGATGGCTACTCCACCTCGTTTCTTGGGGCCAATCAAGAATAGACAAATGGGACCTCATTAAATTACAAAGTTTTTGCAAGGCAAAAGACACTGTTAAAAAGACAAAGCGGCAACCAACTAACTGGGAAATGATCTTTACCAACCTTACATCTGACAGAGGGCTAATATCCAAGATATACAAAGAACTCAAGAAGTTAAACTCCAGAGAGGCAAGTAACCCTATTAAAAAATGGGGTACAGAGCTACACAAAGAGTTCTCACCTGAAGAATATCTAATGGCTGAGAGGCACCTAAAGAGATGTTCATCATCCTTAGTCATTAGGGAAATGCAAATCAAAACAACCCTGAGATTCCATCTCACACCAGTCAGGATGGCTAAGATCAAAAACACAGGAGACAGCAGTTGTTGGCGAGGATGTGGAGAAAGAGGAACACTCCTCCACTGCTGGTGGAATTGCAGGCTGGTACAACCACTCTGGAAAGCAGTCTGGCGGTTCCTCAGAAAACTGGGCATGACACTCCCGGAGGATCCGGCTATACCACTCCTGGGCATATACCCAGAGACTTTACCTGCATGCAATAAGGACACATGCTCCACTATGTTCATAGCAGCCTTATTTATAATAGCCAGAAGCTGGAAAGAACCCAGATGTCCCTCAACGGAGGAATGGATTCAGAAGATATGGTATATCTACACAATGGAATACTACTCTGCAATTAAAAACAATGAATTCACGAAATTCCTAGGCAAATGGTCAGAACTTGAAAATATCATCCTTAGTGAGGTAACCCAATCACAAAAGAACACACATGGTATGCAGTCACTGATAAGGGGATATTGACCCAGAATCTCGGAATACCCTAGACACAATCCGCATATCAATAGATTTCTAAAAAGATGGAAGGAGAGACCCCTGGTCCTGGAAAGACTGGATGTAGGGGAACGCCAGGACAGAGTAAGGAGAGGGGGTTGAATGGAGAAAAGAGGGAGGGAAGGGGGCTTATGGGACTTTCGGGGAGGGAGGAAACGGGAAAGGGGAAGTGATTTGGAATGTAAATTAAAAAAATAAAATAAAAAAAAAAAGAATATGATTGTTGTGTGCCCTGGACTGCTGCTATTGTTCTCTTAGTGATAAGGGAAATAAGGGTAGGTAGAAAGGGTAGAAGAGTAACTGATGGAATAAAAGAAAGTGGAAAGATCTAATACATAAAGACTAAGTCTTTACAGAGAATCCTTTACCTTAAATTAAGTGACTGATGGGAGACTAATCCAGTATGAAAGATCCAAAGTACATAATGCTCGGTAAAAGTTATTTCCTCAGATCCGTTGTGCAGGGAGAATGAACTGGAGACTCTAATAATCTGTGGTTTACTTCTTATAAATGGAACTATATATAAGTCTGGATGTGTATGCTAAAAATAATAATGTCATTGAGAACAGTAATACATCAGCTCATCAAAATGTCTTACATAGTTTGTGAACTTAAAAACAAACTTTTACTTTTCAATCAATATGAGTTTACATTGTCCAATTCATTTAGTTTTTCCACATACACTCATGGAATATTTTTCAGGTAGTAATGGCTGCATTAACTGCTTAGTGCCTAACCAATATCCAATAGAATTTGTTATAAAATCAAAGATTAGCCTGCTTCTTAAGAAGCCATGATTGCTTTTCTAGCAAAGCATTTATGTGTGCACCATTTCTTGTAGCCATCATGTATTGGCACACTCTGCAAATTTATCCTTTTGTTATTCAAAGACTGATTTCTCTGCCTTCATACCTTATTTCAATCTGGACACAACATTTTAATGTTTATATCAAAAATCTCCTGTCTCTAGTATGTGTAAATAATTCTTATCCTTTATCACTGCCTTGTCAATAAATTCTGACCACCCAATAGCTGGGAAGAATAGAATATAGGATGAGATGTCCACCAACAGAGGAGAGAGAGGGGAGAGAGGAGGATTAAGATCAGTGGAGGAGGGAGGATGGAGAATTTGGAGCCAAAAGGAAGGGATCTGGAGAGAGATCATGGAAACATACCTGAAGACCAAAGAACAAAATCAATAATAATATACATTATGGGGATGTGGATGGGGTTGGGGATGGGAGGTAGTCAGATTAGCATAGAAAATAAAGAACGATCATTTAATTGCTCAGCTACTGAGATGCATGTTTTTCCGTGTGATTTTGGGGGACAAACATAAGGTAAAAAACATACAGCTATTGGATTAATTTACCCCTATATTTATATTAAAGAATATTAATTTAGTTGCTTTTTCTATCTCAAATTTAAAGAATCCCTATTTTCTCTTAGTGGGAAGGAATCCTTTCAAATGCTATGCCTCATGGTTGCTTGAGGTGGGAGGATATGTTACAGTGAAATCAAATTGGCATCATGCATCAGTTTGACACTGGAAGACATGAGCACACTTCTGAAGCAGTGACACTGTGTTAGTAGAAGTAAATAAAACTGAGCTATCTTCTACACAGATGGTTGGCAGCCACTACTAGGTCTGGTGCATATACGTGGATTTCTCTGGGTCTTTATTTGTACCAGTTTTGTGATTCCCCAACCTTCCTAATGCTGAGACCCTTTATTATAGCTCCTCATTTGTGGTGACCCCAACCGTAAAATTATTTTTGTTTCTACTTCACAACTGTAATTTAATACTGTTATGAATTGTTATATAAATATCTGCATTTTCTAATTGAGGGTCATCTGACCCCAAAGGTTGAGAACTGATAGTATATAGTTCTCATCCTGGAATCCCTTCCTAGAGGATTTAGGGTGAGGCTCAAATGTCTATGACAAAAGCCTTTCTAATAAGCTGTCTCTTCCAGAAGATCTCGTACTAGAACTTCTGCTCTGCCTCATGGACAACACACCTAAACAACTCTGAAATATGGTCAGTAGTGTGAGGCATCACCTCCACCCCAACCCTTAACTCTTCCCATGTAATCCAAGCTATCTTTAGACTTGCAGTGTAGTATTAACTGAAGAAGTCCTGGTCGCTTTCCTCTGCCCTCCAGTGCTGGAATTACAAGCATGCATGAGCCACTGTTCCTTGTTTTATGTAGCACTGACAGCAAACCTGTGGATGCTTGTTTGTCAAACGAATTCTTTTTCTGTCTGGGTAGCTTCTTTAGCGTCCTCTTTTTGACTTTGAGGAAAAGTTTTCACAAACTTTTCTGTAAGAATTGGGATTCCACCTCTCCTTCTCCATCTACATTTGTGAAGCAATTTACCAGCAGTGAAAAAAAAATGGGAATACCTAGATATGGTATATGAATAATAACAGAGAGATTATCCTAGTCTTGGGCATGCAAGAGGTATTAAATTTATTGGATATACAAATGGGTTGGATGTTGAAGCAGGTACTTAAAATACTAAAGTTTTTCTATCTAGACATTTTACATTCTGTAAAATGTGCTATCATAAAATGACTAAAGATATAATTTTTGAAGTAGCAGTAGATTCCATGTAGCTCTCTGGAGAAGATGATGTAAAGCTATAATAAGATATTATGTTCTTTCTAATGGTATTCTTCAGTGTTAATCTATTGCATGATTCTAAAGTAATTACCACAGTAGATGTTTACAAGTGTTACAGGAGTTCTCGTTATCTATAGAGGAAGGAAATTACTTGTTACCAATGCTTTTTAACGTTATATCCTTGTACTTCTTTCAAAATAATATTTTATAGACTTTTTAATCAATCCAAATAAAATAATTTCATTTTTACGTTTTTCTTTAATCTTAAGGGGCTGTATGTATATACATACAGAGAGGAAAGATTTGGTGGGATGTATCAATGGTTTTGCAAAAGTTGAAAAAATGTGGCTCAGATCTTTACTTAGTCCACCCTTTTTATTCTTTTTCTTTTTATTGGATATTTTTATTTACATTTCAAATGTTATCCCCTTTCCTGATTTCCCCTCCACAAACTCCCTGTCCCCTCCCCCTCCCCCTGCTTCTATGAGGGAGCTCCTCCACCTACCCACCCACTCCCACCTCACCACCCTGGCATTTGCATATATTGGGGCATTGAGCCTTCCCAGTGGTCCATACTTTTGGCATCTGTTGAACTCAAGACAGCATCATTTCTGCTCTGTTATGCTATAGGGTAAACCTTATGGAGGACAAACCCTATGAGAAGATGCTGATCAGGGAAGGGCCTTTTCCAGAGGGAAATATGTAGCTATAGTTACAATATTGAATTACCTGGTCTATTGATTTGTTTGTCAAATCTCCAAGGCTAATATGCATAAGGCACTTTAGTAAAAGAAAGGAATTTTAGATATTAAGTTAAAAAATAGGAACAAAAACCTGTAAAGACCAGAAGATTTTTGAGGTTGTGTCTTCTGCTGCAGCTTTCCCCCCACCTTGGGCATGAATGGCATTGGAAAAACCAAGACTGAGAAAGAAGATACTGACTGAAACACATAGTTAATCTGTGGAAGAATAATTTTATTTTCTTTATTCTAACCTTGACATAAGTCAAGATTATACAGATTGGTGAATTAGATCGAAAATAAGCTAATGCTGTCAGATGAGAAGTCTGGGGACTGCTTTTTAAACAAATCACCTAATTTAGTTCACTCTTCCAAATCAAGTGCACAGTGTTGTTTATGGCGCTGTCTTTATGCTTTTGAGAGTAATATTTCCTTCCACCTTCCTTATTTCATTTGATAAAAACTAATGTCGTTCCATGTTTCTATTGGAGCTTGAAATTAATAGAGTGTTATACCCCAGTTTTACCAATTATGTGAGCATTGTGATGGTGATCGTGCTTAACTAATGCTGAGGCATAGCTTGGGAGTAGATTGCACTGTTGGGAAGGGCGTGACGTTTAACAAATGCATGTGACTCACTGTAGAGGTCCAGGGTGGTTACTTGCCTTCCACTCTCATCCCAGGGTCACCAGCATCTCTCTCAATATCTTCTGGAACCTATATTCCATAGCTCCAATCTTCCTTCACCTCAGTCCTGCATGTTTATTGTAGAATGTACATCCACGTTTGATGTCTTTATGTGAACACAATGAATTTTAGAGTTTTTGAAGGATTTTGAATCAAATCAAAATAGAGTATTTGGAGAGATCAGAAAGGGATTTGGCCAGAGAGGTGAGCAATTAGCAAGTGAAGTCAGACTGTGGCCTCAGACTCATGATCAGTATTTCAGACTTCTGTTCCAGATTTAATACATGGATTTCCTGGAATTAACATCTTAACTTGTTTTTAAAGATAGTTGTTGCGAGATATTTCCTATCCATTTACACTGAGGCAGTGAGAGGCCAGTGATTGGAGGGGAGAGAGGAGGAGGAGCTAGGAGGTTTACCTAGTCAGAGGAAGATTATATTCCTTTTAACGTGGTCCACACGTGGAATTTTGGGTGTCTTTTCCTCCTTGGCTAGGTAAAAGTATCTGAAGCAGAGGCTCATACAGTATATTAGCTTATTTCATTTTTTTTATACTATTTTGATTTTCCTAATGGGTGTGATGATGAGTTTTGTGGTTATATTATTCCTCTGAGAGAGAGGTCAAAATGAAAGTTTTTCTGGTTACTGGCTCAAGGATATGCTAATTTGGGAAAAGGGTTTTGTCTTTGTGTTTTTAGAAAGGGTGATTAGGCTCTGGACATCTTCCAGAGCTTTTTGGATCAGAAATGATAGCAGGAGACCTCCAGAGGACTGAATTCCAGGATATCAGACAGAAAAATCTATCTTTGTGATACTAAAATTTTGTTTTGAGATTTATATATTACAAAAAATACAGCCAGGTTGAGTCTTCTCATCAAACATGCTGAGCTGACTAGCTTGAACTCCTAAGGTCCTGACCTTCAGCTAGATCCAGTCAAGACACAGAAATCAGAGACCAACCAATTCTCCCACTTCCATACCCTTCCCCCTTATTAATATCTCAATGCCCATACTCAGCTTGAAGAAGGTAAAAAGAGTCGTCGATCCAGTTCCCTGGGATTTGGGGCTGGAGAGGGTTGTTATTATTATTGTCTTTCTAGGGAATGTAGAAATGGTCAGATTTGAAACAGGGAGGAAATAGAATTGACTATATGGACATAATTTCATTTGGTCAAAATCCTTTTAATTGTTACTAAGTTCAAGTCATAAGTTCTTGTTTGGTACAGAATTCATTTTGATTCATAATCAAGGTTTTCATGGGTATAAATTTCTTCTGTTGATACTAAATATCTAAAAGTACAGGACTTAGACCCAGTCCTTCTTGGCTGTTATTATAATAGATCTGAGATGTTTAAGTCTGTGAAGTTAGGGCCAAATAGAAATATAGGACTCTGAGTTTATTGTTAGAGTGTTTTCAAGGTTTTAATCAGAAACAGCTGAACGTAGTTGATGGACAACAGTCCAGATAACTTTACATAGATAGTTGTTTTCAAAAATGTCAGAAATCCACTGGTGTGGCATTTTATGTTATTTACTTCACTTGTAGAGACTCGTCTGCTCCCTTTCTTGGATTCAAAGAAGAGACTGAGCATCAGTAGAGCTGCTTCTGTTGTGGCGAAGCAGCCACGAGGCAAAAATTCCCTCTCTTCACCTACAGACAAACTCTGTTGTGAAAAAGGACACTTTTACAGGTTGGGACAGCTTGAATTCTGCTGAGACAGAATGGCTAGTCCTTAATAATTCCTGTTTCTCTATGTCTGTCAGATGACCTTGGGCCAGGAGGCTGAAGACTGACGCTCCAACATTTTAGGAGAAGGACTGTCCAAGTTTTCAGTGATCTCTATCATTTGGCTAAGTGTTGTTAGGCTTCCTATTTATTTTCAGTTATTATTGGTCACTCTCAGATTTCTGACTGGGTTGAAGACTGTTAGTCTCATAGCCAGCCCAAGCTGTTTAACATTGAGAAAGCTGATATAGATTTAAATAGATGATTTTCAGATGACATACAATTTATAGCCAAGACATGAGTCAGGTGTTAATTATTATAGTCTTTTAAGGTAGAATAGATTACAGAGGTAGCGTCCATCATTCTTTGCCTCTAAGGCTCCAAACTGATGGCTCACACGTGATGGCACCAAACGGCCTGTGACTCAGATCTGTGTTACTCTCTACCTTAGAAAGCCATCGCCTTTGTGATTGGGTTACCTCACTAAGGATGATATTTTCAAGTTCTGACCATTTGCCTAGGAATTTCGTGAATTCATTGTTTTTAATTGCAGAGTAGTATTCCATTGTGTAAATATACCACATCTTCTGAATCCATTCCTCCGTTGAGGGACATCTGGGTTCTTTCCAGCTTCTGGCTATTATAAATAAGGCTGCTATGAATATAGTGGAGCATGTGTCCTTATTGCATGCAGGTAAAGTCTCTGGGTATATGCCCAGGAGTGGTATAGCCGGATCCTCCGGAAGTGTCATGCCCAGTTTTCTGAGGAGCCGCCAGACTGCTTTCCAGAGTGGTTGTACCAGCCTGCAATTCCACCAGCAGTGGAGGAGTGTTCCTCTTTCTCCACATCCTCGCCAACAACTGCTGTCTCCTGTGTTTCTTAGTGAGGTAACCCAATCACAAAAGATCACACATGGTATGAAGTCACTGATAAGGGGATATTGACCCAGAATCTCAGAATACCCTAGACACAATCAGCATATCAATAGATTTCTAAAAAGATGGAAGGAGAGACCCCTGGTCCTGGAAAGACTGGATGTAGGGGAACGCCAGGACAGAGTAATGAGAGGGGGTTGAACGGAGAAAAGAGGGAGGGAAGGGGGCTTATGGGACTTTCGGGGAGGGAGGAAACGGGAAAGGGGAAGTGATTTGGAATGTAAATTAAAAAAATAAAATAAAATTAAATTAAAAAAAAAAAAAAAAAGAAAGCCATCGCCTGGAAATGCCCAAAGAGAACCCATCAGGCCTTTTCTAACTTGAAAGTAAAGACTAGATCTACTTCTGTAAAGTTTGCATTATACAGATTTTTAAACATTTTGTAATCTACATATTATGGATAATGTTCAAGCTGAATTATGTATGTAAAGGTAAAGTGTGTGTCTGGTTAGCACTAAACAAAGTGCTTTATATGTTTGGTCATTTGTCTCATGAAAGTTCAGTTTTGAGCTTAAAAGTAATCATTTAATACTGTGTGTTTCAATTTTGATTTTGGAGTAAGTATAATTTCAATAAATTACCCTGCCATTAAAAAAAAGAGATGATGGACTAAGTGTTAGGTCTATCTTATACTTTATAATTTATGAAATGGTAAGAGTTGTGTTCAATTTATGTTTGGAGAGGAAGTTTTTTGTCTTTTTTTAATTAAACAAAAAGGGTGAAATGTTGCAAGATTTTTCCTATCCACTCACATTGAGGCAGTGAGAGGCCAGTGATTGGAGTGGATAGAGGAGGAGGAGCTAAGGGAGGTGAGGGGCAGAGAGAGAGAGAAAGGGCTCGGTGCACGAGCCCAGTGGAGCAGAGAAAGGACGCAGATATCCAGATGGCTTCAGACGTATTTCTGGTGTTTTGAAGAGATTAGATAATTGGAATAAGACTTTATCATTGTAAATTGGCATTATGTAATTGGGAGTTTTATATTCATAAAGATTTTGGTTAACTATTCAAGTTTAAGAGTTATGCTTTACCGGATACTTGGAAGGAGTGGTGCAGAGGCCTGGTGGGGTGGTACTCTTCTATAATTATTTATCCCTACAGATAGTTGATATCCATGTCAAAGATTCTAACAATAAAGAAAAACTAAAAATGAAAGTACAAATATTATAATTCCACAATTTAGAAGCAAAGTGCTCTAACTTCCCTGCAATTTCCTCTGGATTTTCCCTGTGATTTTTTTTTTGAATCTTTCATCCTAGAGATTCACTCAAATCAATATCACTACCATACAGTACTCTTGAAATAGCATCATGATAGCACATCTGTACAGATACAAAACTACATTTTAACATTTTCTTCTGCTTAAATATACTTTTACCATCAAGATGTTCCCTTATGTTACCTATTTTCTATAAAAATTAATTCATACTTGTCTTACTGTTTTTACTCGTATAGTGAACCACAGTGATATCTTTAAATTTCTTGCAGAGAATTATAGTGAAGGATGCATGATAGGGTTCTAACTTGATATTTCCTGAGAACAAAATTAGTTACCAACCTGCTCACACAATTGCCTTTTTCTCCTACACTGACATGTTGACGCCAAGTATTAAGAAGTTCATACTCACAGAAGTTCATACTTGGGAATTGGTTGAATGTATAGGTTTCATTTAGTGAGGAGACTGACCTCTTTACTGTATAGTTTTCCTAATTAGGAGAAAGGCAGCATCCTGGTGCTAATGTGTGTCTTCGTTTATCTTCTTTAGTAGGTCAACAGTTTTCTTCATTATACTTTCTGCACACTTTTATTATTTGTTTCCATTCTGGGTTGTTATTGAGGGATAAACATGATTTATTTATATTCATTTTCAGCATTCTTAAATATTCTTCATTTTTCTAAGTGTTTGGAATTTTCACACTGTACAGAAACATCAAAATAAATATTTGTTAATCATGTCAATACTTATATTTCCATTTGAATATCCTAAATTGTGCTATAAAGTATGCACGTTGCAATGTCAAGTGGTATTTACAAGCATCATTATCTTCAAATTTTAATAGAAATATTATTCTACCACTTAGCACAATGACTATGTCAAGCATACACTATATTAAATATATGCCTTGTAACATAACAGAGATACTTTGATACTTTGATACTTTGATCAAGTCATGTGTATTGTGTATATATGCAATATGCATGTATAAGTTTTATATATATGTATATATACATATGTGTGTGTGTACATTTATTTATTTGACAAACAAAGTCTAGTGGCCACTGAGTAACTTTTATCTGTAGTCATAGAACGTGTCACAAGCTGTTATAACCATGGGTAAAACATGAATAAATGAGAGTAATTTGTAGATTGTGTAAGGAGATATTTTCTACTGTGCCAGCTACAAATTGCCATGATATGCTTTGTTGCTAAATCTAACTGAGAACATTTCACTTAAAATTAATTGATGTATGTGCCTGTGATCAATGACTCCTTCATTAATTCAAATTAATGTAGTGAGTTACTCGAGTGCTTTTGAGACCAGAGCATAAATTAGAAAATCATCTTTTAACATATTGCAGAAATGGTGAATAAATGGGCAGGTGAAGGTAGAGGAAATCTTCCTAAGTCTCCAGATTTTGAAATGAAAGAGGCTACTAAAGGCTGATAAAAGTTGGCTAAAACTGGATTTGAAAAATAACAAAGCTGAATGTCTTCTGAAGTGTATTTAATTATGTAGGTTCTTCTTCAAATATCTCATTCCTTAGGGAGCCAGGGATAAATCCACACCGAAGGGCAAAGAGTTACATTTAAAGGTAAAACGTGAATGTGTGCCTTTATAGTGCTTTCCAGAAGAGATTCCCAAAGAAGTGTTGGAACTGTTTGTTTGTTATATGTACCCTGTGTAGTCAAGGTGTACACACTGAGAAATACTGCATAAAAGATGGAAGGGATCAAATACCAAACAAGCCTGTCATTCTGGAAGGAACCACGCTTCTCAAGTTGAAAGAAGTCTCCAACACCATAAAAGGCAACAAGGAAGTGAAATGGAAAGACCCAGGAAACATTGATGAAGGATAATCGGATATTAAAATGATGCAGTTAAATATGCTGTATTTGTGAAGAAAAGAAAGTTATGCTGAAAATTATTACTTTGGAAAGATCTTTGCTATTTTGGAGAGAAACACAATCTTGACCCGAAGAAGAAACCAAATCATAGTTCCTAAATTGGATTTTATGTTCCATTTCTTCCTCACACGTATATAGCAGCATGCAGTTTGGGGGATATATTCAGTGACATATTTCTTATTACCAAATACTCCAGAATATGATCCATGTGAAGATAACTTCCATCATAGAAACAAAATGCCTGGTAACCTATAAAGCAGCATTGGTTTGGGTGGGAAAGAAATTCAATTGTTACCTCATATAACTTTTCCGGAGCCTATGAATCAACTTTGAATCAGTTGGTAGTCTTTGCAACTTTTTGTGCCTGTTGTACTTTATGTGCCGACCCAGGGAGTCTACCCTCATCAGGCATGGTTCTGGCTTCTTTCTGTGCACCCTGTTAGTTCATTTCAATTCTAATTTTGGAAAGGCTTTATTATCCATACTTTACAAGTAAGGAATGGAGTATGGGAAGAGAACCAAAGGTCAAGAGCTTGCTATGTTCTAAGGTTCATATTTCTGTTTACTATCTCAGCATGTGTCTTTGCTGACAGATTACAATTCTATATTTTTTCATTGTCTTTTTTTTCCAGGAAATATGAACTGTATACACAGAAAGTACATTGCTATTATTTTTCATTTTTTAAAATTATTATTTTTTGCCAGGCGGTGGTGGCGCACGCCTTTAATCCCAGCACTTGGGAGGCAGAGGCAGGTGGATTTCTCAGTTCGAGGCCAGCCTGGTCTACAGAGTGAGTTCCAGGATAGCCAAGGCTACACAGACAGACCCTGTCTCAAAAAACCAAAAAAAAAAATTATCATTTTTATTGATTTTGCTGTAAATTATATATATATATATATATATATATATATATATATATATATATATGTGTGTGTGTGTGTATGTATGGAGCAAATGTTGGGGTTGAAGACACTTATGTAGAGTCAGTTTTCTCCTTTGACCTTTACATGGATCTGGGAATTGAACTCAGGTCCTCCCACCTGTGGGGCAAACATTTTACTGACAAAGCCATATGTTCAGCAAAGACTTTTCCATTATTAAATCAATTGGTATTACTATTTTTCTAAGTATTGACATATTATTACAATTATAATAAAATTATATAAGTATTTTCTAAAAGGTATGCAATCAATAATAAATTTTATTTTATTAACAAATATATTCTGTCTAATACATGATATAGCTCATCCTTGGTCACATATAAAGCATATAAAGTATAGATATAAGAATATGATGTCTGGACTAAGACTATTCAGAGATTTTTAAAGAGTTTTGTTGTAAGGTGCTGGGAAAATCTTAAAGATTGTGATCTGGAGTTGGCAACTGATCACTTGGGACATTGGTTCCATTTAAGGAGGGCTAACAAATGATGAGATTGAATGAAAATTTACATTAGAGATAGACTGAAGATTATGGACACTAGTGGATAAAGTTGTGGGAATCACATCAAATATAAGAGCATTAATCATTTTGATTGGAAGATGTAGGTAGGTTTACAGAAGAACCAACTTAAAGTTTTGAACAGAGCTAAGACTCGTCAGGGGAAGCTGTATTGTGAAAATTTTGGGTTCAAGGTGACAAGTGGTGATTTCAAGAGTAGGTAGGATAATTTAGGTTATGAAACATCAGCATATAGGTTAATTCTTTCTAATCAAGATAACTAGAACCCACATTATATGGTTATATACTGGCTACTTTCTACTGCTATGTTAAAGCATGATGACAGAAGCAACCCATAGAAGAAAGAGTTGGAGGTAGCAGGTTGCAGCAGGCTAGAGCAGCAGTTGACAAACAGCAGGCCGAGAGATTGCACTAGAAATGTTTTGAATTTCTTGAAACCTCAAAGTCCACCACCAGTCACATGTTTCCTGCAGTAAGGCCATACTGCCTAGTCCTCTCCAAAGAGCCATCAGCTGAAGACAAAAAGTATTAACATACCTGAGACCTCATGGAGGTCATCTCATGCAAGCTACCCTTGTATAAATACATACTTAGGAAGGTCATCTCATGCAAGCTACCCTTGTATAAATACATACTTACAAGGGTCATCATGTTCAAACTACTACTGTATAGATACATACTTATAAGAATCATCTCATTCAAACTATTACTGTATAGATACATACTTACAAGGGTCATCTCATTCAGATTATTACTGTATAGATACATACTTGTTAGGGTCATCTCATTCACACTACTACAGTATAGATATATACTCTATTAAAGATAAGTATTTGGATTCTCTTTTGATATGGAATGTATGATAAAAACTGTAATAAACACTGATAAGGTGGGTGATAAAAGTTGGTTTGCTTAAGTCTCAAGGGGAAGGATAAAATGAGGTATAAGCACTCAGGGAGGGGGGGTACTTTGGAGTTCAGAATGAGGAACATAACATAGACTTCGTCTTGTTCAAAATGTTTAACACATGAGGGGACAGAGATTTTGAGTGGAGAGAAGCCAAGGAGTGATTCTACAGAAGCTGGCATTGTGAGTGCTCCAAAATGATGGACTGGTCAATATTATTAGGTACCTGAGATCCACCAGGTTAAATTCAGGATAAGTTCAGTGACTGAGGGTGACTTAATATAACCTGGGAGGCAAGAGTAACGGAAATGATAATTACAAGGCATTTGGGCTGAGGAATATCAAAGGAAAGAAGGGTTAGCAAATGATGAACTAAAAGAGGAACTCTGTTTTGTCTTGATGGGTAGGTGTGAGCATGTTTAATTCTGAGGATATGGACGCAGTATTAGAGGGATATAAAGACTAGGGTACAGTTCTTGCTAGAGAATGGGCCATAGGAGGGTGGGGAGGGTACGTGTGCAAACACAGAAGTGGGAAACTGATGGTTGATTTTATTTTTTTGACAAAAAGAGATATTCCTAATTCTGTAGGGCATGTGGAACCTTGTCATCTGACAAGCACAAGAAGGCTAAGGTTGAATGAGGTCCAACCCTGGGAATCACAGAATTGAGACCAACAGGAGTGCATTCCTTACCTGCCTCTACCTGTTCTTGAACAGGTAACCAGGACACCCACTGAGAACCATGGACTCAGTCACAGTAGCATAAGCACCTGGAGTTCTCCACGATAATTCAGTGTCTAGACAGCCCCGAGCTTTCAGCCAATGACCTTCCCTTCCTGGGCATTCCTTCTCACGAAAGTGTTTAATCCTTAGTTCGTCCCAAATAAAATGTATGTATTCACACCCACCACCAAATAAACTAGTATGAACAAGAAAGGATCATCGCTTCATTAAGGATTGCTACAAAGAAGGCCTTTGTTTTAAAGTGCGACACCTAAAACTCTGGAGGAAGGCCCTCTCTTCTCCAGCCCCCTCAGTACTTTTGGTACTCACTCTGAATCGGACTGGGCTTTGCCTGATACCAATGGTGCTCAGGTACCCAGAAAGAATTCCAGGAACCGCTATGGACTCCCCTCTTCAGACTTTGCTGTGGGCACCCCAGTGGAGAAGTATGGTGGGGTCGGACATAGTTCTCCGAGAGTGTCAGTTGGACTCATAGCTGTAGATTAGAGTAAGCTTGTGAATATCACAGGAAGAAGTGGGGTCCTTCGTATGGAAGGATACTTTGTGATAAAGATACTGCATAGCACTGTGGTTCTCGTGGGGTCTCTTCTTTTCTCTATTTTATTTTGTTTCTATCAGTGTAGTACAACCTGAGTGTGGGAACAAAAGTGAGCCAGGATTGCATTGATTCTGTGATGGAGTTTTAAAGAAAGGAGTAACCAGAACACCCCAAGGAGAGTAGAGTTTTAAATGTTGGCCTAAGGAAAAGGTGCAGACAGGTGTCTGTGGTAACTAATCCTGTCAACCTGCCTGGATTTGTCTGTGAAGCTTTTCTTGAGTCAGTAGGTCATGAAGCCTCTGATCTAAAAACTAGATGTGTCCCTTGATGGATTCATGGTGGAATGACAATATTAGCGGATGATGACTGATGGGAGGTTGAACCTAGTTGGAAGTAAAGTTCCCCCACCCAGTGCTTATACCTCTTTGGATTTCCTTCTCTGCCTTCGGGCTAGCCTTGTCTAAACTTTTCTGTTCCACCATACCTGTCTCACCCAATTGAAATGTCATCATGAAGCCACAAACTCAAACAACCCTTTTTCCTTTTCAGGTATTTGGTCATGCGATAGTATAAATAACTAGTACCCTAGATCAGATAGACCAGAACAGAGATTAATAATCAAAACAAGAGAAATGCCAACATCAATATTTCCGGTGTCAGCAAAACCTCACCTCCAACTCAAACATTGTGCCCAGGTGATAACAACTCACAAAGGAAAAATTAGTTTCTCCAGGGGAGTCACACTCGGTATATAAACCACACTTAATGGTAGACCCCATGCCCAGCTGTAGATGGCCAACACAAAATGAATTTTGGAACTTTTTTGTCTCATAATATTTCATCTGGGCTCTTGTTTTGACATTACAGGCCTTTTCTTCTGTATTTGGTTTCCAGTTTTGTGTTATATGGGATTTCTGTATGTGTAAATGCATGCGTTTTAAGTGTCTCTGTGTCTACATATGTTTCTTGTGCTTTTTCTTTGGCTTTTTTTCATGTTTGTATTGTCCTCCTCTGGTTTGTTTTGCTTTATCATATTTTATATATTTGTTATTATTTATTTTTTTTAGATAACTACTTGTTTTCTATTGAGAGATAAAAAGTGTGTATATTTGGGTAGGTGGGAGAATTTGGAGGAGCTAGAGGAGAGGAAACTGTAATCAAGATGATTCTATGAATAAAATCTATTTTCAATAATATGTATGTATTTATACACATATATAGACACATACATACATGCAAACATACACACATACATATATTCCTGTATGTATATTTTTTCTGTGTCAGGAAGTGAACATGGGTCCCTAACGATCAA
The DNA here is from genome assembly GCA_036184795.1 of Tokudaia tokunoshimensis. NCBI lineage: Eukaryota > Metazoa > Chordata > Mammalia > Rodentia > Muridae > Tokudaia > Tokudaia tokunoshimensis. Next base: position 9,535,680 of record BTHU01000011.1, on the reverse strand, counting down.
AGTTGGGGGTCAAAGAATAGAAGGGGAAGAGCCTTCGCTCCATGACAGAGCTATGACTTCACTGATAACCCTGGAACTACCTCCTGTGTTTCCTGAGCACTTGAAACATAACTAGAGGAAACTGGGGTGTGAAAAATACACCCCAGACATTGAAGACTTTATATACACAACAAAATGTGAAGAGTTTCTTTTTAAAACTTTATATTGATAGCATAGTAAACTGATGGCATTTTGGTTCACTAGACCCTATTAAATTTTTAGGGCTTAAACAACAGATGTTGATTAACTCACAGATCTAGGGGAGAAAAGTCCAAGACCAAACCATCCCTTGTCTGCTTCTTCTCCAGCTCAGAGTAATTGTAGATAAATTCCACATAATTCTTTCACACTTTAAATTATGGTTCCCAGGATCATTAAAATTGCATCAGTGGCTGGCCTTGTATATCTATAGTACAGTGCTTTCCCTCAATACCAAGCATGAATTGAACATTTGCTTACATGTGGGCACTGTGATAAAACTCTTATAAGTATTAAATGATTAAATGCTGGAAATCAGTTTATGAAATATAGGTACATAGGTAATACCAGTGAGTATCTGCAGCTGGGTCTCCTGGTTCTGAAGTCAGTGCTCTGGTTTACTCTCTACTATACTCTCTTTCTAAAGAATTTAGTGTGTTTTGTCATTATTAGGAATTTTAAACTATTATGTCTTAGGGTTTTACTGCTGTGAACACACACACCATGACGAAGGCAACTCTTATAAGGACAACATTTAATTGGGTCTGGCTTACAGGTTCAGAGGTTCAGTCTGTTATCATCAAGGTAGGAGCATGGCAGCATCCAGACAGGCATGGTGCAGGAGGAGCTGAGAGTTCTATCTCTTCATCTGAAGGCCTCAAGGAAAAGTCTGGCTCCCACATGGTTAGGAGAAGGGTCTCATTGCCCACTCTCACAGTGACAAATTACTTCCAAGAAGGCCACACTCCTAATAGTGCCACTCCCTGGTCCAAGCCTATTCACACCGCCACAGTCATTACGTTCTATGGTGCTGCATTTGCCTCTGATAGCTCCAGCTTTGTTTCCCCTTTCCTCTGGTTTCTTTATTCTGTCACTGTAACTGTTTACCTTCAGTGTCCTTCACTGATCAATAACTATTTTTCACTGTTACTGTAATACGTGTGTTTTTCGCTGTTGTGTGTGTTACATGTTTAATACGCTTTAATGTGTCCTTAAAATAGAGCTATATTCTTGCTCTTTTAACTTTTGTTTTAAAATCTTTCTGGTTACTATCAGGGAACAAATATTTTGCATAAGTGGAATATTTTAAGGGAAATAGAATACAGTATAATTTAAAATCCTGCTTATTTTTGCTAGTATATAATGACTGTCTTTATGAAGACCATCGCTGAAGCCCATAGAATGAGCCACAGCAAATAGTGAAACTACAATGTGTGTTAAAGGGGAACAGAGGGAGGGAAGGGGGCTTATGGGACTTTCAGGGAGGGAGGAAATAGGAAAGGGGAAATCATTTGGAATGTAAATAAAAAAACTTAGAAAATAAAAAAAAATAAAATGAGTCATATGAAATTTAAAAAAAACAAAACAAAACAAAACAAAAAAAGAAATGAGAATTTAAAGCCTTTTCACTCCAAATAGGAAGGTACTTTAAGTAGAATTTTCTAGGAAGTGATGATTTCAATGATTTAGATTAGAGAAGTGTAAGACTTTATGACCATAGAGGTTGCTCTTATTTGTTAAAACACTGCTGGCTGGAACAATTTGAGAGCCTGATTTCTTTTCCTGGGTTCATGCCTTAAATGTCTTTTTCTTAAATAGATGGGAAAAGTGAATTAGCCCAAATTGAGCAGGTGAGTCACCTACTGAAAGCTCTTAAGACAAGCACCTTCGTCACACTGGGACTTTCATGCTGGGAGTTTCACTGGACACTACATAGAAGCTCATCCCTGTCTTCTCCGCAGCATTTCTGTGATCTCCAGTCTGAATCTGTGATTCATTTCACCATTTTTTTTATTTTATTTTATTTTTTTTTAATTTTTTAATTTTTTTTTTTCGGTCTGAGTTTTACCCTGGAAGTTTGATCTCTGTGTCTCACCCTCGGCCCAGCACTTTGGTTTTGACTCTTGATCTCTCCTGATGACTATTTGGTAGCCTGATTCCAAAAGACTGGAAGATAAATACAGTTAAGACTTTGTAGGGCAAGTGAGCTGTGCCTTCAGACCGGTGTATGAGCTGGTGAGGTTCAGTGAGTTCAAACCTCAGAAATCTCAGAGATTTGAGAAGGGCAGGAGTGGAGCTGCTCCCTACCTGTTGTCTCTGTATCTGCTCTGGAACTGGTAACCATGACATCCATCTAAGGACGATGGGCACTCAGTCATACAGCCCAGGACCTGGAGTTCTCCATGCTAATGAGGTCTCTAGATAGCCTCAGCCCTCAGTCAATAATCTTCCCTTCCTGGGTATTCTTGTGCCCTTCCTCTAAATGTATATAATCCCTGGTTCACCCAAATAAAATGTATGCATCTACATCCACCCCTAATAAAGTAATATGAACAAGCAAGGATCAGAAAGCTGCTTCTTTAAAGATGGCCACAGCATGCAGGCCTTTGCCTAAATGAACCATGACATTAAGACTCCCAAAGAAGGCGTTTTCTCTTCTCCTGTCTCTCTGGTTGTCAACACTTGCTCCCAATAGGACTGGATTGCTCCCAATAGGACTTACTTGTTTCTACCTCACAACTGATGAAACAGATGCAGAGACTCAGAATAGCAGAACTTGGGGAGTCTTCTGGAAGAATCAGGAGAAGGATTGAGGGAACTGGAGGAATCAAGAGGATCACAAGAAGAGCTACAGAGTAAACTAACCTGGGCCCCTGGGGGCTCACAGAGACTGAACCAGCAACCAGAAAGCATTCATGGGCTGGACCTAGGCCTCTTATAGATATATAGCAGATGTGTAGCTTGGTCTTCATGTAGGTCCTCTAACAACTGGAGTAGCAGCTGTTTCTGACTCTCTTGCCTGCCTTTGAATCTTTTCCCCATAGCTGGGCTGCTTTGTCTGGCCTCTGTGGGAGAGGATGTGCCTAGTCCTGCTGTGACTTGATGTTCCAGGGTAGGTAGGACCCAGTGCAAGAGGGGGGGCTTTCCTTTCTCCTCAGAGAATGGGAGGGGAGTAGAAGGAGGGAGTTTAAGGGTGGGACTTGGAGGAGAGAAGCAAGGGGAGCTTCAATCAGGCTGTAAAGTTCATAAATAAACATACGAAGAAAAAGGAGCAGAGATGTCACCTGGGACCAGAAAGCAGTAAGGCGTTGAATTGCTGAGTTGTGTCAAGTGTCCCTGAGGGTGGATGGGTATATGCCAAAGTGGAGAAGAACTAGGATGTTTTGCTAAGTCATCTGTTCATTTTGATTTTTTTTCTGTTCATTGTCATGACTCATAATTTATCTGTAACATCATTATGCATTGAAATAAAGAGGATATTAGATAAAGAACGGAAACCTTCATTAAAGAAGTCACATACTGGCAACTATCATGTAATGTAAATGTGCATGTGAGAGCAACTCCGGGCTTTCTGCATGGCGTTCATCTGGAGGGCATATCAAGAATAAATATAGTGGAGACCTCTGGCTAGATCATCTAGAGCACACAGTGCTGAAGGTTAACAGGTTCAGAGACAGCAGGATGCGACTCTCTGAATTTGACCCTATTATTAAGATTAGCATTTCACATGCTTATTTGAGACAACAGGTTATCTTTGAATACATTATTTAGCTGACCCCTTTTTGCTTCACATTCTGTTTGCAGCAGCAGCAGCAGCAAAGGGTTGACCTCCCGTTTTGGGAAGCTGCCCCAACCATAGGTCTAGACCTCAAGCTTTCACACCCATTACTGCGTTTCTGCTGAGGGCATGCCTCCCGCAGGTGGCCCTTTGTTTAGAGTGTGCAATGTGTCAGGGAAACTAAGAGAAATCTCTTTTTAAGGGAAGTGAGACTCACCTGACTGCTGACTCTGGCTTTCAGGGGCCCTTACTGCCTGGCCTACTCTCCTTTAACCTGCACAGTGAACTATATTGTGCTTTACAACCTTTCCTTCTCTCATTCACTCTGATCAAGCTTTCATAATGATCTGAGAGCTGCCGCAAATTGTCCTGACTCTTGTCGGCTCTTGTTGGCACATCTCATAAAGTACCCTTCTGAGTTAATCAATCCGATTACGGTACCTCATTCTCTGACATGGGCATCTTCTCTACAGCACATACTTGAAGTGACTGTACAAACAGCCACAGGGATGAATATACACTTGGGATGTTTCAAACCAATGCTGAGAGGTTGCCATCCTGTTCTCTGATTACATGTCAGCCAGCAAAATCCCAAGGGCCTCTAACGGTGCTCAGATTGTTAGCTCAAGCAGCGTCTTCAGTGAAACCTCACATTTATTTACTCAGAGCTGAGTCTCTGTTCTTTGAACTTCGGAATGAGTGTGCATACTGGTACGTAGCAACCTCTGCACAGGGCCATTCCAGTTCCAGGCTTTCTCCTTTCAGCCTTCCCCCTCATTTATCAAGCGTTTATTGCAAATTGATTTTATGTCAGGTTTGATCTTAGACTCTGAAGCCCATCGTAATGTGTTAGACATAAAAATTTATTTATTAATGGAATAGCATAATTTCATCATCGCATGAAAGCAAAAATAAACATTGTCTTTAGTTGCATTAATGTTGGACTTTCTTGTGAAGGAATGAATTGTTATTGAATAAAATAAAATCTAAGACAAAATCTGATATTTTCACTTTGTTATATTTTAAACAATAGGAAAGTCAGGTTTACTTTCATTTCATCTTTTATAAATTATACATTAAATCATCATCCATTGAAATTAGAAGATGTGAAAATATTTATGAAAGAAATTGCATAATCAATTAGTATAATATGTGTGGGTGCCTGTGTGTGTATGTGTGTGTGTGTGTGTGTGTGTGTGTCTCAAAGTGTCTATGACATTATTCATTGCTTTTCTGCTGTCAGACAAAAATTTATAAGGCATCTTAAGTTTGTAATCACTTTTATTGTTTTATTTTGCAAATATGACATGCTTACTGTGAAACAGAAAATATAGGCTTACAAACTCATTAAACGTGAAGTGCTCCATATTTTTGAGAATTCTTTTATTTGTGATACATTTTCTCTATCCTTCTGTCTTTACCTTTATCTCTGTCTGCGCCAGGCATTATGCAAGAGGGCTCTGGAGACTGCGAACTAAAGGATACATTGCATTGCATCCGCTCTGCTGGGACCTGAGACACAGTAGCAAGTCAATCAAGTGCCGGAACACTGAAGAGAGGCCACTTGGGTGCCATCTGTCCTTTACTTCTTTCTTTCTTTGGACACAACCCATTACGCAGCTGAGATGCACTGCACATCTCTCGGATGGAGCAGTTGCAAAAAGCACCACAGATGTTCCTAGAAATTGCATGAGTGTCTTCCTCAGCGCAGGATGTGCTGGGTTACTGCGTTTATTGTCCTCCTCGTTGGCCCTTCCTGATAATTACCCAGAACGATAGCCTACTGTAAGGATAAGGAATCCTCAGCGTTGCCAGCTGCCTTTGGGTTTGCACACAGCACTCACATTTGCAGGCATGGTGGATCGTTTTGCTCACGGCGTGTCACTATGCTGGGCTCGTGTGCAGAGAACCACAGTCTCGGCAGCCTTTGCTTTGCCTGAGTTGTCACACCTCATGCCTTTTGTCTACATCCGATTCCCAACCTTCTCAAATGGGTCCTTTTGTAGTCCGCCTGGCTTATATTCTCCCTGTCACCTTAACCACACAATCTAAATTATGTGAGTATTTCCAGCCTTTAATAAATCACTAGAGGAGGGCGGGTCGGCGCTGTGGTCGTCTGGGTGCCAGATCGGCGGGCCATCGTGACCACAGGGTGTGCGGCGCCACGGAGACTGCCCTCCGCCATCTTTGCTCCAGTGACCAGGTAGTTGGGACCGCCAGGCTCAGAGACAGACAGGCATAATATCGCTTCGGTTTCAGGCAGCTTGTGTGTAACCTGCTCCCAGGTGCTGGGCTGATCTGCAGTAACCAGCGCGCCAGTGCCGCGGTGGGACCTTCTGCCTGGTGGAGGGACCCCGCGCAGGGAGGGAGCCTGCCAGCTTCCCTTCCGCGACCTCTGTTCCCGCGGACTGCGCTGGAGAGACCGGTACCCAGGCTCTCCCCCCGATATAACATCACTTGGGACACGGCCTGTTGGGGCTTCCTTCTGTGCCCGAGGGCGGGTTGGCGCTGTGGTCGTCTGGGTGCCAGATCGGCGGGCCATCGTGACCACAGGGTGAGCAGCGCCACGGAGAGTGCCCTCCGCCATCTTTGCTCCAGTGACCAGGTAGTTGGGACCACCAGGCTCAGAGACAGACAGGCATAATATCGCTTCGGGTTCAGGCAGCTTGTGTGTAACCTGCTCCCAGGTGCTGGGCTGATCTGCAGTGACCAGCGCGCCAGATCTGCTGTGGGACTTCTGCCTGGCAGAGGGACGCCCCCTCCCCCCCCCCAGGAGAGATCACACACCCCTGCACAGGGCAGGAGCCTGCCAGCCTCCCTTTGGCGACCTCTGCTCCAGGAATCCACTAGGCTGAGCCTTTAGATGTGCAAGGCCTCCCCAATATAAGATCACTTGGGGCAAAGCACATTAGGGCTCCAAAGTCACTCAGGAGCAGGCAGGCCCCAGAAATCGGTGCCAGGGGAATCCTGGTAATCCAGGGGGGGCAGAAATAGCTTTGCAGGCTCACAGGAGGTCCAACCAACAGCCAGTGGCAGCAGGACCAACTAACACCAGAGGTATCCAGATGGCAAAAGGCAAACGTAGGAATGTTACTAACAGTAATCAAAGTAATGTGGGACCATCCGAACCCAACTCTCCAACAGCAGCAAGTCCTGGATACCCCACCACACCCGAAAGACAAGATCTGGATTTAAAATCACTTCTCATGATGCTATTAGAGGATCACAAGAAGGACACAAATAAATCTCATAAAGAGTTACAGGAGACCATGAATCAACGGTTAGAAGCCCTTACAAAGGAAACACAAAAATCGCTTAGAGAAATGCGGGAGAACATGGATCAAAAGATGGAGGCGCACAAGGAGACAACACAAAAATCGCTTAACGAGATGAATCAACGGGTAGATGCACTCACAAAGGAATCACAAAATTTGCATAAAGAAATGCAGAAGAATATGGGTCAACAGACGGATGCCCATAAGGAGGCAACACAAAAATTGCTTAAAGAAATGAATCAACGGTTAGATGCCCTTACAAAGGAAACACGAGAACTGCTTAAAGAAATGCAGGAGACGATGGATCAACAGATGGAATCCCATGAGGAGGAAACACAAAAATCGCTCAGAGAAATGCAGGAGAACGTGGGTCATCAGGAAGAAATCCTGAAAGAGGTAATGCAAAAATACCTTAAAGAAACACAGGAAAATACAAACAAACAAGTGAAGGATCTCAGCAAATCCATCCAGGAACTAAAAAAGGAAGTAGAAACAACTAAGAAATCACAAAGGGAGACAACTTTGGAGATAGAAAACCTTGGGAAGAAATCAGGAGTCATAGATGCAAACATCAACAATAGAATACAAGAGATGGAAGAAAGAATCTCAGGTGCTGAAGATTCCATAGAAAGCATCGACTCAACAGTCAAAGAAAATGCAAAATGCAAAAAACGCGTAACCCAAAACATCCAGGAAATCCAGGACACAATGAGAAGACCAAACCTAAGGATTATAGGTATAGATGAGAGTGAAGATTTGCAACTTAAAGGGCCAGTAAACATCTTCAACAAAATTATGGAGGAAAACTTCCCTAACTTAAAGAGAGAGATGCCGATGAACATACAAGAAGCCTACAGAACTCCAAACAGACTCGACCAGAACAGAAATACCTCCCGTCACATAATAATCAAAACACCGAATGTTCTAAACAAAGAAAGAATACTAAATGCAGTAAGAGAAAAGGGCCAAGTAACATACAAAGGAAGACCTATCCGAATCACATCAGACTTCTCACCAGAGACTATGAAAGCCAGAAGATCCTGGGCAGATCTCATGCAGACACTAAGACAGCACAAATGCCAGCCTAGACTACTATACCCAGCAAAACTCTCAATCACCATAGATGGAGAGACCAAGATATTCCATGATAAAACCAAATTTTCACAATATCTTTCCACAAATCCAGCCCTGCAACGGATAATAGGTGGAAACCTCCAATACAGGGAGAGAAACAACACCCTGGAAAAAATGAGATAATAACCTTCTTGAATCAAACCCAAAAGTAGATAACCACTCAAACATAAAGATAGCGTCAAGAATGGCAGATGGCAATAATCACTATGCCTTAATCTCTCTTAATATCAATGGTCTCAATTCCCCAATTAAAAGACATAGACTAGCAGACTGGATACGTAAACAGGACCCAGCATTTTGCTGCATGCAGGAAACGCACCTCAGTGTCAAAGACAAACACTACCTCAGAGTAAAAGGCTGGAAAACAATTTTACAAGCAAATGGCCCCAAGAAACGAGGTGGAGTAGCCATCCTAATATCGGATAAAATTGATTTTCAACCCAAAGTCATCAAAAAAGACACAGAAGGACACTACATACTGATCAAGGGAAAAATCCACCATCAAGAACTCTCAATCCTGAATATCTATGCTCCAAATGCAAGGGCACCCTCATTCGTAAAAGAAACTTTACTAAAACTCAAAGCACACATCGCACCGCACACAATAATAGTGGGTGACTTCAACACCCCGCTCTCTGAAATGGATCGTTCAGGAAAGCAGAAACTAAACAGGGACACAGTGAATCTAATTGAAGCCTTGGACCAAATGGAACTAACTGATATATATAGAACATTTCATCCTAGAGCTAAAGAATACACCTTCTTCTCAGCTCCTCATGGTACCTTCTCCAAAATTGACCATATAATTGGTCACAAATCAGACCTCAACAGATACAAGAAGATAGAAATAATCCCATGCCTCTTATCAGATCACTATGGAATAAGGGTGGTCTTCAATGGCAACAAAAACAAAAGAAAACCCACGTACACATGGAGGCTGAACAATGCTCTACTCAATGATAACTTGGTCAAGGTGGAAATAAAGAAAGAAATCAAAGACTTTTTGAAAGTTAATGAAAATGAAGGCACAACATACCCTAACTTATGGGACACAATGAAAGCAGTGCTAAGAGGAAAATTCATAGCCCTGAGTGCCGCCAAAAAGAAACGGGAGACAGCATACACTAACAGCTTAATGGCACACCTGAAAGCCCTGGAACAAAAAGAAGCAAATACACCAAAGAGGAGTAGAAGGCAGGAAATCATCAAACTCAGGGCTGAAATCAATCAAGTAGAAACAAATAAAACCATACAAAGAATCAACAAAACGAGGAGTTGGTTCTTTGAGAAAATCAACAAGATAGATAAGCCCTTAGCCAGACTAACCAGAGGGCACAGAGATAGTATCCAAATTAATAAAATCAGAAACGAAAAGGGAGAGATAACAACAGAAACTGAGGAAATTCAAAAAATCATCAGATCCTACTACAAAAACCTGTATTCAACACAACTAGAAAATCTTGAGGAAATGGACAATTTCCTTGACAGATACCAAGTACCAAAATTAAATCAGGATCAAATAGACCATCTAAACCGTCCTATAACCCCTGAAGAAATAGAAGTTGTCATTGGAAGTCTTCCAACCAAAAAAAGCACAGGTCCAGATGGTTTTAGTGCAGAATTCTATCAGACCTTCAAAGAAGACCTAACACCAATACTCTTCAAACTGTTCCACAAAATAGAAACAGAAGGAACACTACCCAACTCGTTCTATGAAGCCACAATTACACTAATACCAAAAGCACACAAAGATCCGACAAAGAAAGAGAATCTCAGGCCAATCTCTCTTATGAATATCGATGCAAAAATACTCAATAAAATTCTTGCCAACCGAATCCAAGAACACATCAAAACGATCATTCACCACGATCAAGTAGGCTTCATCCCAGGGATGCAGGGATGGTTCAATATAAGGAAATCCATCAATGTAATCCACTACATAAACAATCTCAAAGAAAAAAACCACATGGTCATCTCATTAGATGCTGAGAAAGCATTTGACAAAATTCAGCATCCTTTCATGCTAAAGGTCTTGGAAAGATCAGGAATTCAAGGCCCATATCTAAACATAGTAAAAGCAATTTACAGCAAACCAGTAGCCAGCATCAATCTAAACGGAGAGAAACTTGAAGCAATCCCACTAAAATCAGGGACTAGACAAGGCTGCCCTCTCTCTCCATATCTTTTCAATATAGTACTTGAAGTTCTAGCTAGAGCAATTAGACAAGAAAAAGAGGTCAAAGGGATACAAATTGGAAAGGAAGAAGTCAAACTATCACTATTTGCAGACGATATGATAGTATACATAAGCGACCCAAAGAACTCCACCAGAGAACTCCTACAGCTGATAAACGACTTCAGCAAAGTGGCCGGATATAAAATCAACTCAAGCAAGTCAGAAGCCTTCCTATACTCAAAGGATAAGCAGGCTGAGAAAGAAGTAAGAGAAATAATACCCTTTACGATAGCCACAAACCATATTAAGTATCTTGGCGTGACGCTAACCAAACAAGTGAAAGATCTGTATGACAAGAACTTCAAGTCTCTGAAGAAAGAAATTGAAGAAGACCTCGGAAGATGGAAAAATCTGCCATGCTCATGGATTGGCAGGATTAATATAGTAAAAATGAGCATCTTACCAAAAGTAATACACAGATTCAATGCAATCCCCATCAAAATCCCAACTCAATTCTTCATAGAGTTAGAAAGAGCAATTCAAAAATTCATCTGGAATAACAGAAAACCCAGAATAGCTAAAACTATTCTCAAGAGTAAAAGAACCTCTGGGGGAATCAGTATCCCGGACCTCAAGCTGTACTACAGAGCAATAGTGTTAAAAACTGCATGGTATTGGTACAGTAACAGACATGTAGATCAATGGAACAGAATTGAAGACCCAGAAATGAATCCACACTCCTATGGTCACTTGATCTTTGACAAAGGAGCTAAAACCATCCAGTGGAAAAAAGATAGCCTTTTCAACAAATGGTGCTGGCTCAGCTGGAGGTCAACATGCAGAAGAATGCAAATTGACCCATCCTTATCTCCTTGCACTAAGCTCAATTCTAAGTGGATCAAAGATCTCCACATAAAACCAGACACACTGAAACTAATAGAAGGGAAACTAGGGAAGAACCTTGAACATATGGGCACAGGGGAGAATTTCCTGAACAGAACTCCAATAGCTTATGCTCTAAGATCAAGAATAGACAAATGGGACCTCATTAAATTACAAAGTTTTTGCAAGGCAAAAGACACCGTCAAAAAGACAAAGCGGCAACCAACTAACTGGGAAATGATCTTTACCAACCTTACATCCGACAGAGGGCTAATATCCAAGATATACAAAGAACTCAAGAAGTTAAACTCCAGAGAGGCAAGTAACCCTATTAAAAAATGGGGTACAGAGCTCCACAAAGAGTTCTCACCTGAAGAATATCTAATGGCTGAGAAGCACCTAAAGAGATGTTCATCATCCTTAGTCATTAGGGAAATGCAAATCAAAACAACCCTGAGATTCCATCTCACACCAGTCAGGATGGCTAAGATCAAAAACACAGGAGACAGCAGTTGTTGGCGAGGATGTGGAGAAAGAGGAACACTCCTCCACTGCTGGTGGAATTGCAGGCTGGTACAACCACTCTGGAAAGCAGTCTGGCGGCTCCTCAGAAAACTGGGCATGACACTTCCGGAGGATCCGGCTATACCACTCCTGGGCATATACCCAGAGACTTTACCTGCATGCAATAAGGACACATGCTCCACTATATTCATAGCAGCCTTATTTATAATAGCCAGAAGCTGGAAAGAACCCAGATGTCCCTCAACGGAGGAATGGATTCAGAAGATGTGGTATATTTACACAATGGAATACTACTCTGCAATTAAAAACAATGAATTCACGAAATTCCTAGGCAAATGGTCAGAACTTGAAAATATCATCCTTAGTGAGGTAACCCAATCACAAAAGATCACACATGGTATGAAGTCACTGATAAGGGGATATTGACCCAGAATCTCAGAATACCCTAGACACAATCAGCATATCAATAGATTTCTAAAAAGATGGAAGGAGAGACCCCTGGTCCTGGAAAGACTGGATGTAGGGGAACGCCAGGACAGAGTAATGAGAGGGGGTTGAACGGAGAAAAGAGGGAGGGAAGGGGGCTTATGGGACTTTCGGGGAGGGAGGAAACGGGAAAGGGGAAGTGATTTGGAATGTAAATTAAAAAAATAAAATAAAATTAAATTAAAAAAAAAAAAAAAAAATAAATCACTAGAAACCTAACGCTGCCAATTACTTAGTGAAGTCTATACAACCAACAAATTTAAATCTTCATTTAAAAATAATTAAAGATTCACAGGTAGTCATAAATTTAGAGCCAAGAGTTCTATAAACCTTCCACCTGACTTCTCCTGGTTGATGACATTTTGCATAATTCGATGTAATAACAAAGCCAGATGAATGGAACATTATGGTTTATTGATTTCATATCCCACTCAGCTTTCACTGATGTCCTTATGTGCTGATCTGTAGAGTGTCATGTGTGTGTATGCTGGTCAGTGAGATTTGGTTATTTGTTTGGACTTGAATAGACACCACCACAGTCAAGACACAGTACTATTTTATCATTCCAAGGAAGTTCTTTTGCAATCCCTCTTTATGAACTCACCTGTCTTTCACCTGTGTCTCCATAAAATAAATCTTTCAGTCTTCTTCAATTTTATCTTTATTGGCTTTATGAATACTTCATCGGATTTTTGTAACTATAACAGACACAGAAAATTAATGTATAAAGAGAAAAGGTTCGTGTTCCCTCTGATTGTAGGGTCTCAACCCAGGATGTAGTTGCCTAATTGCTCTGTATGCCTTTCATTTCATTCGTTTTCCAAATTTAATTTTATTTTTTTTACTTATTTACTTTACATCCCACTCACTGTCCCCTTCCTGATCACCCCCTCCCACAGTTCTTCTCTTGTTCCCCTTCTCCTTCTCCGCTGAGTTGTAGAAGTCTCCTGGACTTTCCCCGACCCTGGCACTGCTCGTCTCTTCGAGACTAAGTGCTTCCTCTTCCACTGAGGCCAGACAAGGCAGCTCAGCTAGAACATATCCCACTTACAGGATACTTTTGGGATAGCCCCTGTTTCAGTTGTTCAGGACTCACATGAAGACCAAGCCGCACATCTGCTACATATGAGTGGGGAGACCTAGGTCCAGTTTGTGTATGTTTCCTGGTTAGTGGGTCAGACTGTGAGAGCCCCAAGGGTCCAGGTCTCTTGGTCTTCCTGTGTAGTTCTTCACTTCAGGGCTGCAATCTTCCTCTTATTCTTCCATAAGAGTCTCCAAGCTTCATCCACTGTTTGACTGTGAGTGTCTGTATCTGTCTGAGTCAGCTGTTGGATGGAGCCTCTCAGAGGACAACTTGCTCCTGTCTGCAAGCATAACAGAGTATCATTAATAGTGTCAGGGATTGGTGCTTGCCCATGGGATGGGTCTCAAGTTGGACTGGTTATTGGATGGCGGTTCCCTCACTCTCTTCTCCAACACCCATGGGAGGCAGAGCATCATGGCTGGAGAACATGCCTAAACAACCTGATGTGGCATGCCTTAGGTAGCACGAGGACAGCAGGAGATGCTGGGAGCCCCCTTGAGGTATACACTTTTTTTTTCAGTACCTATACACTTTTCCCTTGGCCCCAGCTCTGAAGGTATCCACAGCCTGCCAGAGGTTCTACTCTGAGACCAGTCCCCTCACATATGTGCCTTTTGGGGGACATCCCAAATCCAATCTTTAGCAAATATATTCCAATTAAAATTAGCTTGGCCTGTGGTTTCACCTCTCTGTTCATGTAGGAAAACAAAACAAAAGGGAACATGACAAAACAGTACAAGATGGTCTTTCAAAAACGTTGAAGAAAATAAATTTTCTGGAGAGTGTGAAGCACAATGAATGTATTTGTTCTTTTTAAACTTTTAATTAACACCAATAAAAGCAATTTTAACTGCACCTAAGAGCAAAGGGAGATATTTGCTCCCAGTTAGCTCTCAATTCATATTAGTCTCCAGGGAATGTAAATACAAAAAGAACTTTGAAAATATGTGGAATAAGAGTCTCATGTACTTTTTAAATGTAGAAGCCTGGCAAGTATTTGTTCATTGGAAAATTATTTTTTTTTAGTTTTAGTGAAATTATAAAATCCCATGATGAAACTGAGAGTCACTTTCAATTACCATGGTGTTTGCTATCTAGAAATTCTAAGCACAGACTGTCCTTCAAAGTCATTATTAATACTGAGTATATTTCAACATTGCTGAATATTCAGTAAGTCATTTGATATAAATTCAAGTAATTCAAATGCTGGGCTGAGTTCGAAATAGTGATTTATGTTAGTAAGGGTTTTATGTGTGTGTGCATTATTAGTTCGCTGACTTCCTTAATATATAAAGGTTATAAAAAGAACATTTCCCACGGTTATGAATTTTAGCATTTCATCAGGTAAATGTAAATACTGCAAAGATAGCATGCAGCTTTGAGATTTCTGCAGAAATGGTCAAAGATTGATTCAGTTACTCAGATTATGGACACTTGTTATTCATTAAGTGATATTTGCAGTCTTCTCACATTCTGAATGAAAATGTATCTGCTAGCTATGCCAATAGGGTTCTGTAGTCTGGTGGCTGACATTGGTTTATAAGCACAATGCTTCCCCAGTATACATCTGATACCTCTATCAGCACCTGAATTTAGCCACTTGTGCATTCTGGCTTAAAAAGCCATTGATGCGTTTTTTTAACCGATTTCATTTAAGAAACTCATTAGTGTAGTTATTACTTAGATGGTATAAGCAGACATAAAAAATGTTTTTTTTTTCTGTTTTTTTAATATGTAAAAATACCCAAGACAGTATATGTGCAGAGAAAGAGTATTTAGCTAAGTTTCAGAGGTATTTCTGCTTGGTCACTTGGATTCATTGTTTCTCTGTCTCAGTGAGGCAGAATGGCATAGTGTTGAGCATATGGTCACCACGAGAAAAAGTAAAAGGCAGGATGGGAGATAAGCAATACCCTGCAAAGAAATGATCCCAGTGACTGGGCTGGTATGTTGTGATTGTCAATTTGAAACAGTCTAGAATCACTTAGGAAAAGAGTCTTAGTGGAGAGTTATCTACATCAGATTGGCCTGTGAGAATGTGTTAGGATTGTCATGATTAGCCATTCATGTAGGAAGACCCCGTCCACTGAGGGCAACACCATTCCCTAGGCATGGTCCTGGCATAGCAATGACAGCTACTGAGCATAAGCATCAAGCAAGAAAGGATGTGATTATATTCTTTTTGCCTCTCTCTCTTCCTCTATTCTCTCTCTCTCTCTCTCTCTCTGTCTGTCTCTCTCTCTCTCTCTCTCTCTCTCTCTCTCTCTCTCTCAGCAGTTGCTTGAGCTTCTGCCTTCACTTCCCCTTGATGATGATGAAATATAGATTGAATTTATAAGCTAAATGAATACTTTCTTTCCTTATGTTGTTCTTAGTCAGTTTTTTTTTCCTTTTTAAGAAGAGATTGTATTAATACCCATCTGTCTTTTGTTTATGGCAACCATCCCAGTATAAGTTTATTTACTTGGAAACTTGTTTGTAGAGTGATCCACTGATGAAATCGGTTCCCTGTCAGTATCTTTTTTTTTTCTGGGGCAGTTTCACATCTAAACCCCAACTATAGAGGAATTTGGGAGTTCCACTCAAGCTTGATTCTTAATCTACATGTGAAAGCACACAACTTTCCTAATTTTTCAGTTTGGTGCCAGACATAAACTTATTCATAAGGGTTCTATCACACTCTGGTTACCAGGTAGGAGCTTGTCTCACAGAAACATGTGGAAACTTATTTGACAATGAATCGAAATAAAGCAATGGGATTTTCCTTAAGAAACTGGTTCCGGGAGTAAGAGTAAGACTACAGCTATAGTGTTACTACAAGAATTTCTATTTTAATAGTCTCATCTCTGTTACTATTAATGGGCTTATAAAGTTTATTCCTATGAAGTTAAGCAAAGATACATTATTTTAAATCTAACAGATTGATGGGCACTATATTTTGGAAAACTGACTGTGACATCTATGGGAATAAAGAAAAGACATGATAGATGGAACATGTACAGAAAAGCTTGGAATGTGTGGGACATTCTCACTCTGATGGAGTGGCCCCTACGACACAAATATCTCAAATCTCATCATGTTTGTGATGGACAGTACAGTGAGAGGAGTTAGCTGTTAGCTGTTAGCACTAAGAGGTCTCTGGGGGAGATTTCTCAGACTGTCAGTGTCCAGGAGATGAAAGGACGGTTGATGCTTTCTGTATGGTCAACATTCACACAGGACCAGAAGAAATCGGCAATTCTTGGAGTCTGACCTGGGGAAGGTTTTATCAATTCTCATGGGGTCTGAGGAGCTGAGGTGCTTGTTAATACTACACATACATTTAAGACTTTAACTGCTTCTTCCACAACCCCTCATGGCATCCTCAGTTCCCCATAGGTGGGCTGTGATTTTGTAGTTAAATCAGAATATCTCATCAGTTTTATTAGTATTGATCAAAGAATCCTTTTCCCAGACATCTTTTTCCTAAAGAATGCAATATCTATAGATTAGGTAATAAACAAACTCAGCTGAATTCTGTTAAAAACGAATTAACACTGCCATGCTGATTTTATTGACAGTGAATTTCTTGATCTCAAATGGATCTGTTCTGTTTTTTTTTTAAAAGAACCTTCTTATATTGTCTTTTGCAAATTATATTCTCTGCAATAGTTATTCTTTGCAAAGATCTGTCAGTTTCTAAAATTTCCTTAATAAGGGCACCTGATTCAGATAATTGATTCTAGAGTAGAAACTTTTGATCCAATTATCCACTCAAATTGACCTTTCTTGTAAAACACTGCTTGAATTGCTCTATCCAGCTTATGTTTAATTACAGTATCTGACTATGTTTAATTATCAAATCTGAGTAATGTTTAATGAGCTCCCATGTTTAATTACTGTATCTGACTAATATAATTACTCTTAAGTAATCTCCGTCATTATCAGCTAGACTCCCTGCACTCTGTGAAATCAGTCCCCTGCCTGATTGCCTGTCTTTATCTGATCCATGTACTCTGTGTGAGCCTCAGCAATGCTCTCAGAGCCATCAATGTGCCCTGCTGCCTGGGAACTTGGTGCTCTTGTTCTTTTCACTTCCTTCCTTGACTTTGATGGTTTTTTTTTTTTTTTCATGAATTCATTGTTTTTAATTGCTGAGTAGTATTCCATTGTGTAAATATACATGGAAAATATCTCTGATAAAATTGAAGAAATATATAGAAAAACATGTTAAGATTGACTATTTCTCTGTCCTGGCATTCCCCTACATCCAGTCTTTCCAGGATCAGGAGTCTCTTCTTCCATCTTCTTGGAAATCTATTGATATGCGAATTGTGTCTAGGGTATTCCAAGATTCTGGGGACAGAGAAGCAAGAGGGGGTTGAATGGGGAAAAGAGGGAGGGAAGGGGGCTTATGGGACTTTCGGGGAGGGAGGAAACGGGAAAGGGGAAATGATTTTGAATGTAAATAAAAAAAACTTAGAAAATAAAATAAAATTAAAAAAAAAGATTGACTATTTCATGGAAAAATTATACAGATAAAATGGTAGGCATAAAAACATTCCTAAGTTGATTGAAAGTGGAATTATAAACGTTTTTCTGATAAAATTGAAAATCTACAAGGAAAATATTTCTGATAAAACTCAAGAAATATATAGAAAACACGTTAAACTATTTCATGAAAAATTATACAGATAAGATGGTAGGCATAAAAATATTCCTAAATTGATTAAAAGTAGAAGTAAAAACATTTTCTGATAAAATTGAAGATTTACATGGAAAATATTTCTGATAAAATTGAAAAAATATATGGAAAAACATTAAAATTGAAGATTATCATGTAAAATTGTACAGATAAAATGGTAGGCTTAAAAATATTTCTAAGTTGATTGAAAGTGAAATTATAAACATTTTCTGATAAAACTGAAGATTTACCTGGAAAATATCTCTGATAAAATTGAAGAAATATATAAATAAAAACATGTTAAGATTGAGTATTTCATGGAAAAATTATACAGATAAAATGGAAGGCATAAAAATATTCCTATGTTTTTTGAAAGTGGAATTATAAACACTTTCTGATAAAATTAAAGATCTACAAGGAAAATATTCCTGAAAAAATTCAAGAAATATATAGAGAAACATGTTCAAACTGACTATTACATGGAAAATTATACAGATAAAATGGAAGGTATAAAAATGTTCCTAAGTTGATTGAAAGTAAAATTATAGACATTGTCTGATAAAACTGAAGATCCACATGGAAAATACTTCTGACAAAATGGAAGAAAAATACAGAGAAATGTTAAAATTGAAGATTATCATGGACAATTATACAAACAAAATGGTAGTCACAAAAACATTCCTAAATTGATTGAAAGTGGAACTACAAACACCCCCACCCCAACAAAACCAAAGATCTACATGAAAATCACCTCTGACAAAATCGAAGAAATACACAGAAAAAAATGTTAAAACTAAAGATTATCATGGAAAATAATACAGTCAAAATGATAGACATAAAAAGCATTACTGAACTGAAAGAGGAGTTACAAACATTTTCTGATAAAATCGAAGATCCACATGACAAACATCTCTGTTAGACTATGTTTTTTATTGGGGAATTGACTCTATTGATGTTATAAGGTATTAAGAAATAGTGATTGTTGCTTCCTCTTATTTTTGATGTTCTTTTTATGTTTGTGTGGTTACTTTCTTTTGGGTTTGTTGGAAAAAGATTACTTTCTTGCTTTTTCTTGGGTGTAGTTTCCCTCCTCATGTTGGCGTTTTCCATCTATTATCCTTTGTAGGGCTGGATTTGTGGAAAGATATTGTGTAAATTTGGTTTTATCATGGAATATCTTAGTTTCTCCATCTATGGTAATTGAGAGTTTTGCTGGGTATAGTAGTTTGGGCTGGCATTTGTATTCTCTTAGTGTCTGTATGAGATCTGCCCAGGATCTTCTGGCTTTCATCATCTCAGGTGAGAAGTCTGGTGTAATTCTGATAGACCTGCCTTTATAGGTTACTTGATCATTTTCTCTTACTGCTTTTAATATTCTTTCTTTGTTTAGTGCATTTGGTGTTTTGATTATTATGTGCTGGGAGGACTTTCTGGTCTGGTCCAGTCTGTTTGGAGTTCTATAGGCCTCTTGTATGTTCATGGACATCTCTTTCTTTAGGTTAGGGAAGTTTTCTTCTATAATTTTGTTGAAGACACTTACAGGCCACTTAAGTTGGAAATCTTCGCTCGCTCGCTCTCTTCTATACCTATAATCCTTAGGTTTGATCTTCTCATTGTGTCCTGGAGTTCCTGGATGTTTTGGCTCAGGAGCTTTTTGCATTTTGCATTTTCTTTAACTGTTGAGTCAATGTATTCTATGGTATCTTCAGCACCTGAGATTCTTTCTTCTATCTCTTGTATTCTGTTGTTGATGCTTGCATCTATGACTCCTGAATTCTTTCCAAGATTTTCTATCTCCAGAGATGTCTCACTTTGTGATTTCTTTATTGTTTCTACTTCCATTTTTAGATCCTGGATGGTTTTGTTCAGTTCCTTCACTTGTTTGTTTGTGTTCTCCTGTAATTCTTTCAGTGATTTTTGTGTTTCCTCTTTAAGGGCCTCTACCTGTTCACCCATACTCCCCTGTATTTTGTTCAGGGATTTTTGTGTTTCCTCTTTAAGGGCCTTTACCATTTGACTCATGTTCTCCTGTATTTCTTTAAGGGAGTTATTTGTGTCCTTGATGTCCTCTAACAGCATTGTGAGAAGAGACTTTAAATCCAACTCTTGCTTTTCCGGTGTGCCGGGGCATCTGGGACTTGCTGTGGTGGGAGAACTGGGCCCTGATATTGCCAAGTAGCCTTGGTTTCTGTTGGTAGGGTTCTTGTGCTTGCCTTTTGCCATCTGGTTATTTCTGGTGTTAGTTGGTCTTGTTGTCTCTGGCTGGAGCTTGCCCCTCCTATGGGCCTGTAAACCTGTGTCTGTACTCCTGGGAGACCAACTCTCTTCTGGCAGGGTCTGTGCACAGAAGGCTGTGGAGCTGTTTCCCTGCTGCAAATGGCGGCTGGAAGGAAAGACTCCTGTCCCAGCTACTCCACTAATCGTATGCCCTGTGTGCTCCTAGCTGTACCCCTCCAGAGAAAAGGTGGAGATCTCACCTCTGCACTCAGAAGTAAAATTGCTGCTGGGAGATCACTCTCTCCTGGTGGGCTAAGCACAGAAGGCTGTGGAACTACCTGGTTCCCTGTTGCAAATGGCAGCTCAACTTTGATGTTTTCAAACAAGTTCATGACACATGCCATGCGAGCTACAGGACAGTCTTCCTTGGTTTCTGAAAGACTTTTTGGCCCCTGCTCCTCTTACTCCCACTATCACTATATGATGTGCTACAGTATCCTTTACCTGTAATCTCTTCTTATTTAATTGTATACTTCCAAATCTAGGGGCAGTTCATCATGTTACACAAAGCACTATGTTATAGTGAATAAATAAGTGAACATAAATGAATGTATGATTCAGTCTATCAATCATAATTATGAATAGACATTCGATTAACCTATACATATAGGTGTTTTTAAAAAGCCATTACATTAGCTCAATGATTAAAATGACAAATGACATAAAAACCAGAAGATGACAAAAGTAAGCCAAAATGTAGGTGTGAGGCAGTAGAGAGCTTGATGAAGATGTTCACAATAATAGGAAAATGGACAGCTCGTGGGTTAACATTCTAAGCACAGTGTTATGCTCAGGGGTCCACTGTGTCTATTCTTGTAATATGGGAACAGAAGTGGCCTCCAGATAGATACCTATGGAAGCATCACATAATATTCCTTACATTCCACCAAGCTGTGGATCATGGTGTGCCTGTTAAATATTCAAAAGTGTAGATTCAGGCAGTGGGTAAAGAAGCTCTGAGGAGTGCCACATCTGTAGTGCTGAGCTTACCCAATAGCCATGGCATGGGGAAAGTAGTGATGCTAGTAAACACATAGATACATGAGAATTTCCACTGAAGCTTATCCAAACTTCTCAAAACTCTCCCGTATAGAGAGCCTTGTCATGGAAGAAGATGAAAAACTTCAGTCTGTATTTTCACTAGAGAAAGAAGACCTTCAGCTGCTTCTGGAAACAATATGATTTGTTTTTGAAATGGCAGTTATCACAGTGTACAGCCAGAAGCTTTGGAGCAGCAATTAAAGAATATTCACCTCACACAAGACAAAACAGAAGTATGTGCCAGTGCTTAGTCAGCTATGGGCCAAGAAACAGTGGGGAAGTTCAATTATGCCTTCTGAAGATGTGCTATTTATTTGAGCACTGTTAAGTTACAATACATAAGAAGTAGAAAAAAAAGGCTTACAGTAGTCTCTTTCAATAATCATGTTGATGTGACACAAATTAGTGTCACCTAGGAAAAGGGAACCTCAGTTGGACCATTGGCTCCATCATATTTGCCTGTGGCAATACTTGTATGGCATATTCTTAATTACTAATTACCAATTAGTTATTGCTAATTTCTTAATTACTAAATGGCCCAGTCTACTGTGAGAGCTAATACCCATAGGCAGTTATGTCTGAGCTATACAGGAGGGTAGCCGAACAAGTCAGAGAGAGCAAGGTGATAAGCAATGTTCTTCTATGATCTCTACTTCAATTTCTACCTCCAGGTTCCTGACCTGGCTTCCCTTGCTGGTGGACTGTGAACTGTATGATGAAATAGTGCCTTTCCTCTCCCAAGCTGATATTGGTCACAGCAACAGGAAAGCAAACTAGAACAGTTCCTAGGTAGAAATTTATGCTTAATTACAAGCAGAAAGGATTTCTTCTAGCAGTAAAGAATATTTTTTCAGAGAGATGGGGGATGATACAGTGGATGTGGGTCTTCATTTCACCTTGCTGCTGAGATGAGTGAACACTGCTCAGGCAGACTAAATGCATGGACACTAGACTACATTCTATCCTTGCTGCCATCGGGGTGCTGGGCTCAGCGATGGCAGAATGCAGCCTAAGATGGGGCATCCAGCCTAGATGAGAAGTGGTGCAGGCTAGGGCCAAGGCTGCGGTTCTAAAACTCCTGGACACCCAGACACCACCGCTAGGAAGCCCAAGGATTTGGGAAAGGACCTTTGAGCCTGAGATAAGCCTGGGTTGGGGTCTGGCTCAGCTTAGAGTGAGGAGTATCTGGAGCTCAGAGGGGCCTTCTGAGGGGGACTTAGGCACAGCTCAGTAACGAAGGCTTCCCTCCACAGCAGTTCTTGATGAGAAAGTTCCTACTTGTCCAAATTGTTATATTCATAGTGGAAAACAGATGCATACAACATACTCAGCATGGGCCAGAGATTAAATACCTTATTGCATATTGACTAAACCCTCAGGACCTCTAGATACCGCATTAGCATGGAGAACTCTGGACTCAATGCTACATGACCAGTTGCCATGGTCCTCTTAGTGGGGTGTTGTGGTCATGTGCTCCAGGAGAGGAATCTGGCCAGGAGCCGATTCAAACACCTATCATTCTCAATTATGAGAATTGCTGGGGTTTCTTCATCTGTTGGACCTTACCAGTTTTTCTGTCAGGTGACACACAGTTCCTCTTGACTATCTTAATGGGCCCTCAGTGAGGCCAACTTCATATTTAGAGACTTGGGCGCTTGATTGTAAGTTAGACTTATTTACCCAATTCTGCACAATTTAAACTACTGTGAAGATTTAGAAAACTACCTAAATGAGAACAAACAAAGGGTATTTTATTCAGTACTAGCTAGGCAGATCAATACTGCCAATATTTATCAATAAATTAAAAGAATGGAGAAGAATAAGAATATCTTAAAGGGAGTTTTCATATATGTCTTTACTGAATCTGTTAATATGGGGACACCATGAACAGACTAACTAGAAATAAAGTATTTCATGCATTGGTTAAGAGATAATATTTAATCTTCCATGGAAAGTAGGAGCAGAACCCAAGGATTATCAGTCATTGATTCAATCTTGTCCATTTGGGATCAACTACTATGAGGATTGTGGTCCAGATGCTGCTTTTCTGTAGCAGGTATGGTTTAGCTTCCTGGACTGGTTGTTACAGGTTGTGGGTTGCAGCTATTCTATATGATCTGACTATTGTGTATAAATTCACTTTCTTTGATGACATCCTTGAGGGAAATACTCTTGTGATTGAACTCAGGAGTTGATTAGTATTCTGGGATGGCCAAGAGTCAGGACTGAGTTTATAAGTACATCCATACCCAGGGAAACTGAGGGGTGGCCACAGCCCTAAGGGATGCTCTAATCACAGTGCTGTGGGCAGTCTTTGTCAGAGCCTTGGATAATCCTTTGCCATTGGTTTATTACCTGCAGAGACTGAGGGATGGTAAACATATGGATTTTTGTCAATCACAGCTTTAGATTCAGAACTCAAGCAAGTTTGTCTGGAATACCTAGGCAATATTTATATATCTTAGAAGAAATCATTTACTCTTTGGTAATCCAAAGCCATTTTGGAAAGAACTAAAGCACAATTCCTTCTTCCTAAACGTTCTTCTTCTTCACTGTATATTTTATTTAACGACAATATCATCTGCGCACACAATATTCAAAATCTCTAAAGTTTTCATTGACTTTTAAGAGAATGTTCATTGAGCATATGCTGTGTATCAGGCATTATTTTGTAACCTGGAAGACAGTAAAGTTATCTTTTCTTATAGAGTTTACATTCTCTGAAAAATATGAGGAGCAGTGTATTAAAAATTTTTTTTTGTTGCTGTGACCAAATACATGACAGTATCCACCTTAGGGAGGAAAGGTTCATCTTGGCTCATAGTTGGATAGTCCAGTCCATCAGGTGGGGAGAGCATGGCAGCAGTTGTACGGGGCAGCCAAACACATTGTGTCCTCAGTCAGCAAGCAAAGAAAAATGAGTGCTGGTGCTCAGTCTGCTTTTTCCTCTGTATGGGAAAGTGATACCTACATTTAAACAGAGTCTTCTGTCCTCAATTATTCTATCTATAAAGTCCCTCACAAACATTCCCAGAGTATTAACCATTACAGAAAAACAAAAACAACAACAACAACAAAACCAGCAGTTTTGGGATTTTGCTGTTGTTGTTCTGGTGCATAGACAATAAGCACTGATGAGGCCCAGAGAAGACTCAGGAGCATTCAGAGAAGCATGGCTTCTGTATGTCTTCCATAGCCTGAGAAGGTTTGGTGGGTCAGTGAATAAGCATTTCCCTCTGACCATTGTTTTGCCTTGAGAACATGGAAACAATGATGTTGAGTATTCCAGGAAATATTTGAGCACCTAGTAAGCTTGCACACCAATTTGAGCTGTGGTCTAGGACCATCAGATACCTAGCATTAGAGATCCCTGGGCAAAAAATTCAGGCCTCTGTTGTGGTAGAATGATCCACCAGTCCCTATTGATTTTCATGAAGCTTAAATAGAGGTGCAATTCCTCCAGTTAGATGTAGGGACTCCCCAATTCATTGTTTTGGGCATTTGAACTCATTGACAAGTCGACTTATTATATAAACAGGAAAAGTAAGCTCTTAATTCACAGTTTCATATGGTAAATAGTATATGGAGGAAAGGTAGCTGGTGTATATTACACAGTACATGTAGAGTCCTATGTTCAATTAATCTAGAGAGATCTCTGTTGAGCAGGAGATGTTTTCACACACACACACACACACACACACACACATACAAATTGAAATAGGAGTGTCCATGAGGACATTGACTGAAGAGCCTTTTTACGATGCAGGGAAACACCATATGTCCCATATGTCGTGAGTGTGCATGCTGTGCTTGTAGAAGCATAAGGAGGTGAATGTGGCTCAAGTGGAGTAAGGCAGAAGTGAGAGAGAATTGGTCTAGTCCCGTGGTTCTGAACTTTCCAGTGCTATGACCCTTTAATACAGATCCTCATGTTGTAGTGACCCCCCTAGCCATGAAAGTATTTTCATGGCTATTTTCCAACTCTAAGTTTTCTACTGTTATGAATCCTAATTAGGATATGTGATATGCAACCCCTGTGAAAAAGTTGTCACCGGCAGATTCAGGATCACTGATCTAGTTAGTCATTCATACCCCTGTTGGACTTTGAAAAACCCTTGTTTTGGGGAAGCCTACAGAATAGGAAAAGATTTTAATTACATCCACATCTGAGAGAGGGACAATTTATAAAATCTATAAAGAACTCAATAAATAAGACATCAACAAACCAAATAATCCAATTAAAATGGGAATATGAACTTAAACAACGAATTCTCAATAGAGGAATCTCTAGTTGCCAAGAAGCACTCAAAGAGATACTCAACACCCTTGGCCATCAAAGAAATGCAAATCAAAATGAGTTTGAGATCCCATCTTATACCTGTCAAACTGGCTAAGATTGAAAATACAAGTGACATCTTATGCTGGTGAGGATGTGGAGCAAGGGGAATCCTCCTTCACTGCTGGTGAGAGTCCAAACATGTACAGCCAATATGGTTGGTTCCTTGGAAAACTGGGACTTGATCTACCAGAAAAACTACCTATACTACTCTTATGCATATGCTCAAAGGATACTCCATTCTACTACAGGACCACTGTTCAACTGAGTTAATAGCAGCTTTATTCATAATAGCCAGAAACTAGAAACAACCTAGATGTCACTCAACTGAAGAATGGATAAAGAAAATATATTTATATAATGGAGTCTTACTCAACCATTAAAGCAAAATAATACCATTAAATTTGTAGGAAAATAGAAGGGACTAGAAAAATTAATCCTGAGCGAGGTAACCCAGAAAGACAAACCTGGTATGTATTTATTTATAGATGGGTATTACTTATAAAGTAAAAGATAACCATACTACAGCCCACAGAGCTAAAGACGCTAAGTAACAAGGAGGAATCAAGGGAGATGCATGGATCTCTCAAGAAAGGAGGAATAGAAAAACTTTACGAGTGAACTGGGAATACTTGATGGAGACAGGAATGGAGGGATTAGGTTGGGGGGGTTGAGGGAGAGAGTACTGGGAGAGACAACTGAAATTGGGAGCAAAAGTCTTCCAGTAGAGGTATTGGGACACACAAACCCTGCCTCAAATCTTTCAGTCTACAATTTTTCCTGTCTACAAGATATGATGTGGTAAAAGTGGTGCAGAAATCGAGGAAGTGGCCAGTCCAGCTTGAGACCCAAGCTATGAGAGGAAACCCACACTTAACACTGCCTAGATGTCCAGGAACCAGAAGCTGGATATCTGAGACACTTAGGATAAAAACAAACATGACTGGTCCATCCCTAAAAGTCAATAAAATGATTTTTAGAAATATTCTGCTATACTCATAGACATAGACCTAGCATAATCATCATTGGAGAGGTTTCACCCAGCAACTGATGGAAGTAGATGCAAAATATTAGGTAGAGTTCAGAGAATCCTATGGAAGACAGAAGAGAAAAGACTGTAGGAGCTAGAGGGGATGAGGACACCACACACACACACACACACACACACACACACACACACACACACACACTCAGCTAACCATGGCCCATAGGGGCTCACATAGACTGACACTGCATAGTACTAACCTAGGTCCTCTTTACTAATGGTTATGTAGCTTGGTCTTCTTGTAGGATTTCTAACAGTGGACGCAGGGGCTATCTCTGACTCTTCTGCTGGTCTTTGGACCTTTTCCTTGTCACTGGGCTGCCTTGTCCAGCCTTGATATAAGGGAGCTGCCTAGTCTTATTGCAACTTGATATACCTGGTTGATATCTCTGGGAGGTATGCCTTCTTCTAAAGGGGAATGAAGGAGGAATGGACCAGAGAACAGGGTAGGTAAAGGGTAGAGTCTGGGAGAGGAAGAGGGGAAATGACTGTCAGGTTGTAAAATATGAGGAAAAAAGGAAATTCTTGTCTTTATTTTGAGTGAAGGGAAGGGCAGCTAGTGCTGTTAACAATGAACTGAGATGGCTATATTTCTCAATAGTTTATCTTTGAGCACAGTCTAGTACTGTCAAGAGTAGAACAGAGGTCTGGCATAGTTATATGAGCTTTACTTATATTGTTTACACCTGAGACTTAATGAGATCAAAATGCAAGTTTAGGCAGAGAACAGGACTGGTGTATATCCTCTGGGCAACCTAAAATGAGAGGAAAGGAGGGAGGAATGACCAATAGGGAGACCGACAGTGACCAGCGAGGAAGGTAGAAGGAATCCTGAGAACATATAATGCCCTGGAAAACAAGCCAAGGAGCAACACTCAAATACTGATGGCCAAGGAGCAACACTCAAATACCAATGATGTCTTGTCTGTGCTGAGGGGTAGAAATGCTTAATGGATTCAGACACCTATTGAAAGTCACCAGAGAAGTTTTCAGAATTAATTTCATGGAGTAGTGAAAGAGAATCTTTGGTGAAGATGAACTACATGGGGATCTGGAAATGCAAACTGAAAAGAAGGAAAATATATAGGTTTTGATATATGTGTTCATTTTGGTATAGAGCATTGAAGAAGACTGAGATAGTAGCTGGCAGTAAGAGTGGAGTTTATTTTTATGTTTCTTGGAGTCCACCTAATACATCTCTTTTAAGCCTTGAACACATTTGGATCTTAAGTTTTGCTCTCTATTCCGTGTTCAGCATTTCATATGGTTGTCTGCATGTTCTGCTGCCAACATCTTGTTGAATTTCATCCCATCCTTCAGTGTCTCCCACTGGTCTGTTAACTCCCACCCTCACACTCACATCATTATATTTATTGCTACCATCTTTCCATTGTGCACTTACTGTAGCATCTTCCCACTTGGAGTGATTGCTTTATCACTTCTGCTAGCACACTCCCTTCAAGACAGATTAGTTGTGATGTCATTACTCTGTCTACTTTAGTTATTTAAATGGCTTCTCAAACTTGACTTTGCTCCTGCTGCTAAACAGGCTGAAATGTCTGGAACACAGGAAGAGTGATGGGTACATCAAAATTGTGAGAGGAGACTAGCACTGGACTGTGCTGGAAGGCTCATAGAAAGGCTGTTAAAATGTTTGCAGTCTTTGAAGTCATGACACTGAAATAATTGTTCTTAACCCAGATCTTATAAAAACCAGAGCTTAGCTTTCCTAGAAGAGAATGTATAGCTGTTGACTAGTGCTTTCCAGTGTAGTTTACTCTGGAATACTGAGCACTGCATTTAAGACTCTGATGCGTTTAAGGTTCTGATATTAAAGAACCAAAGAATCCTGTTATTTTGTCATTTTTTTCTCATTGTTTCATTACAGATCAAAGGTCTTCAGATAAGTGTTACATGATATCAGCTATCTTATATAACATCAATTTAGAAACAGGCTAATACATACTCATATACATTATGAATATACCTTTATGGTTCTGTACAAATACATGTAATATATTGATTTTACTTTTGACATTATATTTTTGTCCTGAGATCAGTTCTCAACTGCTGTTACTTGGATTTGATTTACAAAATATTAAATCACAAATTGACTCACTGAGATATTACTGCTGCATTAACATTTTAAACTATTGGCTGATTTTATTTTCAGCACATATAATAAACTAGGTCCCTATATAATTCCCATCATTTAATGGAAACTGTAGAGAGCTGTATTGGGGTGCCATGCCACCTGGCAGGAACTTGACATTGACCAAGGTGAAGGTCCTGTCCCAGCCTTTGAGCAGGAATTCCTGTGTTAGCCATAATCCCCTCCACCTAGGGTGGATCGCTGAGACCAAGGTGAAGCCCATTGTGAAGAGCAAAGGCCTGTAATAAAATTCTATGAATAATATACACTGAAAGATTTAAAATCCTAGCTTCTTGTATTGAAGCAGAGACAAAATATTTTTTCTCACATAAGGTAAGGCTATCAGCCATTTCATGAGGAAAAATTTTCTAATGAAATTGCTTTATTAGTTCTTTAAAGTTAGCTCATTAGAAGCAAATGCATTTATAGCTATCAGGTTGTAAAGCAAAAAACAACCTTTTAAATCCATAAGAATTTTGTATGGAGTAGGCAGGCCAGATTTTAATGCCTTCAAAAGTTCTACATAGCCTTATTAAACTTTCATAGATCTTAAGTTTGAACTCTATTTTGAACCACATCTGGATAAATCTGTCAACAATGTTGCTTTGTCCAGAAACTCCCTAGGTAGTGTTTGCAAGAAAAAAGCAGTACCTCACAAGCCTCCGTGGAGGCAGATCTGAGTTTTGCATTAACTCAGTTATAAATATTTTCTAATCTGAACCTATTGCCCAAGGCCAGGCCCAACATCTGTCCTGCAGGGCAGCAGTCTGCCACCAGACCCCATTGTATGAAGGTCAAATAACAAAAGCAACCTGTTTTTGAGGGTACCCGGAAAAATTCTAAAAGCTGTTTTTAGTAGTCTTATCTACAAATTTTTGAAACAGTTCAAAACGAGCCTGTTGGATACCAAATAAATTCCTACTGAGATCTCCTTTTCAATCTTGGGGGGTAAAATTTTGCTTCTACCACTGTATCCAATAAACCTGTGAAAAAGTGGCAACAGGCCTATACTGGCCACAGCTGTTTTTAACTTTTATCACTCTAGAAATTATCTTAATTACAAAATATGTTAATAATTGAGAGCCTTCAATCAGACTGCAAACTACAGTCAATGGTACACTGGCAGTTGTTAACTGTAATTCTTAACTTTCTTGTGCAATATTAAGCATAACTACAACTTTTGAGAGCAAAACCCAATTTTAAATAATCTAGTTCCTTTAAAATCAATAGCGAAAGCATTACTTTCACACTACAAAGTTTTTCCTCCAGTTCTTATGTTTGAATGCATGACAGTGCAACTTATAGTACCTCATTAAAGAGACATTGTTTTAAATCTTATCCCTTATAAGTCTAATTTCTAAGATAAGAATTACATAAAATATTATGCCAATTTAGAAGTATCTTTAGAGGCCTATTTTTCCTGGGTTGGATCATGCCACGTGTTGTTGTTTAAGATGACTCCAATGCTGAGTTACCAGTTTTAAACTAACTTTTTGTTACCAATGTAATAATTTTTAATCATGCCAATACTCTATAGTCAAGACATGCAAAACATATTTATACCTTTAAGAGCAATCAGAAACAAAAATGAAGCAACTACACGAATCTTATAAATTTAAACAAAACATTTTTTTTTCTTTTTCTAGCTGTAATTTCAAGAGAAAAAAAACACTTTGGACCCAATAATCACAATTTCAGAGATTTTTCTAGGAGAAATAACCATCAGCCCACTTGCCCTAGAACTTGAGAAGCTGCTGGCCATTTTAAAAACAGCCTTTTCTCCAGCTGTGCTTGACTCCTAGTTGAATGTGGGGCAGCTTAAATCAGTCTCCGCTGTGTAAACTGAGACTGTATTTAAGAGATGGACCTCCAGCAGATGAAGTTTTTACCATTTTTTCTTTTCAACATGAAACACAGAACAACAGTCATTCAAACAACGAAACAAAGACAGACACAAATTGACACATGGACAAATTGGTGCACCAAAGACAATACATAGAGAGGGAAGAACACTTGTTGTACAGTACTAAGAATATCTCCATGGTGTTTACTCTTTTTGTTTTATTTTACTTTGTGCCCTATTCCTCTCGCCTGATGCAGTTCTAGACTGCGGACAATTTGCCTAACAAAATTCCCTGTCCCAATTCACTGTCACACCCTAGCTGATCTCAGCGTCGGGCCTATGCTGACTCAGTCTAGCCCATATCCCTTTTGTACCCATGCAAAACCAGCCTTCAAAAACTGACATTTATACCACTAAAATTAATACTCTGTGTAGCTTACTTACCATGCCGGATACATAACTCTTTTCATTTCTGTGGAGCTCCACCCAAGACAGAGCCCCTCAGTTGGTCTCTCCATTTCCAAATCCCAAGTTTGGGCGCCAATCTGTAACTGCCAGCAGTTTCATTGAGCAGGTTACTGGGTTACCTAGTAGGAAACCTGGGGATAGAATGAGGTTGTGAGAGAAATATGAAGCCAAGACAAATTTTCTGATTGAGGCTCAAATTTAATGGGTGTCTCCAAATTTTATATAGGTGGGGGAAAACCCTTCCCACAAAGGCTGGAAACTCATCTGCAGAACCAGTCGTAGCTCAGCAGGTGGCTAGTGCCTCTCAGGAAACTGCAGGTCCTTGAAGAACAATGGGCTTCCCAAAAAGCACTGCAAGGGGAGGACCATGTTTTTTTGCCTCTGAGTCCCCTGGTTGCATCGAGGTTGGTGTTTAAAGGCATTCCTTAGGATAACGGCAAGGAAGTCTAGAACCTCTCCTCCATAAAAAGATACCATAAAGTATTTAGGAGGACCAGGTCAATCTTCCACTCCCTGGTTAATGCCCACCGCCCTTTGATGGATGACTGTCCACTTGGTTGTTACCTTCTCATCTTAAAACTAATAAAAAGGGAGGAGATGTAGAGAGCCATATTGGAGCGCCATGATACCTGGCAGGAACTTGACATTGACCAAGGTGAAGTTCCTCTCCCAGCCTTTGAGCAGGAATTCCTGTGTTAGCCATAATCCCCTCCACCTAGGGTGGAGCACTCAGACCAAGAGGCACCAGCAACCTGCTGAGCAATGACTGGTTCTGCAGATGAGTTTCCAGCCTTTGGGGGAAGGGTTTTAACCCGGTAATCCGTTCAATGTAACTTCTGGCAGTTACAGGAAACAGTATTTACTTTTAAAGAATTCAACATTTTGAGATGAGACATAACCTTAGATAATATTATGGCATATCACACAACAATAGTACACTTGACATTTTCACAGTGTTAGAATAGTATTGTTAGGTTAAACACACACACACACACACACAGGATTGGTTTTTTTCTTGGTCCTGTGAAGATGTCTTAGTTCTTGTTTCAGGCCCAAGGAAAGTGATCAGACATTTTTTTTTTGTGCTGCACACTGATAAACAATCCCTGCATATGTGATTCATCCAGCAAACCCCAGCATTTCCTCAAGGTGTCTTAAAGAGGAGAGGCTTTTTGTCAGGCCACACTTTCAGGGATTTTAGTTCCTAGTTGATAACTCTGTTGCCTTTAGACTTGTGACTAGGCAGGGCATCCTGAAAATGAGCCTTGTAGATGAGAGGAACATGACTCAAGACAATGAGAACATAAAAAGAAAGAAAAAGGGTGTGTGCCTGCGATGAATTCCTCAAGGTCACTCTGCAGTGACTGACTTCCTCCAAGTGTGTCCCAGTAAAACACTTAACAATGGATTAGTACCCTGATGAGGTAGGGAAGTTGTTTTTAATTAGTACTACTTTGTGGGACCAATCCTTCAACACAGGAGCCTTTGGAGCCATTATATCCAAACCACAGGAATGGTGGCTTTCACCCCATGCCTTCTGCGTCATAGTCACCCCCATGACTGCCTGTTTGAAATGCATTTCACTGTTCAATTTTGAGTTATAGTTTGGTTTATTTACCTTTCTCAGAGGCAAATTACTATGCGTTTTTCCTTTTTCAAGTTTGAAGTGATGGTGTTTCTCTGTATTTATGCCCTCTCTCTAAACAGATCTATTCATTTTACCTGCACAAGGTCTGCATTACTAAACACTTCTCACACATCTTGGTGAAAAGCAGACTAATATTCCATGTTGAGGTTAAGGTGTGTGCTTTGCTTTCAGTTTATGACAACTGAGACAAAGTCTCTTTATTGTTTTTTCACCCTTCAGATTTTACATTACCTCCTTACCTAGAGGTGAAACTAAACTGGGACATTAACCACAGACTCTGGTTATAATTCTTAACCTGTGGATTCTCGTGATGCAGATCATGTGCTTTCTGTGATTGATGTGCACATTCTGAGACGGAGCTGAAGGTGCCCACTTCATTCTCATATGATACGTGTAGTTAATTGGTATTTTGATTGAACCAGCAAAAGAATAAAAACACCTATGAATCAAAGGAATTATTCTCATTAGATATGAAGCAAAGAAAGCACTGTTTTCAAGAACAAATATTATTCAAAAATATTCTCATTAAAAGAAATTGCTCTCTTTGGTATAATAAAATTCTCCTAAAGAGAAGCATCTGGCAGAATCATATAACTTAGTGTAGCATAACATTTGGGATGAATTAAGTTGCTTCATGCAACAAAATGCTTTCAAGGTTTCTCAATATTTTTCCTTCACTTTAACTTATCTGTGTCTCACAGTTCTGCAATTAGGTCATTTTTTTTATTTCACATTTTGTTAAAGGTATCACATTATGGATATGGCACAGGAATTACAGTCCATTGAAGGCTAGAAACATTGTGAAATGAAATTAGTTCAAGCTTTTGTGTAGAGTAGGAAAGCCTTTCTGTGTTCTATCCACCTGTGCAGTTTTCTGATTTAATAGTTGGGAGAATAAACTAAGAGTTTAAATGAATGGATTGTAGAAAAAGCCACTAGGAAAAAGGGAGCCATTCGAATTCAAGTTCTGGATAACCAACCTACTGCCAACCAACATCTGGGCATGATAGAATTAGGGTATGCTATTGACATAGTGAAATTAGATGTGTCAATGGATCTCATAGCCAGACGTGGCTTTAGGTATTATTCTGTAATCTCATTTACTACCTCTGATCAACTGTCTAAGTGACGGTTTAACTGGACACTTTGGTTTTGTAGGCAAACCTATTCCATCTCCAAAGGCTTTCCCTTAAAGGAAACATGCTCCCTGTTTATTTCTGTTATTAGGAAACACTTTGAATCAATGCTCTATAAGGGCTTTGCTCAACATGATTTCCACGTATCCTTAGACATTATTTCAAGTATTGTGTGCAGAGCAATACAGGAACACTGGAGACCATTGACATATTGTCACTGGAGCTCAGGCAAGTGTACTGGAATACATACAATTACTGATTTGAGATATCACTGGGCACGAACATTAACTTCAATAATTACAAGGTTGAAGCATTGTTTTGAAAATATGTATCAGTAATCATTCTATTCGTCCGTTATTTTATCAGATTAATCTGCTAATCTAGTTTCATGTCATCGCTAGCCTGTGACTTACACTGTTTATAGTATTTCAATATTTAGGAAGATTACCTTATTCAGTGTTGTCTCTTTTATCTTTGGAATCCCATTTTTAGATATTAGTTGAAGCAAAGCATAAGTTTAAATTACGTTTTTATTTAATTATCTTAGAAGAACTGATAATTTATCATGTAAATTATTTCCTATTTACTATAATGGTATGTCTTTTTTATGATTTCTGTTTTATATAACTTAATAGTTATAGTTTTTTAATTAATTCAAAGACTCTCTGATTTCATTCCAATAGTTTACTATTTTATGACTTTTGTACATAAACTCTTATTTTACATTTTACATTGCTGATATTATATTAGAAAAGCTAGTGATTTTTCTTCTTCACCTAGCTCTCATTGCCAACATATCTTACTTTTTTCATAGGATCCTACAAGTTTTTGGTGAAGACCACCAGAGAATATTTTTGTCATTTTTCCAATTTACTTTATTATTCAAAAAAAACTTAAATATCAAAAGCAAGGACATGTCCTTAGTTGCCCTGCCTCTCCTAGAATTATGGTAGCTAATTGCTTTTGAGAACAAGTTTTATTGTATTTAAGTAGAATTTTTACTTTACTTTATTGTGTTTTGATGACTTGCAATGGTGGGATTTTTGTCAGAAGCCTTTTCATACTTGCCATTAATAATAACTAATGATAGTTTACCATTACAGTGGAACTTTTATTTATTGCTGTTATTGGTGGTACTAATAAAAAGCTGGTGTGTATTTCATTCCTATTTCCTAGCAATAGGGAGGCAGAAGCAGAGGACTAACTGTGACTTTAAAAACAGACTGGACTATAGTGACTTCCAGGGCAGATTCTGTCCAAAAGACCACCACCACCACTAACACTCTCAACACAGTCTTTTAAAGATTACTTTTCAACCCTTGGTAGTAATATTTGATATCAGCCTTTTATTTGTTTTGTAGTATAGTGGGTTTAGTTATGAATTAACCCTGTTAGTTATGAGAAATAGGTTACTAATACCCATACATATATACACGTGCTCCTCTCTCAATGAAGTTGTAAGACTTTTCACCTTCCAATAGGCCAAAATTATTCAATAGATACTGAATTTGAGTTTTTTGTTTGACTATTATGTTGGACTAGCAACATGTGCTTAGATATTTTGCCTTGCTGGGGAACAGCAGCCAATAATGACACCTACTCAGCCACAGAAATTTGGAACAAACAATTGGGTCATCAATAGTGGGCTTACTGTTTGACAATACTATGGTATTTGATATGCATATTGACTAGATTTTCTCTTCCAAATATGTGCAATTATGATTGTATTATCTGAACATAACTCCATCCTATGTCATGGGGTACCTACATAAATTTGGCTTCTATTTTACTTCCTATTTCCCCTTTGAAAATGATTCCTTCTAATCTACTGTAAGGCTCCAATAGATTTATGAAAGGGGACCCTTGAGCATCCTGGGTAAGTGGAGGCAGCTGCCATTGGAGAGATGGATGAAGTGGTTGTGATGGATAGCTGCAGTGGGGAGATAGGTAGAGTTGACGGTGCTTGAGATCATAGGAATGAGGAAGCATGCTGAGTGAGAACTTGTGGTGCACTGAAGTTCACTGCCAATGCTTCTCCCTTCATTAATACAGCTGGCACCTAAAGAGAGACAAGAAGTAGTTTGTTCTTGAGCCAAATATGAGTGAATGTGGGTTAGGGAACATAGGTTCAAGAAATTTAATGTTTCAATGATGTAACAATATCCTGAAGCTTTTTTAGGTAACATCATAAAAATGTCATAAATTAAGGCTATTTTAAAATATACTGGTATAAATATTAGGTAAGCATATTAAAGTGAAGCAAGACAATCTCTGCTATGTGCATTAGGCACTATCTGAAGGCACACTTACCCTTCTGGTGGGTAGAAGCAAAAACTCTGTTGATATAGTTTAGAGGTTTCTCCCTGTTAATAAGAAGGTGTTAGGTGAAATACAGATGGGATATCAAAAGGGAAGTTATGAGGGGATGAAGAACATGATTACCAAGGTAAATGGTAATGAAGCTCTGGCCTGCCAAATTCCATCTTCTCCACAGTCAGTGAAGCTATCACAGAAGATTCAGAGTAGACTGCTCTGTCTAGTCTCTTAGATCAGGACTCAGACTTCCGTTCTCTTTTCTGACGAGTCCCATGTCTGCATCCATACTCTGACACTTGAGTCACACCATGTACTAGTGTAGCAGTGCAACCTGAGAGTACACACAGAGAGGAAGAAAGGTGCCTTCTTTCTGGGACTTTCCTTGAGTGCTTGGGTACAATTTAGCTCAGCATGTACCCCAGTCTGCTCCACAAAGAAGCTGACTAAATAGCAAGTGGGCCACAGTATTGAGATGATGTGAGAGCATGCCAGTTTTATGTTTTACTGCACTGGCATGTTTTCTCATTGGGTAAACAGATTTTGATACTGCCTTTCTGTCCCAGATTCTCAAATGCATGGAACACAGTTGCTAGAATATCTGCATTAAATTTTTCTTATATTTGTCATTTGGTTATAGTTGTTTTTCTATTCTCACTTCAGGAGAATTTTAGAATACTTCCACGAGTCCTTGTCTTGCTTGTCTTTTGGCATATTTCTCTTAAAATGAAAGATAGTGGAATGTCAGCACAATGAAATGTTCTTGTCAGAAATGAAAATAATTGCACACCATATCAGTGATTTAAATGTCATGTTGGTTCTTGTTAATCTCAATACACTGTTTATGGGAAAACCATTGACATCCTGACAATTACAAACATAGGCAATAAAACAGGAAATATTTACCAAGAATACTTTAATCATTGTTCTATATCTTTTCAAATGAATGCAGTAATTGCAGTGGCATTTTCTAACAAGGAGTATTCAGCTAATCCATTTTTATAAAGTGAAAATAGATGTCGGGGAAAATCACACACATTGATTAACTACTCAATACGCCATTGGCTTTACAA
Organism: Tokudaia tokunoshimensis; assembly: GCA_036184795.1. Taxonomy (NCBI): domain Eukaryota; kingdom Metazoa; phylum Chordata; class Mammalia; order Rodentia; family Muridae; genus Tokudaia; species Tokudaia tokunoshimensis. The sequence continues at coordinate 9,498,327 of BTHU01000011.1, read as the reverse complement.
GGCCTAACAGAGGAGTGCTTTCGAATGGCAGTGCTTAGATTAAAAAAATACAGTGCAATCCTGCATGGTAATTACAAATGCATCAGCAACAGTGCCTGGAATACAGACTAGAGAAGATGGTAAAATATGCCCTGGGATCGTCATTACAATGCTGGCTGCAGACGGAAGACTTTGTTCTGCAAGCCAGTGATAGCCACATTTTGGTAGTAGGGAAATGATGCATTGCAACATGCTGTTAGCAAAGGTGAAACAGAAGCACAGTTTCTTCAAGAGCATGGCGATCCACTTCTGCATGCTTTAGCAGCAAATGTAGGAAAAACAAAGGGAATCTGAATAAGATTTTGATTTCTAGCTAATTAGAAAAGACACATTGCAATAGAGTAGTGAAGGTTGTAGATATGAGCCAGTCATGCTGAACACATACACCAGTTTAAAGGGAGGGGCTCACTGGCAAAAATAAAGGCTTTAGGATTTTAGTACATCTCTTACTAGTCATCATATCTCCCATTGGCTTACTTTCTTTTCCTTTTTAAAGATTAATTCTCTGTCTCTGTCTCTTCTATCTGTGTCTCTGTGTCTCTCTGTGTTTCTGTCTCTCTATGTGTATCTCTGTCTGTCTTTCTCTTTCAGGTGTGTGTGTATGTGTGCATATGTGTGTTTGTATATATTTGTGTGTGTATGTGTGTGCATGTGCATATGCGTGTGTGTGTGTGTGTGTGTGGTCAAGTTCACAGGCCCAGAATCAGAAATCAGATCCCCTTGGACTGGGGTTGCAAGCAGTAAGAGAGATGGGTTTTATTTTGGTTCATGGTTGAAGTTTATCATAGCAGAAAAAAAAAAACAATAGAGAATTATGAGCTGACTGGTGATAATATATTCATGCTAGTATGCAGATGGCTCAACATCTTACCCAGTGGTGCTGCCTCAATTAAATCTCTGTGGAGGCACCCTATAGACAAACCCAAACTTTGTTCACCTAATTTATTCTCATTCCAGCTAAATTGACAATGATAACCAAGGCAGTAGAATGACAGTAGAATGTTGTTATCAATCTGAAAAGGCAGTGAAGTAGGAAAGAGTGATGTCATCAAATTGAAAAAGGTGGTGGCTTTTACATGCGATAAATCAGAGGAAGCTCTACTCATACTTGGATTTTGTTATGTGTCAGGATAAGTAACATTTTATTCAAAACCATATGTGAGTTCTCAGGAACAGCCACTTGTTCTGAAACCTCTAAAACAATGTTTGCCACACCCATTTGATAAGAAGAAATGTATTTCCTTGTGTGTATGAATGTGTTTAAAAATAAATTTCCAGTAGAAATTTGTCCTTAACACACAAAACTCCCTTCTTTTATTTAACTTACTCCTTATAAAAATAATCTGCCTTTTGATTTGGGTATATCTTGCTCTTAATTTCCTTCTGCAATGTTAGCTTTGGCAATACTAATTTCTTCCATAGATCTTTCTCTAGCGAATACAATGATGATACTATTTGAAAATCAGTGAGGGTGTGCTGACTCGCTAGCAAGAACATTATAAATTTTGATAATACGGTGTGATGGTTTGAATAAGGATGGCCCCCATAGACTCATATATTTTAATGCTTGGGTTTTGGTTGGAATAACTGTTTGAGAAGGAATAGGAGTGTGGACTTATTGCAGGAGGTATATAAATAGAGGTAGGCTGTGAGGTTGCAAAAGATGCCATTCCAAGTCAAAGTGTTATTTTTCGCTGCTTTGTGCTTATACCTGTGTATCAGACGTGGGCTCTCAGCTACTGTTCTAGCACCCATATCTCCTTACAGACACTCACCCTCCGAAACTTTAGGGCAAAACTAAATGCTTTTCTTCATAGATTGCCTTGGCCATGGTATCTTAATCACAGCAATGGAACGTATCTAAAGGCATCCGAATTCCTTTTTATAACAGCAATTCATATTTAACCAGGTGTTTTAAGATATTAAAGTATAATGTATACCAATTGTTCTCATGGTTTATTGAAGGGATACAGAATAGAACAAGCCTCATTGTAGAAAAGACTAGGAAAGGTTTATTATAACTGAGGTTATTAGCAAGGTTGTAAAGGACAGGGAAAGTTTTATCAGTGAGAATAGAATCATATGTTAGAACTTAATGGGAAGCATACTGGTAGGCCAATACCAAAGCATATTGATAATAGAGATCATTCTCTAATGTGAGGAGGGAATATGCACTATAGTATTTGGTGATTATAAATCCATTCTGTTGGGCTGAGAATTTGTAGAATATATACACTATTGAGTATGTTGTAATTATCAGAGACGTGACTGTATAGACAACAGTGGTGGGTATAGCATACAATGTAATAAATCTGAACAAATTATATGAGTTAGATAAAGAATCAAAGATAGTGTTGATGTTACTGGGGTTATGCAAGTACAGGAGATAAAAACCCAAATTTTCAAAAAAATTGAAAATGAAGTCAACTGCAACTTACATTATTTTATGAAAATTAGAAAGACCAACAGTGCTCTTAGATGGCTCAGTGGTTAAGAGCACGGACTGCTCTTCCAAAGGTCCTGAGTTTAAATCCCAGCAACCACATGGTGGCTCACAACAATCTAATGATATCTGGTGCTCTCTTCTGGGGTGTCTGAAGACAGCTACAGTGTACTTACATATAATAAATAAATAAAAATCTTTAAAAAGATTAAATCCTGTACTGACTGGTTTTGTGTGTCTACTTGACACAGGCTGGAGTTATCACAGAGAAAGAAGTTTCAGTTGGGGAAATGCCTCCATGAGATCCAACTGTGGGACATTTTCTCAATTAGTGATCAAGGGGGGAGGGCCCCTTGTGGGTGGTGCCATCCCTAGGCTGGTAGTCTTGTGTTCTCTGAGAGAGCAGGCTGAGCAAGCCAGGGGAAGCAAGCCAGTAAGGAACATCCCTCCATGGCCTCTGCATCAGCTCCTGCTTCCTGACCTGCTTGAGTTCCAGTCCTGACCTCCTTTGATGATCAACAGCAGTGTGGAAAGTGTAAGCTGAATAAACCCTTTCCTCCCCAACTTGCTTCTTGGTCATGATGTTTGTGCAGGAATAGAAACCCTGACTAAGACAAATTGGTACTGGGTGTGGGGTATTCCTGTGACAACCTGACCATGTTTTGGGGAGGACTGAGGAAGGACTTTGGAACTTTGTGCTAGAGGATCCATTCAGTGTTAAGAGTTCTGTAGAATGTTCTGTAGGAGCTTGGAAGATACTGTTGAGACCAGTGCAGACGATGGAGGCCTGGCTTGTGAAATTTCAGAGGGAAGATTAAAGACTCTTATCAGGACCATGTTTTGATTGCGAAGATTCTGTGGTTTTGGTTAGCTGGGGCTGAAGAATTAGCTGTGATTAACAAGATACCAGAACCACTAAAGCAAACTTTTGTGTTACTGGGTCTATTGATGCTGGTTAGCTGGAGCTAAGAAATTAGCGGTGATTAAGAAGAGACCAGCATCACTGAGGTGAAATCTTCTGGGAAGTGTTTTCTGAGAGCACAGAGGCTGTGTTCCAGAGATAGCCATGGTTGTATTTTGTGTTGTGGCTGGACTTGGTGCTGTGTAAGAGTCACCCAGGTGGTACTGGTTTTGAAGTCATGAAGAGCAGCTGAGGCTCGGCACTATGAGAGGCCTCAGAAGGCCATTGGTGAAGGTGCAACCTCAGTTGCAATTGATCAAGAGTCACCCAGGTGGTACTGGTTTTGAAGTCATGAAGAGCAGCTGAGGCTCGGCACTATGAGAGGCCTCAGAAGGCCATTGGTGAAGGTGCAACCTCAGTTGCAATTGATGGCCCAGGACTGAAGAGGTCATGCATAGGAGTTGAGGCTTGGCACCATGAAGAGAGCCTATGAGAGGCTATTGGTGATGCCTAGTTACAGCAGAAGACAGCAGTGTTTTGGAGATGTTAGTGCCATGAGATGACCACCAAGAACAGCAGCAGCAATGGAGTACAGGCAGCTGGAGCCTAGAAGACAAGCTGTGTGCTACAAAGGGCAGAGCTGGAGAAGTGACCGAAGCCCTTGGAGGAGCCCGGAAGATCGTGAGTTGGATCCCAGACATTGAACCACTGGAGTTTGAGTTTTGCTTTTGATTGTGACTGTGCCCTGATATTTTTCCCTCTTGAGGGAAGAAAGTATTTTAGTGGAGCCCACAGTTAAGAGACTTTGAATTTTTAAAAGACTGAATTTTAAAAGATATTGGACCTTTTAAGGGGATTGAACTTTTAATATGTAAAGACTGTGGGACTTTTAAAGTTATTTAGATCTTGGGGATGAATAAGAAAGTATGGGTTGAGGCTTAATAGTGATGTGTTTGTGTGTCAAGTTGACAAGGGGTCAATTGTATTGGCTGGTTTTGTGTGTCAACTTGACACAGCTGGAATTATCACAGAGAAATGAGTTTCAGTTGGGGAAGTGCCTCCATGAGATCCAACTGTGGGACATTTTCTCAATTAGTGATCAAGGGGGTGAGGACCCCTTGTGGGTGGTACCATCCCTGGGCTGGTAGTCTTGGGTTCTATAAGAGAGCAGGCTGAGCAAGCCAGGGGAAGCAAGCCAGTAAGGAACATCCCTCCATGGCCTCTTCATCAGCTCCTGCTTCCTGACCTGCTTGAATTCAAGTTCTGGCTTCCTTTTGTGATGAACAGCAATGCAGAAGTGTAAGCTGAATAAACCCTTTCCTCCCCAACTTGCTTCTTGGTCATGATGTTTGTACAGGAATAGAAACCCTGACTAAGGGGGCTTATGGGACTTTCGGGGAGGGAGGAAAAGGGAAAGGGGAAATGATTTTGAATGTAAATAAAAAAAACCTTAGAAAAACAAACAAACAAACAAAAAAAGAAACTCTGACTAAGACAAATCCTTTCTTAAAAAAATGAAATCTAAGCCTGCTGTGAACTCAGCAGCCTAGCACCAGCCCCTGAGCTTCTTCTCATTTGTACCCGTCAATAACTTGGATGGCTGTTGCTGCAGTGGAGCCCATTTGAAAGTGCAACATGAACTGTGCAGTGTAACTGTGGAATATAAAACAATTTCTCAGACTATCCTTTAGTTCCTAGGAACAGCTTCAGCATGATTATCTCTCCCAGACTGCAGACCATTTTGAAAAATGAACCAACTTGGCATGAAACTGCCAAAATTTTGTCCCATAAAGAAAGTGATAGGATGTTTTTAAAGAAAGGAAAAGGAAAAGAAAAGCCCTTTAGCCTTCCTTTCCTTTCCTGGAGCAAAAGCATCTAAGACAACATCCTGACAGCTAGGGTTCATACTGCTTGGAATTTCTCCCTATGTTTGACATTGGTAAGCAATTAAATCCCAGGAAATGATCACAAAGGATAATTAGATTTAGTTTAGACATCTCAATGAGCTTTGCTTTTGATATGTAGGCATAATTAGTGCATTGAGTGCAAGTTAACCCTAATTAAGTTGATTAACTTTGGCAATATTTGCCTAGGTTGATGTAATGAATGTACGCCCAAGGATATATTTTTTATTTAAATTATTTTTCAAATCTGCTAATTTCATGTCTACATGTTCACAGTCAACTCTAGTGATATGGTTTGCAGCTATGCTAGGTGATGGGAATCATCTAGAAACTTGAGTGACATTGTGTGTTGAGCTGCCATATATTTAATCAAAAGGGAATCACTTTCACACTTTCCTTGCAAAAACAGATTATTTACGCCATCTTTCAGAGACTAACCATTATCAGGTAACTGAATGTTTGACTTGAACTGCTGTGCTAACCAAATTGCTCAAGTAAATACCAGATGCTCACCTTGTTCTTCTCAGATTGAGTTATGGTTTCAGTCCTAGTATCTTTCCCTGTCGCTTTTATAAGTGCAGTACATAGTACAGCCCATCATGGTGGGGAAGTCAAGGCAGCGGGAACTTGAAGCAACTAGTAACATTGCATCTGAGGTCTAGAAACAGAGAATAATAAATGTTTATGTGTGCTCAACTAGTTTTCCCAACCCATGTAGTCCAGGGTCCTCGGCCCAGGGAATAGGAGACCTTAGGAGGTACTCAGGGGCAATTGTTGACTGAGGAGAGAAACAAGTACTGATTCTCCAGGCTAACAAAAGAAATCTAAGAGCATCGCTGCTATTGTATCTTTTTGTTCTGTTGTCTTGTGTATCTGCAATGTTCTAGGAAAGTCTTTAAACTTTCTTTATAACTTTTAGTTAATTGAGTGCTTTCAATTTAGTTTTGTAGCAAACACCATATGTATATGATTGAACTTTGTCTATAAGAAGACAATTGAATCGTCACATGTTTTTCAAAACACTGTATGTTATGAAAGTTAATTTTATGTATTAAATGTCAAGATGAAATATAGTTGTCTTATTCAACTTTTATATGACTATTTAATAGTCAAGTTATTCAACTTGACTATTAAATAGTCAAGATGAACCTTCCCTCACTCATTCAGGTAATTGATTTGGCTACCACAGTGACAGTCTGAAAGACTAGTCTCCCAGGTATTTCTTGGTTCTTTTAGTTTGACAACTTAACCATCCCAGTCTGTCTTGGGAAATTAGAATAAAAATTCTCCTAAGGAACTTGCACTATTTAACTGTGCATATGAAAAAGTGTAGAAATGAGTTCCTTCTTGGTGGGCTTTTCCCAGGAAGGTGGTGCAAGGATCCATCTCCAGTTAGATTTGTGAGTGGTACAGCACGGCAAAGAGGAGTGACACTGTTCCTGGCCCTTGATTTATTATTTAATTTTTCTGTATACATTTTTTTTAAACTTTCCTGTCTCTCTATAGAAATCTTTGATCTAAGAAGGTTTAGTACTTGACCTTAGGAGGTACTCAGGGGCAATTGTTGACTGAGGAGAGAAACAAGTACTGATTCTCCAGGCTAACAAAAGAAATCTAAGAGCATCGCTGCTATTGTATCTTTTTGTTCTGTTGTCTTGTGTATCTGCAATGTTCTAGGAAAGTCTTTAAACTTTCTTTATAACTTTTAGTTAATTGAGTGCTTTCAATTTAGTTTTGTAGCAAACACCATATGTATATGATTGAACTTTGTCTATAAGAAGACAATTGAATCTTCACATGTTTTTCAAAACACTGTATGTTATGAAAGTTAATTTTATGTATTAAATGGATTGGTCTTGGGGTACCTAAGTTTTTTGGTTGAACATTATTTCTGGGTGTTCCGTGGGGATGTTTCTGAATAAGACCAACATTTGGATCAGCAAAATGATTAACATAGACTGCCTTTGCTATTATGGGTGGGATTTATCTAACCATTGAGGGCCGACTTAGAATAAAAAGTTGAATAAGACAACTATATTTCTGCTTGATTAGTTTTAAGTAGAAATTCAATGTCCTATCACAGTTAGACACTGAATATGGCATGTATATTCATATATGTACTGATGAAGTGAAGAAATGTAGCATTAGCCCAGATGCAAAGTAAGATTGTCTTAGGAGTGACTCTGGAAGACGAGACTTGTGATGTGCTTGAGAGAGCTGTCTTAAGTATGGGTCAAGGTTTTACCACAGCAGAGGGAGTATAAGCAAAATTGTGTTTGGTAGAGACAAAAGGAGGGAACAAAGGAGTTAAATTTTTAATAGATATGCAGAACGATGAAAAGATCATAGATCATTCTCTTGGCAAATAAACCCAATACCATAGGTTGACATTGGGGCACAGCTTATACCATAGCATCAGGGAGGCTGGGGCATATGGATGATAACCTTGGGGCAGTACGAGGCACATAATGAATTTGAGGATGGTCTGGGTTGCATAGGGAGACCCTGTTTTATAAAAACAAAACCAAAAACAATACCAAACTTAATGATTCAAAAGCAAGCAATGCCAAACTTAATTGAAATGTCAAAACAATATAAAACAATCAATAAAAACACAGGCAGTGCTGAACTGAGCTGAATGATCAAAAAGAAAAGAAAAAAAACTCAGACAACTTTATTTTTTCCTTTGTTATTATGATAATCTTTTGGGGTAAAGAAAGTAAAATATTAAAAGCCTCCCCAAAACAACCGTTTTCCCTGCTGTGCGTTTGTTTTTCAGTATACTCTATAGCAGTGCTTGACTTCTTAAGCAACTTAGTCCCATAAGGAAGGGAATGATTAGATCAGAGGTATATTCATCAGAGGGAGGCATCCCTGCTGGACATAGATACATCAGTGGCTGGCCTCTTCTGAGGACACCTTGGTGCAAGCTCTCAGGAATCTCTCAAATGAGTAGAATGTTGATACAAACACAGCCTTCACTCCAAATGGAATAAGGGAGATTACTCTGAGCCAAGCACAAGTGACCATAGCCCTGTAATATAACACTAGCATGCCCAAATGACTAGTTCCACTATAGAAGCTATTAGGTGGTCATTTCATACTCACCAAAGAGTAGAAAGTCATAATCCAGGTGCTTACTAAGTACACTGGTACGGGGCTAGGGTTGTATCAGATAGGCAGTGGGGAAAAGTCAGTTATAGGTTTCTTTTGAAGTTTGTAATTTTTTGGGGGAATGTGTAATTAACACATTGGGTGACACTATTATAACATATAACCTTACAGTTTGTATATAAAACTTCAAAGAATATCTTATAATTTCCTCTCTTGCTTTTCTCTTTCTAACCCCTGCCATGCATCTACCTTACTCTCTTTTAAATTCATGACCTCTTTTTAAATCTTTCATATGTATACATATACATATATATTATATATGAATATATATTCAAATGTCAAAACAATATAAAATGATCAATAAAAACATAAGCAGTGCTGCACTGAACTAAAATATTAAAATATATGCTATCTGATGATACTCTTATTTTTTGTTTTGATATAACCTAGTGGTCTCATAAGAACACTTCCACAGGTCTTACCTGCCAGTCAAAAGGATGTTAGGTTGCTGGGTAATGAATGATTGCTATGGGGACTTAAGATATAATAATTTGGACGTTAACTCTGCAACAGCCCCACTTTACAAACATGAACTTTTAATGAGTTGTGTGGCCATGTATGGTACTTAGTATAGGGTAGCTGTTTTGGGGATGGGATTATTCAGTTCCTAGGCGGGCCAAGAAATGAATAAAAATAAAAGCAGTGAAGAGCGCTCCTTCAGGGGGTGCTGTCTCCAGTGTGGGCAGTTTCAAGTAGAGACAGTTTTCTATATTATTTGACGGCCCTTCTGTATCTCTCCTGGTGGGATCCAAAGGAAGAACTTTAACTCTTTTCTTATGCTAGAATTTGTAATCTGATTTTTATATTTTCATCTCTATAAATCTATAAATCTTGAGATGAAGTAGAATGGCTAGTTGACAAAGAAATAAAGGTACATCACATTGGGTGATAATTTTGTAACATATAACCTTACAGTTTGTATATAAAACTTCAAAGAATATCTTATGAGACCTATGCCTGTAATATTTACAGTTGTGAATGCTTTTCATGTACATCAAAGAGGAAAGAAAATGTGATATAACAGGTAAGTTTTCTTGAGGACCTTTTATTCTCCTTGTATTAAGAAAGTCTAGCTTTTTATATGCATTGTTGGGGTGCTTTAAAATCTGGTTATCCAACCCATCCCTAATATCACACCTATGAATGATGCACAGTACCTTTTACTTCCTTATAGAGATAGAAAAGGAAGAGGTAAAAGAAAGTTAATTAGCATGCCCAAAGTTCAAAAGATCAATGTAAGTCAGAAGTGGATATAAGGCTGTGGAGTTCCAGCAGTGAGTTCCCTGCCCATCACTAGTTTGATCTTCTGTCTTCTAAATGGATAGTGACCCCAGCCACTGTTTCTGTGTTTCCAGATAATGCATGTCCAAATAACTACTTTGTTCTCTAGATTCAAGATTCTGTTTTCACATGGTGTCTGCCTGCTGCTACTCTTTCTGTAGAGGCTCTCATGTCTTTACCTCCATGTTGTTAGATTAGGAGCCATTTAGAGACAGCAGAGTTAGTAATAGGAATGCATACACTTCTGTCTCTAAGATATTTAAGTTATTCTTGTCACTCCAAGACAAAGCTCCCCCTGTGACTCTCTTTATGTCTTGACATTTTGCTGTAGTCACTTCCTCTCTACATACTTGTGGGTGTTATGCTTACCTGTGACATCTCACCTGTCAAACCAATTGAGCTGAGAATTGCCCAATACACTTTTCATATATTTTTAATCATCTTTAGATTGCTTTTAATACCTAATGAAATGTAACTATGGTAAGTATTGTTTAGGGGTCAGTGACAGGGAAAAATCCTGCACATGCTCAGTACAGGCCATGGATTTTTAATATATATTGATGCACAGTTCATTGAACCCATGGCTTTGTAATTCATCTATATAAAAGGTCTCTCAGATGGCTTATCAGCCTGCATAGGCCCCTGCAGAAGACATCCTTTTTTCTTAGTGGTAGGCAAGAATGCTCTATGGGAAGAAATGAAGAAATTGGACTGTGTAAAGATCTGACAAAACCAACACAGCGCCACGTGACTGTCACTGCAGCAACAACTGCACATGTGGCATAGATGAAAGGGAATAGGTGGAGGAAAGAAAACAAAGACAGGGAAGAGACTGAAACAATTCCTTAGACTCTACCCAACAAAGAACACCATATATTCTCCCAGATACTTGAAACTTTTAGAAGCACCAGACACCAGGGCTCCACAGACTGGATGAAAAGGAAGGTGCATGAACCTTATCCAAAGTGTACGCAGAATATGAATGTCCTAATGAGACTCAAAACCTTTAGCATAACTTGTGGTCATTAGTATTTAAGAGATTTGGGTAAGGCAGCTGAAGTCTTTGGCAGTTTTAATGTTGCACAAATGTGTGGTTATGTTTGGTACCACAGAACTATAATCTATATGTATGTGGCAATGTTTTTAGAGAAATAATAAAAAGTATTTTGGGTACTTTGAAATGAGGATGGTATGCTGTGTAGTAACTCTGAGTGGTTTAAGTACATGAAATTATGCATATATATATATATATATATATATATATATATACCTACTGAAATGATATTGCTGAAATTATACATATAATTACATGAAATTATGCATATATATACCTACTGAAATGCTATTGCTGACACTTTACCAAGTTCTTTTTCCTTTGATACCATCCCTCAAGCATGGTAAATCTTCTGAGTCACTTAATCATGCTGAACATTAAAGCAGGCTTCAGTCATTGAGGATAACTAAAAATTTTCTTAACTGTATTGTGGCTTTTGAAAAAGTTGCCACAAATTCTATGTGGGAGAAGAGGAGGGTGTGAGGCAGCTGTAGTTTCATCCAGAGAATGGTTTTAAGAAGAATTTTTATCAAATACAGCAAAGTAGGAAGTGAGGTAGCCCTTAGTTTCCTGGTGTGTAGGTGGTTTGGGCTCAGAAATGACTCTTCTGAGACTGTTGGTTGATTCAAAGACTCAGTTTGGCTATGTCTTGAATATGCATAAGGGAGAGCTAGTGTAGAAGAGAAATTTTTATGAAAATTGAAACAAAAATACATTTAAGTATAATTATAACAAATACAGACTCTTACTACAAACAGCAAGGAGAGACAAGTTGTTTAGATAAGTAGTGCTTATAATGGCATTATAGACTGTTGCAAAGATGGCACCATGGGTAATTCTCTCAGAAAATTTCAGTGTTAATAAAGTCATGGATCATCCTATGGGGCTGCAAACCCCTTCAGCTCCTTGGGTCCTTTCTCTAGCTCCTTCATTTGGGACCCTGTGCTCAGTTCCATGGTTGGCTGAGAGCGTTCCCCTCTGTACCTGCAGAGCTCCCAGGGACTAAAACCATCAACCAGAGTACGCATGGAGGGACCCGTGTCTCCAGCTGCATATGTAGCAGAGGAAGGCCTTGTTGGACATCAAAGGGAGGTTGGACATCAGAAGGCCTGAGAAGGCTCTATATCCCAGTATAGGAGAATGCCAGGACAGGGAAGCAGAAGTGGGTGGGTTGGTGAGCAGGGGGAGGGGGATGGGTTAGGAGATTTTCGGAGGGGAAACCAGGAAAGGGGCTAACGTTTGAAATGTAAATAAAGAAAATATCTAATAAAAAAAAACAAAAAACAACAAAATACAAAAAACAAAATTCATGGATCACAGAAGAGAATCTACAATAACTGCTTTACTAAACCAGCATAATCTCTGCATACAATCTAATCATTTACCATTCTACCTACAAATGAATTTAGTTCTCATACCTCATCAAGGAAGCTCCTCTTTGAAACAGATGGAAACCCTTATAGAAAACTACCAGCAGCAAAAATGCAAGGTTGTACAGCTGAAATCCAAAGGATACATCTGTAATACAAGTTGTCTTGCACCTAAGGCTTGTGGAACATTCCAGAAGACTGGGAAGAAAGACTGTAAGGGCCAGGGCATCAGAACATTTGCTATGCCATTGTGGCTCATAGTAACTTGAGATGCTATAACCATGAAGTCTCTTCAACCACCCAAATGTGAGGTAAATAACATTGACACAAATAGGCCTGGCAAAAGGAACTTGAGATAAGTCCAGGAAGCCCTAACCATCTGCAAAGAACTACAAGAAGCTAAGGAATGCTTAAAACCAGATATATCATCTCCAGGAAAGATGGATTAATGAAAAAAGAGGCCATGAATTTGAAAAAGAACATATTTAGAGGTAGGAAAGGGAAAGGAGAAATGAAATTATAATCCCCCAAAATAAAAGAAATCTAATGTAGGGGCAATGCTGATGAGTTATGCAGGTCTCAGTGTTCCCTTAAAGTTCACCATTTATGAATACCTTCCTCAGTGACTCTTCCTACATTGTAATTGTTTTCAATTGAGAGCTAATGTCAATTTCTGAAAAAAAAATATATAAGAAACAGACTTTAATTCCAGGTGTATGGAATTTGGTATATTAACCACAGTCTTCGGACTACACTAAACTTGGCAGCGTGGCACCAAGAACAGTTTAGAAATTTAAATGTATGTAACGAAAAGAAGGCCATATTTCCTGGGCTGGTGATGAAGGATTTGGGGAGCTGCATTCTTGTGTCTGTTAATTTCTTTTCCATTCCTTCCATGACACTGTGCAAGGCAGTACCAATTGTAGCTTTCCACCCTCATTTTAAAGTCCCATAAATAATGAAAGCATTTTCTTTAGAATTGAGACATCCATATAGGAAAGAACTATATCACCCTATATCTCTGAAGTCAAATATTTAAAAATTACATTAATAGAATCTAGTGTCTTTGAAGTATATCCTTAAATTTATAGTTCAGGCTGGTAAGGTGGAATGGTGGGGAAGACTACTTGCTACTAAATCTGAACAACCTGAGTTAGTTCTCTGAAGCCCACATGGAAGAAGAAAAGAAGAGTGTAGAAGAGTGGTTCTGATGCTTTGATTTAATCAGGAATCTGTGAGTACTGACACTGAAGGTCCTTGTCCCCAATTGGTTCTTGATCAATCAATAAAGATGCGAGCAGTTAATGGTTGGGTGGAAAGAAAGAGGTGGACTCCCAGGTTCCCACAGGCTAAGAGAGAGAAGGAGGAGAATCAATATACTTGAGGGAGAGAGATAAAACAGACCCAGAGCTGCAGAGGAGCTCCTCTAAAAATGTAGACAGAAAGGGAAAGCAGATCGCATGAAAGGGCAGCCTGAAAGTGTCTTGAGCACCAAGACCAATGAGCTTTATAGAAGGTAAATAGGGAATATTTAGAGGCCAGGCTAGGATTAAAGGGAAGGGCCTGTTAGCCAAGGGAGGCTTAGAAGAACCACTGAACCAGTAAGACAGGTATAAAAGGTGCTAATGTGTGTGTGTGTGTGTGTCTTTTATGGATCCAAGACAGCTCCTGGGCAGATGCCCTCCTGCAACTCAGTGGGGAGCTCAAAGTAGCCAAAACTGCTTTCTACAGAAAAGACTTCAACAAGTCCTCCTCTCACCTCCAGATATTGCCAGGGCACACACATGTTGAAGCATAATCACATATATGCACACATATGCACACACAAAACTCAATGTAATAAAAATATTAAAAAATAAAATTTTGATTTGCAATGAATTTAGAAAGAACTGCTGTCAACCTATATCATAATCACGTAACTGTAACTCTGTTCTTTATATATTTACTGTGCTCCTGGTGGAGCATTCAGTGGTAACAGCTAAGAATGCAGGAATGCATTCTGCAGTGAGACAGACTCCTTTTGGTCTGATTGATTTTGTGCTTTATAGTGCATTTCAGTTATCAGAAAGTATTGCAATTTTTCCTCCTGCTATTTGGAAAGAATGTAATGGTTGAAAAGATTGCCTGGCTTTGAAAGAGTTTCTCCTTTCAAGGTGGTAGCAGTATATTTATTAAACTGTCTGGAATTCAGTAGTGGATACCTTCAATTCTTTCTCTGTTTGCTGGCCTGTAAGTAACAGAGCACTCCAATTGATTCTTGGCAATGTGATCTAGGAGTTCTGTGGGACCATGGTCAAGATGCTTGAGAAGCACCAGTTTCCACATTGTAATTACAGCCATTTTCAAAGTTCCTGTGTATAATGCATACAAGTCCTAGAACTCATCAATACTGAAGTTCATTGTGATTTTTGCATATGACTTAGAGAATATTCTGGTGTTGTAGACTTCAACTCCTTAACCTTTATGATAGCCTAATAGAAAAAGACAGATTTGTGTATGTGTATGTACGTGTGTGTGTGTGTGTGTTTTAACATTACACTGTAAGGAATGTTCCAATAACTGTGGCATGCACACAAGGAAGATGTAAGAGTCTCTGATGCACACTAGTATAATGCTTTTGTGAAAATATATCCAGCAGAATTTTCTATCACTAAGAAGTACATATAAATTAATGATAATTCTTCAAAGAGTAGATATGATTGATAATGTATATGTTCATCTAAAATAAATATGATGACTAAGAAAATTAAACAGTGTGGGTACCAGAAGACCCTAGGGAGTGTTCAAGTAGAAACACTGTTTTCACATCTGTTGGATGTTAATTTAGAAGGAAGATTGAGGTATTTCTAATAGTAAGAGGGTGATATGTCCATCTCGTTCGCATGTTTTCTATTAGTTTAGAATGCCCTGTGTTACATAATGTCAATCTTGTTAGCATCCATCTTTCCTTTCAGATATGTTTTTAAGATCTCATAAGGCATTTAAAATTCTCAGGTTTATTTTATAATTTTTTTCCTCAGGTTCATCAGGTTTAGATACGGTCCTGGAATGAACTTGCTCTTCCATATGTGGAAGGAAGTAAGAAAAATTAGAAGCTCAGTACTGGAGCTGGGAAAAGTTGGCTGAAGAAGAACTGGGAACACTGGATAGATTCCAGGTTGGATGAGATTGGTTCTAGGAAGGATATCTGAGGGTGAAGAAGTTAAAAAGTACATTTACTGATGAAAAATAATTGTTGGAATTAAAAATTAGAGGACAATGCTTGTGTAAAAAATAAGGCTACTCCGAAGGTATGCGGAGGTATGGAGACTTTTGAAGGGGGAGGTCTTTGGCAAATGAAAGGACAGTTCAAGTTGTCTTATCAGACATTGAAAGTACTTAGATCTCAGGTAAAGATGCAAGTCTCAAAGAAAAGTCTCAATGTGTGATTTAGTTCTCTGGTGATCTATCAGAGTATCTGTTAGACAAAGCATACTTTAATGCTACAATTGAATTATCTCCTGGAGTATGGCATCAGATAAATTAATGGCTACAAACCACAATTGAGATCTGTATATACTTTAAATTAAATGCACTTTTAAAAATCCAGCTTCACTTACCAATATCCAGATGAACCAAGAAATATTCTTTTTACTAATTACCTTCAGATGAACTAATATATTTTTCACAATTAATATGATACAATGAGAAAAATGCATACAGCATATCTGTCTTCTGCCTAGGGTCAAACTGGATCTCTCAGTAAATATCATTTTTACAGCTATTTGACATGCTAGCTGAACTTGCCACCAGTTTGCCACAAATACCATTTTATTCCTTATGAAAAATCAAGTTACAGTGATTCAGATTAGTGCTTTGGCAAGAACTTGTCTAAAATGGAACCAATGAGTTTGTAGCTCCAAGGGAATCAACTTACTGCATATTGTGCTAATGATAGTTGTAGTCAGTAGACCTATTATCTCTATAATGAAATAGATGGTGATGAAAATAAAAGGAAATAATGGAAAAGATGATTAACTTTTATAAAGAGAAGGCTTATTCTGTATTGTAGTTTTGGTGGTTCAAGTTCATGGTCACTGGCCACATGTTTTGAGGCTGCAGGAAGTCATCCATCATGATAGGAGTAGATATCATGGTAGAAGTGACTCCCAATTAGTCATTGTTCCCAAATAAGGGGTTGTGGGGAGGAACTACAGCTCCACAGTGCTCTTTACTACTCTATTTCCATGAACTGAGGTCTTCCTCAATCTCTCTCTCTCTCTCTCTCTCTCTCTCTCTCTCTCTCTCTCTCTCTTGTTTTACTTCTAAAGATGACATTAAGGTCACTCTGGGTATCAGGCCTTAAAAAAAATAAAGAACTTGTTTTATTTTATGTTTTATGTGTATGAGTTGTTTCCTGCATGGAGACATTTGCAATATGTCCATATCATTCCCACAGAGGCCAGAGGAAGGCTTGAATTCCCTAGACACGGAGTTATGGACAGTTGTGAGTCATTATGTGGGTGTTAGGAATCAAACCTTAGTTCTCTGCAAGAGCAGTAAGTACTCCTACCTTGTTAGTCAAACGTTCAGCTAGAGAATGTGTCTTTTATACATATACCCTTTGGGAAACATTTATCCAAACCATAGTAATAACAATTAAATCTTAAGATAAACTAGAAAATTTAGACAAAAATTATTTATCCCATTAGAATGACTTTATAATCCTTATCATATGGCCCAAAGTGTCAGCCTCAGAGAAATCTGAATAACCTGTGTACCAACATTTTTCTTTTTTTCTTGCTTGAAATTATTTATTAATTTATTTTTTAATTAAATTTTTTTACACTTCATAATTTATTCCCCCACCCCTGTCTACCCTCCGACTGTTCCATATCACATACCTCCTCCCCATCTGACTGTCTCCATGTGGATGTCGCAACTCATCACCCAACCTGCCTCTAAACTCCCTGGGGCCTCTAGTATCTTGAGGGTTAAGTGCATCATTTCTGAACACAAACCCAGCAGTCATCTATTGTATGTGTGTTGGGGGCCTCATGTCAACTGGTGTGTGCTGCCCGTTTGGTGATCCAGTGTTTGAGGGATCTCATGGGTTCAGATTAATTGATCTTCCTACAGGGTCACCCTTCTCCTCAGCTTCTTTTAGCCTTCCCTAGTTCAACAACAGGGGTCAGTTGCTTCTGTCCATTGGTTGGGTGCAAATATGTGTATCTAACTCTTTCAGATGCTTGTTAGGTCTTCTGGAGTGTGGTCATGCTAGGTCCCTTTTTGTGAGTGCTCCATAGCCTCAGTAATAGTGTCAGGCCTTGGGATTGCCCCTTGAGCTGGATCCCACTTTAGGATCCAGTGACAGGCCCAACATTTTTCAAATGTCAGTACATGTCAGACTTTTGCAAGACTAACAGAGCAATTTATAATGAAAAATCAGCAGTAGATTTTCGTTAACAGAGGAGAGGGAAGTGAACAGCTAGACTTTAATACTGCAGCTAACTTTGTACAAACAGCTAATAGCATTGTTTTGATGTGATATAAAATAATGTTAAGAAAAATCTTAAGTGATACTAAATATCTGTGTGATGTTGAATTTATTTATTTTTTTATTTGTCAAGCATATACCTATGGTAGAGATGGCAACAATCCTACCCTATTAAGCCAGACATTAATGGAATTTTCAGTGATGTTAAACAATGGTACTTTTCTCACTAAAGATTTCTTTTTCCTTTTGGAAATGTAGACTTTTTTTTTTCTTTATAAGTTATCTATTATCATTTGGGTTCGTAATACCTGCCACAGGCTCATGGGAATCTTTATAAGGCCTAGTTGGAACAATAGGCCCTGCAAGGCTGCCCTTAGATAGCTTTTTGCTTTCTGGCCTGTGGTAGTGTAAAAGGTCTCTGCCATAGACTTCTGCTACTATGAACTCTACCACATCTTCTCCACCTCCTCCTTTGAGTTGCTTAGTCATGCATTGTGCTTATAGACTCAAAAATAACTACTTATTCTCCTAGCACAGTTATAGTTCCCTTCCAGGATAGAATAAATATTTAACTCATCCCGACCCACAATGCACACACTGATTAGTTTTAACTCTCCACTTGGCACAGTATAGATTCACCTGGACAGAGTCTCAGATAGGAATTATCTAGATCAGGTTCTCCTGCGGACATGTCTCTGGCGGACTGTTTGAATTGTTAAGTGATTGAGCCTATGGTAGATATCACCATTTTCTAGGCTAGTTTCTGAATTTTATAAAAATGAAGGAAGGTACTGTGAGAAAGGAGCAAGCAGCAGAACTGTGCTCATTTCTCTCTGATCGATCATGGATGTGGTATAACAAGCTGCTTGAGTCCATGCCTTACTTTCTCCTTAACAATGGGCTGTAACTTTGCATTGTGGGCCAAAAAGCAAAAATAATTTCTCTCATAAAGTTGCTTCTGGTCAGGGTATTTTACTATAGCAACAGAAATGAATTAGAAATATATACATATTTATATGAATACATATGTATGTATACATGCATCCCAGTGGAACAAAAAAAATCACTTCGGGCTTCTTGATAAATTCTTACAAACATGAGGCCTGAGATAAAGAAAAAAAATGGAGAAATGTTGAGCTACATTTGTAGATATAGAAGTCAGCAACTTCTAGTGTCATCTGATATAAATGCAGTACTGGCAAGATGTTAATCTTGGCCACTTTATTGTTTCTGTGTTGAGGCACCATTGTCAAAGCAACTTATAGAAGCAAGAATGTGTTGGTTGCTTGACCCCAGGATGCACACCTTCTCCAATAAAACCACACCTCCTAATTGTTCACAAACAGATCTAGCAACTAGGGATTAAGTATTTAAATATATGAACCCTATAGGAACCATTCTTATTCAAACCACCACAGTACCTCAGTGGGTAAAGGGACTTGTTTCCGAGCCTGGAGATCTGAGTTTGATCTCTGTATCCCATGAATATGTAAAAGGAGAGAACTAACTTTACAAAAATGTTCTTAGCTTTCCACCTGCATGAATGTGCATATCTGCCACCCCACATTAGGCACATGCATCCACACAATAATAAACCCAACGTATTTTAAGGGAGATGATATATTTCAAGAACTCCAGCTTTTAAATGTTGGCTTAGAGGAGACATAAACGTTTCCTGGATACAGAATGTAGTGAAATCATTGGCACCAGTTTCAACGGCTTGAGGAACTAGAGTAGCCTGAGTTTCAAGGAGTAGCTATTACATTTGGTAAGAAAGACTGCCAGGAATCTCTTGAACCAATCCCATGGTTGGGAACATTACCAGGTTCCCTTTCTCTTTTCTTACGTGGCTGTCAGTTTCGGCAACTTTTGCACCTACTAAATGTCAAATATTTTGACTTCCTGTTGAGTGTCCAGGATCATATATTTTAGCTTATTCAGATGATTCTCATCTTGATCCCATCTTTGCCACTCAGTTTATTCCTGGAGGAGATATAGAAAGATTGACCCATAGGCAACAGCAGTAGCAGCAACAGCAACAACAACTACAACAACAACCTTTGACTTTGGATGCCCATCCTGTACCTGCTTCTATGATTCGAGAAGCTGCACTTGCTGGACACATCTGCAAATGTCCTCAATTTCTGCTCTCTTTCTTCAGTTTATGCTTTTGAGGCAGCCAGCCTCTTGACAGTTCAGTGGCCTGCTCTTGGCACTCCTTATCTTCATTGACCTTGTGGTGCTTGACATGAGAGATGGAAGGATAATTTTCTTCCCTTGACCTGTGGGATACTCTTCTTTTTGGATTTTTCATTTTTAATTTCATTGACTTTTATTCTTTTTTTTTCTTTCTCATAATACATATTTTTAATCCCCCTCACTCTTGTTTGCCTATCTTCTGTTTCATCTAGTACCATGACTTTGTTCTCTATATTAGGCAAGTTTGTAAAAACAGCTTTAGTATCTGCCTTACAATTTTCATTATTTTCCCTCCATAAGTACTGATAAACTTCATTTCAATTTCTGATTGGCATTTTAATCTTTACACTGATTTTTCTCACTTTGATGTGGTGTCCCCATAGTCTGTCCTGTCTCTATAAATAGTACCACCATGAATCCAGCTGCTCAAACCTGAGCTCCAGATTCTACCTCTTTCTTTTATGGTCTTCCAAGGAGCAGCAAACCCTTTTAGCTATTTTTCCAACATATGGCTAATGTGCCCTCTTGTAGCTGTGCATCCTACCACTGCAAGGATAGTCTGACATATAGGTACGGACCCCTGGGCTTTACTGAGTTCCCTGCATTCTCTTGTCTTGGCTCTAATGGTATAGTCTTCACCTACGTACTGCTGTGATCTTCTAAAATGCAAACCATGCCTTTTCCTCTTCTCTAGAAAGTTCTCTAGTAGCTTCCGACTGGTCATCTATGGTCTAACCCCTCCTGGTGGCTTTGAGGCACTCTGTGATCTGCCTCCTGTTTGTTGGGACACTGCTTTCTCCTCCTAGGTCAACAACCAACAAGTATTTTACTGTGTATTTTCTGGTGATAGGTTTCTGCACACTTCATATCTTTGTGTTTCAGGCCCTCTGAACTTACCAGATCCTCATCTTCCTGAGAAATTACCAGATTCTTATCTTCCCATATCTGGTTCTTCCCTCACAAAAGTACCCTCTCAAATGCTGCCTTATAGGTCAATGGTTTCTTGTTCATCTTGTTTAAGATAGTCACCCCCCAAAAAAGCTAGAAAATAATTTTTGTCTAAAACTATTTGCATATACATATATTTAAATTTGTTACATGAACAAACGTTATGTCTAGATTGATTACATTTGTTAAATTCAGAAAGTTTCCTTCTTTAAACAGAGTTATCAGAGAACATAAGTTCATTTTCCAGTCACATCTGAAGTTTACTCTTCAGTTTCTTCTGTGATACTTGACCATAAATCCTATTTGTTTGCTTTCATTTTTTTCTATTCTACAGATTTTATTTGTTGTAACACAGAAACATGTATGGCGCTCTCAGCTCCAGCATCAGTGTCTATATCACATTCTAAAAATATTGGCTCAATGGATTAGATTTTAATGTATTCAAGAGGCAATGGATAATATGCCAGGGGAAGCCAAACATATAAAATCATTTTATTTTTCTGAGATAGCGAAAAAGAAAATGGTGGCAGGAATTATGTTTTTGTTCAAGTGACATTTTTTGTTCAATTAAGTAAAAGAGTTCTATGTTATAGATTATTAAGTTAATGAAAATTATCAACTAAAATCATTAAATTAACCACTAAAGTTGTTGGTTTATTTGTTCTTTTAAAATGCAGATTACATACTTACTAAGAGACAGTTTTGTGTAGCTGTTTCTTGTCTCTATACTGTTTCTTTGTGTTTATTTTAAAAACTACTAGAAAAATTTTATTTAAAAATCTTTACAATGTGTGAAGTGATTGTGTGCTTCTCACAAACACACATAGATGGTTGCTTGGCATCAATTTTCACTATTAAGGAAGTGCTTAATTAAGTATATTTTTACTAGAATCTGTATTGACTTTCAGAAAATAAATGAATGCAGACTAAATTAGAATCAAGTCAACACATTGTGGTGACCAAATTTACAGAGAAAGAAATAGAGGAAAAAAAGTTGAAAAAGCATTTTTTCATTCCGTGCTTGTCTGAGGAGAGTAGATTAATGACCAATATGCTAATTTTTAGTGATGCAGATTAATATCCCAGCCACTGTTTATTTATACAGATGACTAATTTCTGAAGACTTATAATACAAATCATAATGCATAGCATTTAAATGTCATTAAATCAATATTCCAGAGAACATTTATTACACATTTTACTTCCTAAAAAAAACTCGAGGAAATATGCAAATGGAAGAGCAGACTCATCTTAAACATTTCCAAGATAGAAAATTAGGTAGTTGATGCATTTTTATGTAAGCTTGTATGACAACAGTATGTTTAGTGGTCTTCAGCAGATTAAGGGGGTTGTTACATGTGTTACTGTTTAAATCATTTGAAAGTATTTTCTAAAGGTTGAGATAGAGTTAAACTTTATTTTAATATATGCATGATAAGACTCTTGAGAAGCTATTCTTACAATATATCCATCTATTTATCTCTCTAGGGTGAAATGCCTAGGGACACATTGCATCAGGCACAAAGGAGCTTGGAAGTAACAGAGCAGTAATGAAAACTTTGTTGCTGTTACATAATCTGTGACTAGAGAACTCTGAGGTGCAACAGTGTGAAGTCACTATGAAAATACCTCAGCAACCTAAACATACATGCCAAGCACCAACTGGTTATCCGTGTCTGGTTATCCACTGTGGGTTATTTGTGGCTGGTTGTCCATGGCTGTTTGTCATGGCTTGTTATCTGTGGTTAGTTGTCCATGGCTGGTTATCTGTGGCTAGTTGTCCATGGCTGGTTATCTGTGGCTAGTTGTCCATGGCTGGTTATCTGTGGCTAGTTGTCCATGGCTGGTTTCCCATGGGTCATCTCTTTTCATCTGTTCCCTGACTCCAGATGGGGATATCTAGCCTTGCATTGGAAATAATACTGCATATTTTGTGTTTTAACATGTTCATAGGCTTAAAAGACTAAAGTGTACTAAGACCCAGAAATTGTCTGTTCATGTTATGCTGAAGAACTTCTTAAAACTATCATTTCGTGAATATTACCTATGGGGTCAATTTATCTTTAAAATAATAAAAAACCCATGAAGATTAAATTTCTCTTGCTGACAAAACCTACTCACATGACTTTATAGACTTTTAGGTTTGTTAAATTTAATTTTATATCAGTATGACTTGACTTTACCTTCAGTATTTTATTTGAATTTAAATTCTAGGTTTACATACAACAATCATTTGCATATATAATAAAATACCTTTGATAGGAATGGAGACTGGGGAGCCTGAAGTAAATTTTCTATACTTGTATTGTACCATGCAATTATTCCAGAATGCTAACATTGCTAATCAGCAGAGATGAACATGAACTTCAGACATTCAAATACATTCCTCTGTGAGATTATAGACAAATGGTTTTATGTCTAGATAAGTGAATCTTCCTATAAAGCTAGAAGGAATTATAATTTTAATCAAATTGTAATTAGATTATGGTCTTTTCTTCTTTCTAGTACTCCACACTGAAAAGGAAGGAAGAAGTGAATTTGGCTTTGTAGATCTAATCAGGCATGACTAGAGGAGATACTTATTGAAATGCAAATGCAAAGTGAGGAAGGGTTTGGTCCATGTGTTCCCTAAGGTCCTTAAGCAGATGTGGGCAAATATGTTTTCATGGATTGTTCCAATGTTCAGCACAAGAATGGAAGGGTAATGCTTACATGGAATTGCTGTGGATTATTTTACATGTAACAAAACGTCATAATATAATATATATCTTATTCTTGAGAATTAAGTCACTAGATAAAATACTTGATACCTAGTCTGTCTTCGGTTCACATTGATACTACATATGGATTCTTTTACACAGCAACAAATACTTTGTGACATATTATTGATTTTAAAGTATTACTGGAATTATAAGTATCAGCATGGTCAGCTTTTTACACACACACATATATATACATGTGTGTATATTATATGCTAAAATATAGAGAGAATAGACTAAAGTCACATAATTGCTTATCCCTAGCATTAACAATGTTTTAAATATTAAATATAAATTGAAAAAAATCCCGATATTGTCATACACTGGTAACATTGTGAAAAACTAACACAAAATCTCAATTTCAGAATTCCATTTTGTTGGTAATAAAATCAAAGAAAAAGAAGCCTAAAGTAAAATACAGTCTGAACAGTGTACATTATTCATAAACTTATTTTTAACTCTACACTCAAATAGTAATCAATGTCATCAATAGTACAGAGTATATTCAGTAAAGAGATAATCTTTAGGTGCACTGCACTCAGTCCAATGCTTTAATAAATATTTTCTCATTAAGGTTGTGTTCACAAAGTGAGTTAATTGCAAGTTATATAGTGACAGATACTCACCTATTAAACTTTATATATTCCCAAGTCTGTATTCTATGAATGTATGATGTTAGGACTTGTAAAGAAATATGTTAAATTTTACTTTTGTCTATCAAAAAAATCACATAATTGATCATCATTTAGAGTTGTCAATAAACAAACAAACAAAGAAAAGGACAGCATTTTTATTGTCAGGATCAGCAATGTCCAAACATCATTCAGCTTGGAGTAATATGGCTGTTGTTGGCTACCTGAACATATCTACAGCACACCCTAAAAAACCAGTATGGAGAATACACAAGATTCCATGTGATATGGGGGTATCTTTTAATTCAGTCTCCTTTATCTAAAAAATTCAAATGAATTACAGTCACTGCTATTAAAATACTGGTGGTAAATATAATTGCTTGTGACCTACGTTATAATTAATTTCCACATACAAGCACCTGAGAAAAGTGGCCCTGTGCTGTGGAGGAAAGGGTGAGTTCAGAGGCTCTAGTCTACTTCCTGTCCCAGTTCTGTGTGGCTTTCACAGCTCTTCCTCTGGGTCCTGGAAAGCAGTATCCTGGTTGCAATGCATTTGTAGGGTTGGGCTGACTTCCTGGGACACTTGCTGGCCTTCTTTAAGAGCAGAGAGAGAATGTTGCCTCACCGGCCCTTGTAGTATTTCTAGGATTGGCATATGGGAATCACCTGAGCTGCATGTTAAATACAGATTGCTGGACTAAGACAGATCTGGTAAGTACTCTGGCAGCCTGCATTTGCCTTCCTCCAGACCAGAGTCGGGCCATTTGGGAGACTCCAGTATGGCTGGTGGCTCCAAGACACTTCATTTTCTCCCATATTCAAATTTCTAGAATATACTTGATACCTGTCCTGGGTACTAGAACAGCATATGAATACATGAGTCCTGCCTCATTAGCAGTCTGGAGTTTATAGTTCTCTGATGAAACTCAGAAATTCAGTAGCCTTTCAAAGCAGTTACCTTTGATTGCAGGGTGGATGCACCCTGAGATTTCACACAGAGGTCTGGAGTGCAATTTCAATCAGTGGCAGGAAACTCAGAAGGCGTTTCACCACGTTCTTCTCTTTCTAAGAAGATACTCTTGCACAATCCTGGGTATGGTTCTGCCTGCCTAGATGTCACTCCTTACACATTTACTTTTCATTATTTCATTTTTACTTTTTTCTCCAATTTTTTTTTTTTAAAAAAGATACTCAAGCGGTGATTTGATTAGTGAAGTATGACTGTGGCCTTTCACAACCTAATTAGAAATAACTACAAAGTTGTTGCTATGGGAGATAATTTTACTGAGTATATTTTATAATTAATTATATATCAATATAGTCAAGTACCATTCATTGGTCTAGTTATAAAATGTAATTACTAGGATAGTCATGGTGGTTTACTGCTCTTTAATAGCTAGGGTTTCGAATTTCATTTGATCACAGTGATTACACCACTCCAATCCCTTCCTTTTAGATTATTCTTTCTTTCCTTGTGGATATATTAGATTTGCCTGGCTGATTCTGGAGCATCAGCTACTTAGGTAATAAATAAAATATCCTGCAGCCAGCCTTTGAAGAAAAGATTAAGAACAAAAAAGCAAAATGGATAACATGGTCACTAATTATTGTCTTCAGGCAGCACCATTAATATTTATCATTTCTTAACAAAGCATGCCAATTTACAAGGAGTGGGGAAGTGTCATATCTTAGATATGTTTATGTATGGAAATATTAAGAGGTCTGTGGATTATCAGACTGTTCTTTTGGGATCGAGTCTGCCTAAGGAGTAACTATTATATAATCTATAAACTTTCATTTTGAAAATAAAAGATGGAAAAGCTGTGAAAATATAGTAGCCAGGAAATCAATTACTAAATGCTATTGTGTTTATATGTATTGACCTCTGGATATGAAACAAAGCAAACTTCTTATCAGCAGATTATGAATAGCTATGTGATGAAATTAGTCAGAAATTACCTATCTGTATAACCAGCCATTGGTTTCTGTACCTTTTAGCCAGTTTAGATACTAGGAATTGTATTCTAGAAAGTGTATGTTGTGTGTGTGTGTGTGTGTGTGTGTGTGTGTGTGTAGTGGTATTATCATGTGGCCATTCCCCCTTGGAAAATTCAGTTCAGTAGACTGTACATTAGGACTTATCTCGGGCTACTTATGAAGTATTATGCACATTTGCTGCCTATGGTGGACAGACAGACAGCTTGGCGTGATTACTAAGCCTACTGCTTACCTTTGTTGTGTTACAGAGACCCTGGAAACCCTCATCAGACAAGCAGAGAATTACACCAGTATCCTTTTCTGTAACACCTACCGGAACATGGCCTTGGAGGCTGCTGCTTCCATTCAGGAATTTTTCACGGATGTGGGACTCTATTTATTTGGTGCAGATGTTAATCCCGAGGAATTTGTAAACAGATTTTTTGACAGTCTTTTTCCTCTGGTCTACAACCATCTCATAAACCCTGGTGTGACTGACAGTTCTCTGCAATACTCAGAATGCATCCGAATGGCCCGCCAGGATGTTAGTCCATTTGGCAACATTCCCAAAAGAGTCATGGGGCAGATGGGGAGGTCGCTGCTGCCCGGCCGCACATTCCTGCAGGCGCTCAATCTGGGCATTGAAGTCATCAACACCACGGACCATATACACTTCTCCAAGGAGTGCAGCAGGGCCCTCCTGAAGATGCAGTACTGTCCTCACTGCCAGAGCCTGATGCTCAGTAAGCCCTGTATGGGGTACTGCCTCAACGTTATCAGGGGCTGCCTGGCCCACATGACAGAGCTCAATCCACACTGGCATGCTTACATCCGGTCCTTGGAAGAGTTGTCAGATGCGATGCACGGAACCTACGACGTTGAACACGTGCTCCTGAACTTCCACTTGCTCGTTAACGATGCTGTACTGCAGGCACACCTCAATGGGCAGAAGTTATTGGATCAGGTAAGATGCAATTCTGGACCTCCCTTCTAATTACTTAGAGTGCAAAATTTAGGTAGGAGACACACAAATTTCTTTGGTATTCTGTTGTTATACTCTTCACATTGTTATCAGCATAGTGAGTTCATTCTCTAAGAAACAGTCACCGAATGCATGGATGTACCTGTTTGATTCCAAGTGTTACATTACATCTATTTTCCACCAAAATTTTGGTCAGCCAAAATAATAGTTTACCCACTAAGTAGATGGCTTCTTGAATGGTTCAGTGATGCTGGAAGAGCTCACATTTTAATCTAGAACATCTATCTGAATCCGAGTGCAAAGTTAACTAGCAATATGAGATGAGGTAAGAATTTTAAATCTCTGGACCTCAGTATCCTCACTGATAAGAAGAAAACACTGCAGAAATCTTCTGAAGCATTCCCTTTGAGAATGCATTATTTATGCAGGCTGTCTGTCCAGTACTTGTACATAGAAAGACAGGCTGATGTTGTTAGAGGTTTGTAGCTTCCTGGCTTTAGAATTGGAAAACACTGATTGTGTATCCATGAAGTTAAAGTTTGATGCCTTGGTGGGCACAAGCATTTCTTAAGAGTCTGACAAAGTGATGGAGTGGACAGTTTGTGAAACCTGACCCATGCTCTCTCTTATGGTTTTATTTCTATCAAACTAAGAAACCATCAAGCAAGTGATACAAGAGTTTTCTCTCTTCAGCTTCCTGTAGAGCTATTTGAAAAATATTCTCAGGCTCCTTCAGTAGCACTTCTCATGTCTCATAGAGTGAAGCAGGATATTCTGTGGATGATTCTCCTAAATCATTTCTCCTGAAATAAAACAGATACTCTCCAGCACCAAGACAATCCATCTTTCTGAACTGACATTGATTTACTGACCTGAAAAATATTCTCGTCACATGGTCTGTATGTCAACTCATCATTAAAGAAAGTAGACCAGAAAAGTTTGGGTTTTACCACCGCCTTCCTCGTTTTTTTTTCCCCCAGTGGAACTGTGAGCCTCTTTAGTGCCTTCAGACAATTAGCAATGGCGCCCTCTGGTGGCCGCATCATCAGCATGCCGCATGAAAACTGAATTTCTTTTCTTTTTTCTTTTTTTTTTCCTTAGATATTTTCTTTATTTATATTTCAAATGTTATTCCCTTCCTTCTTTCACTTCTGCGCACTGGATTTCAACTACAGATGTCATTCTGTTGAGTGTCCCCACCCAGTGAACAGGTTTCTTTTGCCATTTTAAAATTAGTGTTCAAAATAATGGGTTTCATTATGATGTTTTCATGTATGTATGTATGTATGTATGTATGTATGTATGTATGTATGTTTGTATGTATGTATGTATGTGTGTGTGTGTGTGCATGTGTGTATGTATGTATGAGTGTATGAGTATGTGTATGTGTTAGTGTATGCATGTATGCATGTGTATATGTATGTGTGTATGCATGTGTTTATGTGTATGTATGAGTATATATGTATAAGTGTGCATGCATGTGTAAGCTTATGTGTATATATGTATATGCATGTGTGAGTGTGTCAATTGATGACAGTGGGGTGTTGAAGTCTCTTACTATTAATGTGATGTGTGGGGTTTGATATATGATTTAAGCTTTAGCAAAGATTCTTTTTCCAGTGTGGGTTCCCTTGTGTTTGGAACAATAATATTCAGAATTGAGATATCATCTTGGTAGATTTTTTTCCTTTGAAGAGTATGAAGCGTCCTTCCTTGTCTGTTTTGATTAATTTTGGTTGTACATTTCTTTATTTATTGAGTATTTTTGTACCAATATTTATAAGAGAAGTCTATTGTATTAGATATTAGTGTTTTCAGGCTTAGTTTTTGGGTGAGTTTGCTTAGAAAAATTTGTTCTGGCCCTTTACTCTCACGTAATATCTTTTTACTGCTGAGATGTGTTTCTTGTATGCAGCAGAATAATGAGTCCTGGTTTTGCATCCATTCTGTTAGCCTGTGTCTTTTTATTGAGGAATTGAGTCCACCGATGTTAAGAGATATTGATGACCAGCGATGGTTATTTCCTGATATTTTGACATTGGTTGTGTGTGTGTGTGTGTGTGTGTGTGTGTGTGTGTGTTCTATCCTTGTTTTTGCTGATATGGAATTACTTATTTCCTGTGTTTTCTTGGATATATTTATCCTCCTTTGGTTAGGGTTTTCCTTCTAATACTTTCTGTAGGGCTGGCTTTGTTGATAGATATTGTTTAAATTGGGATTTGTCTTGAAATGTCTCCTTTTCTCCATCTATCATGATTGAGAGTTTTGCTAGGTATAGTAGTCTCTGTTAGTACCTGTGGTTATTTAGAGGTTGCAGGATATCTGTCTAAGCCCTTCTACATTTTAGAGTCTCTGATGAGAAGTAGAGAATAATTCAGATAGGTCTGCCTTTGTATGCTAGCTGACCTTTTTCCTCATGTCACATTTAATATTTTTTCTTTATCCTGTAGATTTTGTGTTTTGATTATTATGTGGCAGGGAGATTTTCTTTAATGGCACAGTCTAATTGATGTTCTATAAGTTTCTTGTATGTTTATAGGCATGTCTTTTTCTTTAGGTTGGTAAGGTTTTCTTCTGTGATTTTGTTGAAAATATTTTCTGGGCCTTGTGACTGCAATTCTCTAGCTTCTCTACTCCTAGTATTCTCAGTTTAGGTCTTTTCATGGTACCCCAGATTTTCTGGCTGTTTTGTTTCAGGAATTTTTTATATTTGATATTTTCTTGACTGTTGTATCAATTTTCTTCTATTGTATCTTCTATGCCTGAGATTCTCTCTTGCATCTGCTGTATTCTGTTGTGAAGCTTGCATCTGTAGTTCCTGTTCCCTTCCCTATGTTTTCCATCTCCAGGATTTCCTCAGCTTGTGTTTTCTTTATTGCTTTTGTATCCACTTTAGGGTCTTGGATCAGTTTTATTTATTTCCTTTACCTCTTTAAGGGATTTGTTTGTTTCCTTTTTTAAAGACCTATAACTGTTTTACTCTATTTTCCTGTATTTCTTTAAGAGATGTATTCATTTCTTCTTTAAAGGTCTCTATCATCTTTATAGGATTGGATTTAAGGTCATCTTCTTGTGTTTCCGTTGTGTCAGGATATCCAGGCTACCTGAAGTAGGGTACCTGTGTTATATTTCCCTAGCTTTTGTTAATTTTGTTCTTTCAAGCGTCATTAGTCATCTGGATGGCTTTGGTTCCTGGATGTTCTTGTTGTACTAGGTATTGGGAGGGGGTAAACCTCAATGATCCTGGTGTGGCAGGCTTCTGATGGGTATCCATGGGCTGTATGGTTCTGGACCTGTGGGGTCTGTATGATTCAGGAACCTCAAGTCCAATGAAAGTGGATGGAGAGGTATCAGGAGAATGGAGGTCCCTCTTTGATAGCAGGATGCCCAGAGGGCTCATCAAGCAGGTAAGATGGGAGGGGGAAGGGAAACTTACCTTAGTGGTTCAGGAGTCTCAGGTCTGATTCAGATGGGAGGGGAGGTGGCAGGAGAATAGACATCCCCCAGGATAGCAAGCTGTTCAGGGCAGCTTGGCTTGGCCCAGAGGATTCAGATAGCAGAAAAGATCGGTGGGGGAAAGGAAGCTTACCTATATGGTTTAGGATTTGCATGTCTGATGAAGATTAGGGGAGAGGTAACAGGAAAATGGAGATCTGTCAGTGATAGCAGGCTGCCCAGAGGACTCAGAGAGCAGGTAAGATGGGAGGGGGAAGGGAAACTTACCTGTATAGTTCAGGAGTCTCAGGTCTGATGCAAATGGGAGGAGAGCTGGCAGGAGAATGGATGTCCCCCTGGGACAGCAGCAAATGTTCCTATTTTAAGAACCACCTTTGTAGAAAGCCTTCATCCCACATAATTCTCAGGGAATATTACAGAAAAAAAATATATATATAAGGCAGAGGACAGGGTGAAGGGGTTCAAAGGGCTCTACAATCAAGAACTCACAACTGTAGTTGCCTACACTGGCTGTTTAAATTTTTTCCAGCAATTGTATCTGTCACCCTTTCTTTCATTTCCTTCCTTCCTTCCTTCCTTCTTTCCTTCCTCCCTCCCTCCCTTCCTTCCCTCCTTCTTTCCTTCCTCCCTCCCTTCCTTCCCTCTTTCCTTCCTTCCTCCCTCCCTTCCTTCCCTCCTTCCTTCCTCCCTCCCTTCCTTCCCTCCTTCCTTCCTCCCTCCCTCCCTCCCTCCCTGCCTGCCTCCCTCCCTTCCTTTGTTTCTTCCTTTCTTCCTTTCAAAAAATCTATTTAGTAGAAAAATTTGCTCATTGACAATTTCCCACAAGTCCGTAAACAATCCTGACCGTTTGTACCTCCCCCCCCCACACACACTCATCTCCCCCTCCCCATTCTGTCTACTCTTCCTTCTTACCACTTTTCCCCACATTCATGCCTCTCCATTTCTTTTGTGAATCACTGAGTTTACCTAGGGTCATCAGTGTGACTGTGAGTTTAGAGCTACACGTTGGAACTCACAGGAAGTGATTCCCAGAATGTATCACTAGCCCCCAGTTCTGTCAGAAGAAGTCAGCTTCTGTGTACCTCTCTCTTTGCCATGACTGACTGTTGACAAAGCCAGTGTTGTGCTGGTCAAGGGCAGGTGTCCATGGTTTAAATTCATGGTTGCAACCATTCTTTTGGGGTCTGATGATGGCATTTCACAGCTCCTCCCCTTATCACCTGACGCTTACATGATTCTTAACTTTGCTTGCTTGATGTTTCCTGAATCTTAGAGGTGGTGTTCACAGTTTAAATGTGTTACAGGGCTGAGGCATAGACAGTTGATTACCGTAGCACCTTGCATTCATCTTTCACTGAAAAGATAAGCTTCTGTGATTAAGGTGGGTAGTAGTCACATGTACTCCCCCCCCAGGGTTGTAAACATAGGCACTTAAAAGGCCCTTTGATGCTGTTATATTTAAACAGCAGTAGTCAATTTTTCTCCTGGAATTCCAACTCCCCAGGCATGGCTTATGGGTTGTTGTTAATAACAGACAGTGCCAGCCATGGGCACCCACCCATGGAGTGGGCCTCAAAATCAGCTGGTTACGCCCTATGCAACAATTGTTCCACTATTGCACAGGTAGGTACAACTTTCTTGGTAGTTTGGGTTTTTTTGTTTCTGTTTTGTTTTGTTTGTTTGTTTGTTTATATAGTCCTCAGGTAGGTAAGACCATTGCTAACATTTTTAATCTTGTAGCCCACATAGCAAATTCTGGCACTTGAAGGCAAGTCAGCAGGGAGGAAGTTTCCTTCTATATACCAGCTTTCTCTATAATTTAAAATGAGGTGTGTGATATTGTCATTGATATAGATTGCAGTCATGCCTGACAATCAAGAGTACTTCATCAACAGGAGATTATTGTTTGCGGAGCCTAAAATTTAGTCTGATTTCATATAACAAATGATCTCATTAGTATCTTAAGGAACATAATTATTACTAACTGTGGATTATTTTTCAAATAAAATAATGGAGATTCTTATTTTCTTTTATTTAAAAAGAAGAGGAAGAAGAAATTGACTTTACATTCCTTATAAGTTGACTCATTATTATTTATTTGTGCCAACTTCAAAATGATTTATAAACTGTTTATCGAGCTTTGATAACCAGTTCACACATCAATGATTTCAACAAATTCAAAATAAATTGCTGGGAAGCCAGCAAATAATGGCTGTCTCAGGTTCCCAAAGCAATCTGTGAACTTGAGCACTTCTCCATGTATCCTCCGATGAATACACAGTTTCCCTTAAAGAAATCCATAGAGGTGCCTGGCGTATCAGGTTCTATTAGAGGAATTTCAACTGGAAATAAAAATAAGCTCTCAGTTTATTGACAAAATTCTAAGTATCACACACACACACACACACACACACACACACACACACACACACACCTGCCAATAACAGAAGCATCTTTTAAAAGACTTTTTGTTTTTTAAAATTCTAGAGATTTTCTACAGATTCAGTTAAAGTTTAACTGGAAAAAAAAAGTAGAAGCAGAGGCAGAAAGACTGGGATTAAAAACCCAGGCTTTGTGTGAGGCTGACTATATTTCTGCCTGCACCACCAACTACTCACTTTTTGTTGCTGCTTTATAACTTAATTTTGCTACTGTTATGAGCCATAATATAAATATCTGATGTGTAGGCTATCTGATAAGTCACCCCTGTGAAAGGGTTGTTCAACCCCAGAGAGGTCATGACCCACAGCATTGAGAGCCTCTGCTCTAGCAAAAGTAGGAGCATTTCATTGTTAGTTTAGTTTGCTCTTTGGTTAAATGTGGCAGAGTACTGATGAGCTTAGTGCTTCCAGCAAGGTGTTTAATGCTACTGAGTTTTTGTCTTGCTAAGTACTGCTTTGAATTCGTCAGTGCTTTGCGTTAATAGTGAACTACCCTTTTTTAGGGATACGGGACTCTAATGAGCTTTAATCACAAGATTACTTAATATAAACAACTAATTATAAATATTTTCTCAAGTGAGAAGAAAAGAGGATTTTCAGGAAATATGCAGTCTTCTGATGTTTCTATTATTAGATATACATGTGTACTTATAGGAACACAGATTTCATCCTTTTGACAAGTCAGTATGTCTCCCATCCAAGTTCCACACAGCTCTGACCTTGCTTAGCTACTTCCTGAGAGCAGGAGAGAGAGCTTCATTCAGGGCGATATGGCCATGGACTCTAACCCATTTTGTCAACCGTTACTTGACGCTGTGTTTATTACTATCATGTGATGACAGGGCATTATTTGATTTTCTAGCAACACTTTCTTATCAAAGGCTCAAGAATATACAGGTATACTAGTTCTGATGTTTTTAAAATGTTCTAAATGAGTCAGATTCCATGAGGAAATTCAAGTGGACATTGATTCTACCTAATTTCAGAAAAATTGTTTCTTAGTTGACAAAGAAATCAGACAAATCATTCCCAGTAAGAACTGTGTGGGTCCCATTTGTGTATCATCTGCCTTTCATCCATCTCTTATCCTTTCAGCATCACTAGTGACTTCTCTGGTTGCATCTACATTATCTTAGAATCAGTGCATGATTTACTTTAGAATCCCAGGCCATTTCACAATAGCCATTAAAATGGGTTGTGTGAAGTCATATAGATTAGTTATCTGGTAAGAGAATAATTAACTCATTCCTCCTATATACACTAAAATTTACTTAGTTCTGAAAAATCACAGTAACATTTTATGCTTATAGCAGTATTCCAAACATACTATTGCATACAATTTGAAAGTAAAATTTTAAATGGCAACTTATTTAATAGGAATGTCTGCTCCCTATCCTCTGTTATGTGTTACTCCTTTCTTCTATAATCTCAGTGTCCATGGGCTCTGTGTAAGCTGGTGCCAAGGGCCAAATAAATAGAAGTCATAGGATAGGCAATGCCAACAATTACTCAAATAAAACAGAATATGTCACCATTTCGGATGGCTCAAATTAGGTATCTTAAATACAATGCATCTTGAATTTGCTAAATGTCATAATGTTTTCCCAGGAGCAGTTGATGTGCTAGAGTAAGGGAGGAGTCTAAGTCATGAAGAGGAGGTGGCAGAGGTACGCATGTTTTGAGTGTAGCTTATTTGTTAACAGATTGTGGGTTATTTTTCAAATAAAACAACTGAGATAATCATATTAATTTATTTGAACTTCAAAATCCAAGTAACGTCTCCTTAGATGACTGAATACATGAACTCACATATATGTACAAGGTCTCACAGATACATCAAACATTACATGTAATGTAAGGACATCACAGTTCCTTCTTAGAAAGTTACAAGCTACATGGGAAAGACCTAAGGGTAAAACATAAGTATCTTTATTTTTAGGATCATGAATGATGATGCCAAGATTTGGTTTATAGAGTTCTATTGAAGAGAGATTTACACATGGGTTTCACATTGAAGTTTATTTTGGATATGTCATATGTCGTTTTGAATACAACACAGAGCAAAATGTATATATTTCAGATAGAGAGGAGCTAAGAGTAGGTAGAAATCTGAGATTCTTTATGTATTGCTACAATATATAAGAAGTTCACAAAAGGACAGTTAAATGGCTCAGTTGGAAATGGTGGTTGTCTCTAAGCTAGACTACCTGAGTTCCTTACACAGAGCACACATGGTGAAAGAAGAGAAATGATTAGTTGACCTCTGACCTCCCTACGTATGCCATGTCATGTATGCTACCCTCCAAAACAAATAATGCAAAACATATAGGCTGAAGAGACATTATTTACCAAACAGCATTCACTCATATACATGTTGTCCTTTGCTGCTGATGTTGAAGGTGTTGGTTAGAAGTTCTGTATAAGCTACCTGATAGCTATGAACATTCATTCAAAATATTTGGGGGATACCATTTTTACCTTTGCTTTTATTCTGTTCAACTTCTATGGCTTATATTCTGTTCTATGGCTGGTTGATACTGGGTTTGAGGCTTAAATTGGGGCATGAATCTTCTGAAAGATGACACTGTACCTGGGCAGAAGATAAAGAAAGCTTGAGAATGAAATTACTGAAAGTTGCAGAACAGAAGTCTAGGCTTCTATGGTAAGAAGCAGCTCAGAAGAGAAGCATTCAAAATGGGTTGAACAGAATTGGAGAGTTCCATGTTCAATAAAGAGGGATGGGAGAACTCCAGATCACAGGAAGATTACATAGGGCATCTTTTATTTCTATACAGATTATTTAGAAAGGTTTCTCCCACTGACATCTGGGCCGTCAGTGGTGATAGGGAGTTTGTTTCTAGAAGTGCATTTAACATAGAGCAATAATTAGTATTTTCTAGTTTCAGTGCTGGGGTTATTATATTCTTCTCTAATGCAGAACACAAATTTGAGACAAGTGTAAATGTTACATATTCCACTGAATATTTTTGTTTAGTAAATATTACATCTTGGGGGACTCATAGAAAGTTGTCAGCTTCTGCTGATAGGTTTCCTTTATGCTTGATTCTTTACCCTTTGAAGATTTTTCATCTGAAAATGGATGGAATAACTGATGCCAATGGGTAGATTCAATTTGATCCTTTCATTGATATTATTTTATTTTTGAGATAAGGTCTTATATAGCCCAGAATATTATTTCTGATCTTACCATGAAGCCAGTGATAACCTTGAACTTCTGATCTTTCTATGTAATACTTGAATTACCGATAAGGAGCTCTACAGTGAACTTTCATTTTGACAATTTTTGAGGGTGAAATGATAGACAGCGGTGGTGAAGGACAGTCAATACTTAAGGTTCTTACTAGTAAAACTTAAAATTCTTTAAGAAGACAATGGAAAATGATCTTGAATGATTTTTAAGTAATATCTTGAATAATTTTTAAGTAAATATTCCAGAGGAATTTGAACTTATATGATAATTTGTGGATTCACCTTTCTGAGAATTATTGTGACCTAGATTTCTTTAAAATCAGTATGGACAGTCACATTTTTTTTTTTTACTTTTGTCTGATTTTCTAAGAGAAGAAAAGTGACTAAGATTCCTACATGTGCCCTCAGATCTGTATAGCTCTGAAGCTAAAGATACTCCAGAAAAGTAGCCTACATGTTTTGTGCAGTGACCGAGGCTAGAAAGTTCTATTTATGTTTTAAATGACATCTGTGGAACATTGGATTGTAAAGCTTGAAGACAAGAAGTCAGGAGTACCCTACTCTTGCTATGGTAAGAAGCAGCTCAGAAGACAAGCATTCAAAATGGGTTGAACAGAATTGGAGAGTTCCGTGTTCAATAAAGAGGAGTGGGAGAACTCCAGATCACAGGAAGATTACATAGGTCATCTTTCATTTCTATACAGATTATTTAGAAAGGTTTCTCTCACTGACATCTGGGCCATCAGTGGTGATAAGGAGTTTGTTTCTAGAAATGCATTTAACATGGGGCCATAATTAGTATTTTCTAGTTTCAGTGCTGGGGTTATTATATTCTTCTTCAATGCAGAACACAAATTCGAGACAAATATTCCAGGGCTACTCTTCACTTTCTTCTTAGCCACCTTATTCACTGTCTGTGTGCTTCAATTTCATTCTAAATACAACAGGGAAAAGAATCACTTATATTACTTCCCAATCAATTTTAATATCGTTTATGTATGCATTTTTCACATTCTGGAGGTTTCTTTGATATATCCACATATTATAATCCTTTACCACAAAGATTTCTTTATTTTATCACTTTTGCATTTCATGATAAAATATCTGACAGAATACTGAGTGGAGCAAGGGTGTATTTTAGCTCACTGTTTTAGAGGATACATAATCATTTGGGCTTATTTGATTGGACATAAAAGTCATGTTGTTGAGAATGTGTGGCACAGGCCAACTGTTTGTATTATTGAAGACAGGAAGGCAGAGAAGACAGGATTCAGGCAGGAATACTATGAGAGCATGAATCTGTTCATAGTGACCTATATTCAAGCAGTCCTTGACTTCCAGGATAAAATAAAATGTTCAGAAGGTGAGATACAAAAACAGCATACCAGCCAGGATCAAGTTATTCAAATAATGAGTACACATTGGACATTTTATTTTCCAAATATAGTAAGCGTGTGTTTCTTGTTCAAAATAATATATTTAACACCTTCGGATAAAATTTATTGCCATTCCCTCCAAACTTCATTCATCCCTCAGCCTCAGCCCCCACTTTTCTTTCCAAAATCCTTCTGCTCTATTTCTTATTTTTAAAATAACCAGTCATTTCATTTAGTGAATACATATATATGCCTCTATGTGTGTCTGTTGGACTATATACGTGTACATATAAAAATGTGCTGGACTATCAGGTGGAGCATGAGTAGCTTGTAGGACCTAAATCTCTGAAGAAAATTTATTCTTCCACCCCCAGAAGCCATTAGTTACCCACTGAGTTGAATTAACAAATGGATTACATTAGGGAAGAGTGGGACTTCAGGATCCCTTCACCCAACACTATGACATTGTAGTGAGATCTTGTTCTTGTTTCTGCCACAGACAAAGTCTATGTGTAATATTTCACTGGCATGTCCAGAGAACACTGTTTCTCTACAATATCTATACTCTCTGGCTCTTATAATAGACTTCCTGACCCTGTCAGTCCTGTAACGATTCCTGAGCCGTATGTGAAGGAGTGTCATGTAGATGTCCCTTTTAGAATCGAGTACTCTAGTTGTATGATTCTGTAGCAGTCACCATCAACTCCAAAGTGAATCTTCTCAGATGAAGGCTGAGGATTGTACAAATCTATGGTCATAAAGATAAGAACATGGGAGCAGTTAATTACTATGTTCAATTAGGAGAGAAATAGGACCTCTGACTGAGAAAGCCACCCTTCCTTCCTTCCTTCCTTCCTTCCTTCCTTCCTTCCTTCCTTCCTTCCTTCCTTCCTTCCTCCTTCCCTCCCTCCCTCTCTCTCCTTCTCTCTCTCTTTCTTTCTTTCTTTCTTTCTTTCTTTCTTTCTTTCTTTCTTTCTTTCTTTCTTTCTTTCTTTCTTTCTTTCTTTTTTCATACCCTGTTAACAGTATCAAGTACAGGTGCCACTGTACAGAATGGGTTCTAAAACTAACCAGAACATGGTTGATTATTTCCCTAACATTCTGCCACTATTGCAGCAGCATGCCTATCTTACCAGGCTGATCATTACTGTAGCTCACTGTGTTTGCACACAGATAATATTTTTGTTCATATCTCCTACCAGCAGCCCACATAGAACACCTTCCAGTGAGAAAAAAGGTAGTGAGGGAATTTTCTGGTTAGTACCAGCATGATTGGTCCATAACTTATGACTCAGGTGTGAAGTACAGTCAGCAATAGAGTCTCATCAACTCATGAGTGATAACTGGGAACGTTAGCAATAGCCTTTAACCTATGGGATGTCTGTTGAAACTTACTGATAAATTATTTGAAAAGCTTTAACCTATACCCTGCGTTGGACATTTTATTGCCTTGCCTGTGGAGGTTAGAGTAAACCTTGTCTATCCCATTGTAGTGTAACTCCATTTAGACCATA
Organism: Tokudaia tokunoshimensis; assembly: GCA_036184795.1. NCBI lineage: Eukaryota > Metazoa > Chordata > Mammalia > Rodentia > Muridae > Tokudaia > Tokudaia tokunoshimensis. The sequence goes on along the minus strand of BTHU01000011.1, from coordinate 9,459,191 downwards.
TATATATATATATATATATATATATATATATATATATACATTTACATTTATTTACATTTCAAATGTTATCCGCTTTCCTCATTACCTCCCTGAAAACCCCTAGCCTATCCCCGCACTTTGCTGATCTGGCATTCCCCTACACTGGGGCATCTAGCCTTCACAAGACCAATGGCCTCTCATCTCATTGATGTCTAAAAAAGCCATCCCCTGCTACATATGTAGCTCGAGCCATAGCTCCCTCCATGTGTACTCTTTGGTGCGTGGTTTAGTCCCTGGGAGTTCTGGGGGTACTGGTTGGTACATATTATATTTCCTCTTATGGGACTGCAAACCTCTTCAGCTTCTTGGGTCCTTTCTCTAGCTCCTATGCTCAATCTATTGGTTGGCTGTGAGCCAAGGGTATTTTGATCCCCCTTCTAAGAAGGATCAAAGTATCCACTCATTGATCTTCCTTCTTCTTGAGTTTCATGTGATCTGTGAATTGTATCTTGGGTATGCTGAGCTTTTGGGCTAATATCCACTTATTAGTGAGTACATACCATGTGTGTTATTTTGTGATTTACCTCACCCAGGATGATATTTTCTAGTTCCATCCATTCACCTAAGAATTTCATGAATTCATTGTTTTTAGTAGCTAAGTAGTACTCCATTGTGTAAATGTACCACATTTTCTGTATCCATTCCTCTGTTGAGGGACATCTGGGTTCTTTCCAGTTTCTGGGCTATTATAAATAAGGCTGCTATGAACTTAGTAGAACATGAGTCCTTATTACCTGTAAGAGCATTTTCTGAGTATATATCCAGGAGTGGTAAAGCTGGGTCCTCAGGTAGTACTATGTCCAATTTTCTGAGGAACTGCCAAACTGATTTCTAGAGTAGTTTTACCAGCTTGCAATCCCACCGGCAGGGCAGTGAAGGAGTGTTCCTCTTTCTCCACATCCTCTTCAGCATCTGCTATCTCCTGAGTTTTTGATCTTAGTCAATCTGACTAAGGAATCTCAGGGTTATTTTGATTTGCATTTTCCTAAATTTTAAAGTTGATTTTTGAAATTAGCTTACTAACTAGTGAGTTTTCATAAGGTACATCTTTTTTTACCTCTTTAATTATGGATAATCCATAATCCAACCCCTTCTCTCTTCCATTCCTGGAAATTTTATGTGTGTGTGTACCAGAAAGGTTCTTTATAACATTTCTATGATGTTTATGTAACACTTTTTGAATCATCAAAACATTATGGATTCTTCTTCCAGATTTCATCAGTTCTTCAACAAAATTATTTACTACAAAATCAGATGTGCTATTTTAAGGCTAATTCAATAAATTAATTCTTTCTTGTTGGCTTGAACTTGACCGTTCATGGTAGTAGCTTCTTAGAGTTGGTGGTTTGCTTTGAGTAGTGTTAGCCACATAAGGGTCCTCTGGAAACTGGGCGATCACTGTCTTAGTGACTTGTAAAGTAGTTGAAATTCAGGTACAGTGTCTATCTTCTCTTCAGTTTTCTCCCTTACAAAGTAAATGAACTTGTATCCATATATCCTCCCCCCTGTGCTGAAACTTCAAAAGTTCCTATATATCTAAAACAACACATTCAAGGTACAATATGGTTCAAAGCATTAATAATTTTTTATTTTAAAAAAAATTCTGTCTGTTCAGTGTTTAGTCTATGACCCCTGTTAGTCACTGAGGGTTCTTTCATAGCATAGAAAAGAGGAAATCTCCTGTGCTCTGGCTCATTGCTCTGGTTTTGGGCCCTAGTATGTGCCTACATCATCAACTGATGTTCAAAATTGGCATTCTTCAGTCATGGGCACACTGTGGGCTCATAGACGAGTGCTGTTGAAAGCATCTCTCGAATGAGAATCTGAAAGAATGCTGCCAGAGGATAAACAGAGGCAGAAATCAAAAACAAACCAAAAATACTGAAGATGTGTAATGTATAAATGTCAAATATAGATCCCACAAATACTGTTTCTAATTTACCAACTAGTAATAAAAATGTACTTAAAAATTAAAATAAAACATGGAAATAAATACAACAAATGAAATAAAATTAGTGGAAGAGGCAATTTTAAAAATACAGTTCTAAAAGTATAGTAGACATATTAAAAATATGTTTTCAAAATCATCCTTTTTGTATATCACATACTATAAATTAATGTTTATGTGAATTCACTGACCAATACAATTAGAAAATAATCATAACTCACAATTGAGAAAAAAGTTAAATAAACATTCTGTAAGGAAGGTTTACAAGAATTCAGTAAGCTACATGGAAGATGTTTAGCATCCTTACTCATTGGCGACCATGCAATAATAAAAGATCACTTAACAGTGTAGGATGGCGGTAATGGAAATATAAACAAACATTGTGAATGTGACTGTGGACAAATTGGAACACTAAACATTGCCCAAGGCAATCCATTTGAAATAAGTAGTGCAGGAAGCTTGGAAAATGGTTGGATGTCTCCTCAAAACTGTTCAATACAGAGTTAGCATTCAATTCAGGAACTGCATGCTTTATGTGCATGTATACAATCTATATGTTTGTGTGGACATTATATGAGGATGAAATGTGTCCAAGAAAATACAGATGTGTGGTCATTACATGCTTTATGAAAGTTGAGAAAAAGAAATTTCCTAATGACCACCAGGAGATGAATGCGTAAAGGCATTATCTTTCATGCACATGGTGGATATTTTCAGTGATTGTAAGGAAAGATGTAGGAGACACACCACTGTGTTCCAGAACATTGAAACTCTGAAAAAAACAGAAGAGAAGATTTAGAATTTCTAATAATTTACTTGAACCAGAAACTGTAGTCAGCAAACAGCTGAGTCTCCAGTGAAGGATTTCGAAGAGAAAACATAGACAAGACGCTTATCATAGAAATTAGACGGTGAAATATTTTAATGATTAAATAAAAAGAATTTCATATGTTAGTTGTCTATTTCCGATTGGCTAAACTTAAGTTTTGTGAGATAGAAATTTACTAGGTTCATGTTGTTTGTTTACATAGGAAGCAAGAAGGGTGGTGTTTTCTCAGGCTAATGGTCTCCCAGTTACTTCTTTCATGTGCACTATTTGACCCTGCTTTACACAATACTATTAATATGAAAAGCCTAAGTAGGAAGTCCACTGAGGCAGAGAGAGCTTGGTGGTTCCCCAGGCTTGAGAGGTGGTGATACAGGCAAATGGTAAATTGCTACTTACACAAAACAAGACTTATTGATTTGGATACTGTCTCTGTGCCCTCTAGTTAGTTTGGGTAAGGTTTGATCTATGTTGTTGATTTTCTCAAAGAACCAGCTCCTGGTTTTGTTGACTCTTTGTGTAGTTCTCTTTGTTTCTACTTAGTTGGTTTCAGCCCTGGGTTTGATTATTTCTTGCTGTCTACTCTTGGATGTGCTTGGTTCTTTTTGTTCTAGAGCTTTCAGATGTGCTGCTAAGTTACTAGTGTAGGATCTCTCCAGTTTCTTTATGAAGGCACTTAGTGCTATGAATTTTCTTCTTAACACTGCTCTCACTATGTCCCATAAGTTTGGGTATGCTACACCTTCATTTTTATTAAATTCTAGAAAGTATTTAAATTCTTTCTTATTTCTTCTCTTACCAAGTTATCATTGAGTAGAGAGTTGTTCAGTTTCCATGAGTATGTGGGCTTTCTGTTGTTTTTATTGTTATTAGTACAATAAATACTGATAGAATGCATGGAATTATTTAAGTTTTCTTGTAGATGTTGAGGTTTGTTTTGTGTGTGATTATATGATCAATTTTGGAGAAGGTACCATAAGGTGCTGAGAAGTCCCAGATACCAGGGATATGAGAGACTCCCAGGACCCAATGGGAAATGCCCCACAGTGGAGAGATGGAACTAAAATAGACCAGCTGTAGTAGAAAAAACATGGCTCCATTTGAGACATGGGTCTACCCACCTATCCTCGAAATTCTTGACCCACAATTGTACATGTCTAAAGAAATGGAGCGGAGAGTGAAGGAAAGGTCATCCAGAGACTGATCACGTTGGTATCCATCCCAGGTATAGGCACCAAACCCAACACTATTACTGATGCCGTGTTTAGCATGGCTTTTGTCTGCGGGGCTCTACCATCAGCTGAGACAGCTGCAGACACTTTTGAACTCAATTCCGGAGAAGAGTTAGGGTAAGCACTGAAAGAGCTGAAGGGGATTGGAACCCCATAGGAAGAACACCAATATCAACTAACCCAGACCCCTCAAAGTTCCCAGAGACTAAGCCACTAACCAGATAGCATACATGGACTGGTCCATGGCCCCTGGCACATATGTATCAGAGTCCTGCCTTGTCCAGCCTCAGTGGGGAAAGATGAGATTAATCCTGTAGAGATTTGATGCCCAGTGAGGGGGATGTAGCAGAAACGAGGTGGCAGTGGGTGGGTGGAGGGGAGCGTCCACTCAGAAGCAAGGGGGAGGAGGCATGGGGTCAAGAACTCGTGGAGGGGGGACCAGAAAGGGGGCAGCATTTGCAATGTAAAAAAAAATAAAAGAATTAATAAAACAGGAAAACCAAGATTTATTTTGGAAGGGGTTAGAGTTGAAATCATAAAATTTGGTATGGTGTTGTACAACTAGAGATAGACTTAAACTTGGATTTCAAAGGTGAATTTTGTGGAACACAAATTACATAATAAAAAGGCTTATAAAATCAGTGAAGTTCATAGTTAGTTATAAGGAAGTGACTGACTGATTTTGAAGATAGATTCGCACAAATGGGAAAGCACTACAATACAGTGAATGATTTCCATTTTGAAGGTTGTTCTTTTGAACTCGTGTCAGCGTGTGTTCTTGAGGCTTTACGAACTCTTTTCAGCCACAGTGAAACATTAAATAGATTTTAGAAACATTCTGTTCTTAACGTTTCAAAGTCCCTAGAAGAAACATATCCTTGTATAGTAAAAGTTTTGTTTTTCACACAAGAAGTAAACTTTAAGATCTTGGAAAATGGCTTTTATTACTTCAAATAATTTAGAGGCAGGATTTCATGGGAGACTACTCTTACTCATTCTAGACTCTGGCTAAACCATATGGCATGCTTTTAAAGAAAGATGCCCAGTAAGACACAGGGTGTATACCAACAGGTTAGTGTCTCTGCAGTGTCCAAATTCATAAAAGTTCATATTCCTTTCTGCCAGCGACTCTGCTGTATTCTGAACACAGAAGTCAGGATAGTCTTTCCAAAATAAAAAGTGAATCATGACAAAAACCTTTCTATGACTATCTGTTCACCTTATAGTAGAATCTAAAGGCTTTACATTGGCTTCGAGAACTCTGCCTGCCTGGGCTCTCCTCCCACCTTGCCCTCGTGAAAACTATTCTCTGCAGTTCTTGACTCCCCATGCTGAATCTGACCTTGGAGGCCCCACTGGCAGGTCTTTCCTTCCTTTGAATCTCACTGCTTTGTTAGTGAATGATATAGGCTCTCCACTGGCCACCACCCTTTAGACTCCTTAACAGATGATTATAGGCATCTCATTTTTGTTTCTATTCTTCATCTGGATGATTGTAGACGTCCCAGTTACTGACTTTAATGTTCACTATTTGAAGTAATTCAGTCTCAAAGATCCTGCTTTACACGATAAGATAATATCAACATTGGTAGCAAGTCCACTGAGTCAGAGAGTGCTGAGTGGCCCAGGCAAATAGGAAACTGCTGCTTACACAAAATAAGATTTGTTTTGGAAGGGGTTAGAGTTGAAATCATTAAGTTTGGTAGTGTGGCGTTGTACAATTGGGTAGGTAGCCTTGTAACTAGTACATGCTCACCACATGGCTCATTTTCATTTTCACATGGCCTACAGTTATTACTTATTGTTATTTTTATGTTTAATTGTAGATGCCATGAGGGCAGATGTCCCTTCTTTGTATTAATTACTCTACTACTAAAATCTAGGTCTTGCAATATATGCTCTTTGGCTAATTTTTATTGATCAACTGAGTTAATATGGCTTTTCTAATACATTTCCTCAGAAAGGAGAATTCTTTCCAAATTCATCATTGTCTCCACTTCGGCCTTCCTGTGTCTAGAGGAAAATATATTAATGCCTCATGTGCCCTCCCTGGTGTGCATATCCTCCATCTGCTAAAAAGCCTGTTTCATTTAGTCTCCCTTCCGTTCTCCATCGCACTGGATAAGCCTGTAGCTCTGACAATTTATGTTGTCTTACCTTTTTATTCCCAGAGCCTATTAAAATGTTTGACAATATTTGTTGAAATTATATGACTTCATATTTGATAGTAGAAGAATCCTGATTTAATGCACTAACTGGATTTAATTACATTCATTTACAGTTTTTCACTGAAACTTAAATTACTAACATTTCCTGTCCACCATGAGAGCACATCCACAGAACTGTTATAATTTCTGTTTCTTTTAATGAATAAACAATGTATAATGTCAAAGCTGTTACACAGATAACTTGGTGCCATTGATATTTATCTTAAGCCCCATCAAAATCCTACTTATTTGATTGGGTTGTTGGAAATAAGGGGAAGATTAAAAATAACAAGCATGAAAACACATCATAATGGTCCATGTGATTTTCTATAAACAGGTCTAGGTGATTTCTGTATCTATTTTTCATCTTTCCCTTATCAGCCCGTAACTGAAGCTAATAGGCATTTAGCATCTTCATGTTATGGGATAGGCAGTTTCAAGGGCAGAAGATATTTCCAGGGGCTGGAGAAAGATCAAGTCTCCACTGTCAGTATAAGTGTCTGTTAAATGCTGTGAGATTAAGCCTCATTTAAATAATTCTTTCTGGTCATCTTAAGAATTCTTAAAACTATAATCTTGGAGTTCACTGATGTTTTTAGGTGTTAGTGGCTAATCTTTGAAATCTGTATAATCATAATGCTTAGGAAAGCTATGAACATGCATCTCTACAGACAATTTAAGGCTGTCTCCATGCAGATTGTGTGAAAAGGCTCTCTTCAGCTTCTGGTTAAAAATTCTATTGACTGTGTTTTACTTGATCGCTGAAACTGACTTTTAACAGGGTCCCTCATCTTATCCCTAAAATGCTTTAGGAAGTGATTACAGGTATTTTGTGATTATCTTTTTGGAAAAGTTAATGGACTTAATAGATATCCATAGTTATCTAGGGAATAACTCCATATTCAACTAGAGACCTGGCACTGATGGTATTTTCCTCATCATTGGGGTAAAAACCTTTAATGTTACCATGGAGTGGGTCATTGAAACTGAAGTCCTAGGAACCTGCCTTGTGCATTTGCTTGAGCTGCACTTGTCACAGGCTATGAAAACAGAAGACGTGACATGGGGACTGTTTACAAGTAGTCTGTACTCCTGGAGATAAGAATACAAGTGGTCTGTGCTCCTGGAGATGAGACTACACACACAGGAGGCAAACATCACTCTCGAAAAGATGCTCTTCCGCCTCCATATTTTCCATCCTCATTAGCATTCAACTAATTTTCCACACACCCTGAAAATCATGATATTCACAGTGTGCATTCGGGATTATTTCTCAAGTATCCAAACCAGTAAGCATCTGCATACATTCTACAGTTAAAGGAGACAAAAGCAAGAGAGAAGGGATGGAACAAGGGATACAGGGAGAGTGTTGCAGGATATTTGATGGTACTGCAAACCTTGAGAAGATTGTGTTAGTTACTGGAAAAACTTGTTTATAGTTGCTGTATGGCTTAGTCCTTAGTGCACACCTCTGATCCCTCTGGCTGGAGTACAGACACACCCTTGGTACTCACCTTTAAAGCCAAAATATGAAGGCAAAGATAGTTCATAGAAGGAAGCACCTGTGTTTAAAGTGATCTCTAATTGTATGTCAGAATAAGTGATGAACCAGGGAAACACTTGAAAGAATAGGATATGCCCAACTCTTTTCCACAACCTGGACTACCTGGTTGGGCCTCAGTGGGAGAGGATGATTAGTCCTGCTGGCGCTAGATGTTCCAGGTTAGGGTGGTGCCCAAGTGGGGTTTCTTCTTCTCCGAGGAGGAGAAGAAGAAGTCTTGGGGAGGAATTTTTAAGGGCTGACTGGGAGGGAGGGGGGCTGTGATTGTGATGTCAAGTGAATAAAATATAGAAAATACAATAAAGTTAAAAAAAAAGAAAGAAAAAGAAAATGCTTTATAAGGTCAGGCCGAAGGGCATTTTCTTATTTCGTGATTGATAAGGGACAGGTTAGCCCATTGTGGTGCCAGACCTGGGCAAGAGCTCCTAGGTTCTGTAAGAGCACGGTCTGAGTAAGTTAGGAAGCAGATTTCCTCCATGACCTGCACCAGTTCCTGTCTCCGGGCGCCTGCTCTGTTCCTGTCCTGACTTCCTTTGATGAACTATGATGCAGAAGCATAGCCAGCAGATCTGTTTCTTCCTGAGTTTCTTTGGTCATGTTCTTTCATCTCAGCAGCAGTGACGCTAAGACAACGGCCTTTTGTTATATTGATTCATATCCTCTTTTTAAACGACAACTCCATCTTTCTTGGCATGCTGAAGTAGCCCACTGTATTAGTTACTTTTCTATCACTGTGATTAAACAGCAAGGCAAAGCCAAACCTAGAAAAAAGAGTTCGTTTGGTACATAGTTCCCAGGGAGAAGCATCCATGGTGTGGGAGTGGCACCTGCTGATAGGAAACAGAGGGTTCAGATCTGGGACTGCAAGCAGGAAGCAAAGAGAGCTAACTGGGGATGGCATGTGTTTTTTGACACCTCAAAGTCCCGCCCCCAGCCCTAGTTACCTGCTTTGTCCAGCAAGACCACCTCTCTAAGACCTCACCCAAACAGCACCACAAACTCAGAACCAAATGTACAAATGGTGAGAGCCAATGGGGAACATTGTGGGTTGGGGTGTGTTTGTTTTTGTTTGTCTTTTGTGGTTGGGTTGTTTGTTCATTTGTTTATTCTTTTAGTTTTGTTTTACTTTTTGGATTTTTGTTTGTTTGTTTGTTTTTGTTTTTTGAGGAAGATTTGAGACACAGTTTCTCTGTTTAGCCCTGGCTGTTCTGGAAGAACTCACAGAGATCCACCTGCCTTTCCCAAGTCTCAGGATTAAAGGCACAAGTCATCAGGGCCTGATGTGGAACATCCTTATTCAAATCACTCGGTCCACTCTTAGATTTACTACCATTGCAATTACAGCCTAAAGATGGGAAAATGCCTACATTTAGAGACGTTTTCATTTGTTTGTTTATACTTTCTTGTTTGAAATCTTTTTGTCCACTCTTTCTCAACCTCCCTTTGTCTCCATCTCTAAATGTTGGCATGTCTAGGAAGACTCTTCAGCATCCTCTAGTCTTCTCTCAAATGCTGCCCATAGTGGATATGCACATTTAAATGCCTTCTCTGACCTCAGCCTATAGCTCTCTGTTCCCATTATGACCACCTGCTCCTGGATAAATATTACTCCTCAGAAGGAGAACATTACATTTCTCCCCTAAATCCTCTCTTCTCTTAGTTTTTTCTCTGCACAACACTCAGTTTGCCTTTGTTTCTTCATATAAAAGATACTAGGAGCCTGTATCAGCTGTCTCCAGAGAGGCTTTGCCAGTGCCTAACAAATACAGAGGGGGATGCTCTCAGCCAACCATTGAACCTAGCACAGCGTCCCCAATGGAGGAGCTAGAGAAAGGACCCACAGAGCTGATGGGGTTTGCAGTCCCATAGGAGGAACAGCAATATGAACCAACCAGTACCCCCCAGAGATGCCAGGGACTAAACCACCAACCAAAGAGTACACATGGAGGGACCCGTGGTTTCAGCCGCATGGGTAGCAGAGGATGGCCTTGTGGGACATCAATGAGAGGAGAGGCCAGGGCTATGTAGAAAGAGGCTGCCTCAAAATTCAGAGTGGGGTGGGTTAATTACAGTTCTTGCTTCCCTCATGAGAATATAGGTTCTAAAGGTTTGTTGTTATATTCTCATTTCCTAGAAAAGTATCTCATGAATAAAAGATACTCACTTTTTTGATCAACATTGTGCTTTGTGTACTGAAACAAGGACAAAAATTTTTGCTTTTCTATCCTGGGGACTCACAAGACTGATGTGTGCCTTTAACAACAATGGAGAGATCCATGATGGAGAGAAGGAAGGAAGGAAGGAAGGAGACTAGTGAGGAAGGCCAACAGGAAGGGAGAGCAGGAGAGAGGAGCAGTGAGAATTGCAAATGCTGGTTCATTTTGTTTTCTGTCGCAGAGTACATGATAGCTTAGGGGATGCTACCCTATGACCAAGGAAGGGCTCATGCTACACTTCTCCCTGAGCACATAGACCTTAGAGCGCATTTGGATTTTTGTGAAGACTTCATATATGGGCACATATTTTACTGTAGCGGACAAGCTGAATATCCCTTAAGTATAAGTATATGGCAGTAAATAGACTCTTATGTAAGTGTGATTAATAGTGTCAAAGAGGACTGAAATGCAGAAGTTCCCTCTGGTGGCTTAATCTTTTTTTTTTATAAATTTTATTTTCTAAGTTTTTTTTTTATTTACATTCCAAATCATTTCCTCTTTCCCGTTTCCTCCCTCCCCGAAAGTCCCATAAGCCCCCTTCCCTCCCTCTTTTCTCCATTCAACCCCCTCTCGTTACTCTGTCCTGGCGTTCCCCTACATCTAGTCTTTCCAGGACCAGGGGTCTCTCCTTCCATCTTCTTAGAAATCTATTGATATGCGAATTGTGTCTAGGGTATTCCGAGATTCTGGGTTAATATCCCCTTATCAGTGACTGCATACCATGTGTGTTCTTTTGTGATTGGGTTACCTCACTAAGGATGATATTTTCAAGTTCTGACCATTTGCCTAGGAATTTCGTGAGTGGTTTAATTTATACACATCGGAAAAAGTTCCAAGTGAGTACCTGCTGACAGGGCCACCGCAGGCCTTCTTCCTCCTGCACTTTAAAATCACTTGTGTCCCTGTCCTTTACGAACTGGCCACCCATGGAAATTTAGAATTCTCTAATGGATAAAATATATTAAGGACAGGGTTTTAATGGGTTATCAATGGCATTTAAACCCTGCATAAATGTCACTGCTATATTCTTCACAACATTTAAAGCATTGTTATGGTTTTTACCTCTAAGCTTTTTCTGTACTGGGATTCTATGTTTATTTGCACTTTGAATGTGTGTGAATAATGTCTACATTATTGGCACAGTGCTAATAACATTGCTTTAGGGAAAGACTTCCTGGTATTGATGAAACTGCTAAACTACTCTTTCTGGTCATATTTTGGGGGACAGAAGGCATTTATCATAATTTTTACCTTTCTTCCTCTGCTAGATTTTTCTTTCTGAACTTTATACGTGCCACATTTTGTAATTTTATTTTGCTTTTGACTCTAAATAGGTGGGTCTGTTCAACTACTTCCTTTAAGAAAATCAAAACAAAAAATACCCTCTAACCCACCATTTAAAGGTGTTCTTTAGAAATTTCCTCAAACACAAACGTTTAAAAGAGAACGAGTCTCTTCTAGAGGCAATTACACAAAACTGAACTTGCTCTGTCTTCTTTTATTCTGTTTGCTCTTCATCCATGACAAAGATGGAGGTAGTTCTAGTGTCTTCTTTCTTATCGTGTGTAGGACATCCATCTATAGCCAGCTCCTCCTCACTGTAACCACGGACATCCACCTCCAGTCAACTCCTATTCACTGCGGCATGGAGGGACTTTTCCTTCTACTCTCTCTCATTTTTCATGGGCCCTTGATGAACTGTCAATCTGGAGGGGACCAGCCAAATATGTCCATGAAGAGGCTATAGTATTGCCATCCCTTTGTCCATCAACCTTTAGCACATCACCGTAGTCCACACAAAGAAACTTAATTTTAATGAGACTGGCCTTTAGCTGTCACCGCTCTAGCTTTCTTCCCAAGTTCTGGTCCAACTAACTTTGGATTTACAGAATGAAGATAGAATCATGGATTTATCTCTGCCTGGACAAGATAGTCTTACTCTAACGGGCCTTGGCCTTAAGAAGTTTTTAAAATCACAAGGGCATGAGGCATGAGAAAATAAACTCACTTTTTTTTCTTAGAAGTGAAAAGTCACCTATCAGTCTCCTCTTGGGAATCTGAAACTAGCTTTTCGTTCAGTGGAACACAGATGATAAAATGCTATACTGATTCATATTTTATTATTATTCCCATGAATATTAGAGTCATTTCTCATATAATATCTCCTAAGCTAAAACAATAGCTTTTACTGTGCAAGGTACTGTTGTGTGCCACAGAATTGTCTTATCTGTTAGGGTAAATTATTTAAAAATCATGCAGAGAACAGCGACATTTTTTATTCCAGTTTTTAATATTCTTAAAAGGTTGATGCTCAGTGTGCGCAATCTTTTCCTCATGCGCAGGTACCTGTGATTTGTTTGCATGTTTGTATGTGGAGGTGCATATATACATGTGGAGCCCTGGTTCTGATGTTGGGGGTGGTCCTTAACTACTATTCATCTTATTAATTGAATCAGGGTCCCTCAGTGGGACCCAGACCTTGTCTGATTTCTCTACTTAGTAGGCTGGCCCTGGAGAATCAATATCTCTGATTCTTGTGCACTGGCCATACAGGAGGTCATCCATGTCCAGCTGACATGTCTTTGGGTTCATGACATCAAGATTCTGGTCCCCATGCATGTGTGGCAAGCACTGAACTATCTTCTAAGTCCTTGATTTGTACTATTATTAATATACTTCCTAAGACTGCCATTGCTAGAGAACCAGAAGTAATAGGTGTGAAATAAAAACAATTAAAGTTGTTCTTTACATCTTTCAGTAGAAATCTTGGGTCTGGAGACTTTAGTGAGTGCGCAGGCAGATGGGGGTGCTTGGTGGCTGATGATGACGCCGCTCTTGGTGTTCAGTTCCACGATGAAATGAGAATGGGAAAGCCAGTGAACTTATGAGCAGTTGCTGCAGCAAATACTTGATTGGAGTGGGAGAAGTGATATGGCTTAGGAGTGAGGAGGAGAGTCATTTCAAGGTGAGATGGGAACTTGAAAATCAGCGGGAAGCCAGAGATGGAACTTAAAGCCAGAGTTGACAAGCATTATAGAAGAAAACATTTCTTTTTTTCCGAGACACTTCAGACTGATTACAGGGGAGAAGAGTTGAGACCAGGGAGGGAGAAAAGAAGGAAATTGCAATATAAGGCAAAGATGAAAATCTGCCAACAGACGTGTGAGGGTGTTTTCAATAGGAAGAGGGCATTGAAGTATACCGACCACATTTGCTCCCCTCAGGGGAGCAGAGGTGGCAGCCTAAGGCCCTGCTACCAGATGATTTTTTTTGCTTCCTTTCAATAAAATGTGAAGAAGAGCTCCCAACAGAAAGTCAAGAAACAGGGTCTTTGAAATTCACTTGCTGTTACTGAAATATTCTGTGCTTCTGTATCTACTGGTGTCTATGGATACAACTGAAACTATTCTCTAAGTTTTTACTAAAGCTCTCTCTCTCTCTCTCTCTCTCTCTCTCTCTCTCTCTCTCTCTCTCTCTCTCTCTCTCTCTCTCTCTCGTAGCTGCAACCAATGCAAACATAATGATTACAATGTTCCCGTGAGGCTGACAGTTTTCAACTCCTTATATTCCTAACTAGAAATCAGTTCAGTAGAAGATATGGCTTTTTCTCTAACAAGGGGTAGCGGGGTTGAGATAGTATTTCTCTTCACTCATAATTTCAAAGTTCTTTGCCCCTCTACTAGAATTTAGGAAAGAGAAAACTAAGATTCATAGAAGCTTCAAGGTTCATTTTGCCTCAAGCCTCTGTGGCCAGCCACAATGGATCATGATTATCTTGAAAATATCTCCTAATACCTCCAGACATACCCCCCCCATCAATTCACATCATCTCCTTGGTTCCTGGTACTGGTGGTTGTTGACAACAAATCTTCCTCTTTCTTTCTCTTTTATTACCTAGCTAATATATTTATACTTCACTATCACTATTTTATAGCCCGAAGGACTGAAGTTCACTTTGAACTTTTTAATACCTTGGCCTCTTCACTTGAAATATCCTAAGTCCAGTTGATTTTACTTTTGTCTACAATCTGTGAACGTCATCATTGGCTAACTTCAGAATTAATTTTCCTCCCTTGAGAATACTTGCAGTTTTTAAGTATTTTTTAACATTTAGTAGACAGTTTTTCTCTAGTTAGACTTGGGCAATGCTGTTCAGTGAATTTGTAAGATTTGCACTTCTGTATTTTACTGTTCAACTTGGGAACAGCAGGAGCTTTTATCTAATAACCACATATTTAGTGTTGAAGAACTCCCCCAACATCTATCTCTAGTCCACTCTTCCAGGTAGCTTCCTTTTGCTGTTTCCTGTCCAAACTCTTCCTTTCTAGGAAAAACAAAATGGTAGCCACAGTCTGCATCAGACCCATGCTGTCTTACATCTCCCTCTCTTAGGGTTTGCCTTTCTCTTCAGCACTACCCTTTGTTCTGAGGTGATTATCAAATGAGGTTACATTATCTATTTCTGTGATGGCAATCTTCCTTTTCTGTCTTCTGCTCCTGACTCTGGATCCTAATGTTTCTCTGCAGGCCTACTCATCCTCTTCTCCACATTCTAGCCATTATCCTGCTTATAATGATGTGAAAATATCAATTTCCTGCTTGACAGTTTTGTCTTAACAAGTTTTTTTCTTGGTATCCATATCATATGGCATCCCCCATCCCCATACCAGGGGAAATGCTATACTGTATTCTATGTGTTTTGGTACAGAATGTATACATATATAAGATATGTATGGTAAGTTGTTGTATTCCTTTTGGTAATTTAGACTCTTCTGAAACCTTTATGTTTGCTTTTTCTGTCTTTTAAACTCTTGGTTCATCCTTTGACTTGCTATTCAGATATAACTTCCTGAAGCGCTTCCTCAAGCATCTCAAGTACAATTTAACTGCCCAGTTCCTGTGTAACTGCAAGTTTGCTGTTGGCTTTAGTGCAGTCCTCCTTCTGTTACAGTCATGAAAAACTGCAGTGGCTGTTTTATATAGAATTTAAGTCATTCATGGGCAAGGATGTGTCTCCAGCAGTTGACATAATGATACTTAATAAATGCTTATTTATTAGTTGGCTTTGTAGTAGAAACACATCTCAATGTACCCTTCCCTAATAGATGCTCAAAGTTTCATACATGGCAACTGAATACCTTTTGGTATTCGTGTAATCTCATGTTTCTCACTTTCCATCTTCCTCCAACCCCAGAAGATACCCAAACACACCCAGAAGACACTATCATTCTTGGACCTTCTTTTTTTAAATAAAATAAACAAACAAACAAACACAATTTGCTTTTGGATGATGTGGAAGATCTCATTCTGTTTTAACTTGTAAGTCTATTAAGGCAAAAATCATTTCCTTTTTCTCTCTCCTAAAGTTCTACACAGGAGCTTCACCAATGTTAGAAGTAAAATAAATATGAATGGGAGGAGGAAATATATGAATTATTATTTTAATATCTCTAATATGAAACAATCAAAGAAATGGAGAATTCTATATTTTTGGAATACTCTTGCATTTTCACCTGTGTGAGACTATCAAATTCAAAGAGCTCCTATAATTAAGATCCCAGAACTAAGAAGAAAAGTTAGACAAGAAGAAAAGCTTCCTGATTCTGGTACAGGGCTTTTGTGTCTGTTTCAAACAAGCTGTTTCCTCTTGAACTGCATATTATCATGAGTCTTGTTGACACATTAGATGCTAAGTTGATTTTCCAGTGAAAATTATGTAAACTATGTAACTTATCATTGTTAGAAGAGTATCTAAAAAGCAATCAACTTTTTTGTTACTTTTTTTTTTGGGGGGGGCAGATTTTCTCTTTGTAACCTGGACTATCCTAGAACTCATGGACTGTCCTAGAACTCACTCTGTAGCCCAAGCTGGCCTGGTACTTGGAGATCTATCTGCTTCTGCCTCCCTAGTACTATGGAGAATAGTGAAGTCAAGGGTAGCTTGAGTAACTTGAGACCTTGCCTCAAAGTAAAAAGTACAGACAGACTGTAGATATGAACTTGTAATAAAGTGCTTGCCTAACATGTGTGAGAGTCCAGCTTTCCTCTGTGAATTGAAAACAAAGAAATGACAGACTCACTGTCTATTCTCAGAAGATATTTACTTTTTTCCATAGGACACACTCGAACTTGAGTGCGTATTCATCAACAATTTATATTATCTTACCCAAATGTAAAACACATTCAATATCTATTTTATGTGAACAATCCTGTTTATACAAGCAATTTAGTTTTTACTTTAATTCTTGATTTTTGTATAGTTTTTCCACGTGTATTGTAGCCTGTGTCAATATGCATGGATCTAGTTTATCATTATTGGCACTGATTTCAAATACATTGATTCTCATGGCTAAAAACTCACAAGCATTATAGGTATTGAAAGCTAATGTTGAAATATAAGGGCAAACATACCATTGTTTCAAGGCCTCAAGAAAGCTAGCGCAGGTTTATAACTGCCTTCTGATGTTTTCTGTTTGAAAGGTGAATAAGATTTGTGGCCATCCAGTGAGAACACCCACACAGAGCCCCCGCTGCACTTTTGATCCAAGCAAAGAGAAGCACGGAATGAAGATCTCTCCAAGGAATGGTGAAGAGACGCTTGCCAGCAGAAGAAAGTAAGACATTTGTTTTACAACCAGAAAGAGAAAAGAAAGTAAGCCATTAATTCTACAATAGAAGAGAATTGTAGCGGCAGATAGTTCATAAATCGGTACCGCCCCGCCTGGCCTCTTCACCCAAATACCTGGTAAAGCATGACTCTTAAACTTGAGTAGTTAACCAAATGTATTTATGTATATAAAACTCCCAATTACATAATGCCAATTTACAATGATAAAATCTTATCCCGATTATCTAATCTCTCCTCACCTCCTTCTCTGCTCCACCCATCTGGTCCATGGAACCCTTTCCCTCTCTCTCCGCCCCTCACTTCCCTTAGCTCCTCCTCCTCCTCTCTCCCCTCCAATCACTGGCCTCTCGCTGCCTCAATGTGAATGGGCAGGAAATATCTTGCAACATAGAATGTGTTCATTAAATAGGCCCCATGTAGTATGGAAGGAAAAAACTCAAAAGCCATTTTATTTTATTTAAAAACATAGTGGCTCATGGGCTAGAGAGATGGCCTCTGTGGACACCTGTACACACATGTTACATGTATAGAAAAATAGGAACATGTATACATATACAAAAGAATAAATTTAAAGTTTTAAATTCAGTGGCTTAACCTTTCTCCTAAATTTGGAAGATTAAGTTTGTGGGAACTATTGTTTTGTAGCTATCGGAATTATTCTTTATTAGGGCAGATCCAGGAACATATTACCATTGCATCATATTTAAACTGAGGACTGAATGCTTTAGCTGATTTTAATTAACTATAATCTGCTTTCTGCACACAGTTAGTGGTGAGTGTCTTGAGCAGTATATGACAATGCTGTCATACCATGTGATTCCCATTTCTGAATTTTTAGGAAACTGAGTAATAAGAACTGCATTTTTTTCTACATTTTACCTGCAATGACAGAGTGGCCACTTGTCGATACCAAGTGGTAAACACTAAGCAGATTGTAATCCACTCTGCTCATCATTATTTCACTAGGTAAATTAAAACCTTCTCTAGTATCTCTTTGGTTGGTAATTGCCATTTGATATGAAAACCTAATCAAACTATAGAAAAAACTTTTTTTTTTCCTTTTTAATATTTAGTTGATTGTGAACCTCTTAGGAAATAGTGGCTTCTCTGACTTTAAATATAAATGTAACCCAATTTCAGAATATCACATATTTTGTATTAGTTCAGATACTTATTTTGAATATCTTTAGAAACTCTATAATAAAGTGTTTTATTTAAAGATTTATGTATTTATTTTATTTATATGAATACACTGTAGCTGTCTTCACACACACCATAAGCAGGTATTGGATCATGTTACAGATGGTTGTTAGCCACCATGTGGTTGCTGGGAATTGAACTTGGGACCTCTGAAAGAGCAGTCAGGGCTCTTAACAGCTGAGTCACATCTCTAGCCACCAATAATGTGTTTATACAGCTTTCTTCATATAGTATTATCTGGTATCTTGTTTTTTTTTTTTAGTTAATTAATTATTTTTATTCTTCACTCATACATTACATCCTGACTGCAATTTTCCCTCCTTCCACTCTTCCCAGTTCCTCTCCTAGAGTCACTTGTTTTCCATTTAAACAGATGAGAGAGAAGGAATATCAACTGAACATGTATAACAAGTTACAATAAGACTAGCATAACCTTCAAATCAAGACCGGAGGAAGCAACCCAGTAGGAGAAAATGGTTCCCAAGCACAGGTAAACAAGTCAGCGACAACCCAGCACACACACACACACACACACACACACTTACCCTGTTGGAAATCCCATTAAGAAGACCAAGCTACACAACCAAAACACATATGCAGAGGGCCTAGGTCAGACCCATACAGGCTCCCTGTTTATCGGTTCAGTCCCATTGAGTCCCTATGAGCCCAGATTAATTGATTTTGTGGGTTGTCCTGTGGCATCCCTGATCCCTCTGACCCCTACAATCCTTCCTCCTCATCTTTTGTAGGATTCCTGCCTAATAGTTGACTGTGAGTCTTTGCATCTGTTTCCACCAGTTGCGGAATGAAACCTCTCTGATGACAGTTGGGCTAGGTGCTGATCTGAGTATAGCAGAATATCATTAGGAATCATTTTATTGACTTTGTTTCCCTCCCAGCCATGTTTGGTTCTGTCCTGGGTCTCTGGGTACCCTGCCTTTGGTTGCTGGCCATCTAGGTAGTGCTAGGCATAGACACCCTCTCACATTATATATGGCAAGTTGGATTAATCATCCTTTGGCCACTCCCAAGAGTTCTGCACCATCATTATCCCAGCACATCTTACAAGCAGAATAGATTGTGGGTAATAATTTCTGTGGCTGGGTTGATGTCCCAGCCCCTCTGCTAGATGCTCTCCTAGATTATAAAAGGTGGACATTTTGGGCTCTGTATCCCTCATTACTAAGGAAACTTCTCTCCGATCACTCTGATAGACGGGAAAGGGGAAATGATTTGGAATGTAAATAAAAAAACTTAGAAAATAAAAAAAAAAAAAGGAAAAAAAAGATTCGACAGTCTCTGCTACACAGCTTTTATATCGCACCCCCCCCAAATGTCTCCCAATTCCAGTCATCTCTGGCAGTACACTATCCTTCATCCCGCCCTCCCTTTTTGTTCCCACTCCACCTCATACCTGACTCCCAGTCCCCACACAAAAGTTTTTCTGTTTCCCCTTTCCAGAGGGATTCATACATCCCCCTTGATACCTACTTGTTATTTAGCCTCTCTGTAGGTTGTAGCATGACTGTCCTATACTGGGTCACCTTACCCAGGGTGATTTTTTTTCTCTGCCATTCTGTTTCTCTTTTGAATTAGTACAGAGGCAGAATGTCACTAAGTTAGCTTTCCCACATGATCCTGAATGAACCAACCCTTTTCCTACTAGCGTTTTTCACTTAACACTCAATCAGATTTCACACAGAAGCAGTGATGTGTGTCATTGGCAGGCCTGTGATTGTGAATGTTTTTATTCATTATATGAATTTTTTAATGAATTTTAATTGAATGAATTTTTAATGAATTTTTATTCATTATATGAATGTTTTTATTCATTAGTGATTACTATGATAACTTTTCTTTAGGGGATTTTGTAAAATTCTGTAGCTCACTTTAGTACACTTATTTACCAAAAATTCTATAATATGTTTTTCCAAATAGGTTTTATGGTCTTGTGGTTGGGATGGAATTGGAGTTACTTCAAACATGTTGATTTATTGCTATATATGTGGTGACTTTTCTGAACTTAATTTCTGACAGTCCACAGATAGGACCATGTTTTCCATTCTGTGATTTTTGTTATACACTAGAACAGCCATGTCTTCATGAAAGCTACTACATCTGCTAATCTCATCTGGACTGCATACTATTGTCTAACATTTTAGATGGTCTCTGTAAGAAGCTATTGTTCATATATACAGGGAACATTCCTGATTATTTATGGTAACTAAGAGAGGCAAACAGTACATCCATAATAAAAAAATATGGAAATATGATGCGTAAAACTCAAAAGCATTATGTAACGGAAACAATGAGCACATTTCCTGTAGAGAAAAATGTGATGGAAGAGGAGAAGTGTGAAAAAAGCAGAGGGATGAAGAAGGTGTGCTGTGTCTGTAAATTAGCAGCACATGCATAGGTAAAAGCACTTGGCAGTTCTAAATAGTCACGGAGGCCATTTCTTACACTGAACTCCTGTATTCAGACACAACAGATCAGTGAAAGAAAAGTATCATCACCCATAAGATATACCACATAAACATTAAGGAGGTGAGAACACACAGGCTAGTTTTTCTTGACATCAGAAGATCCAGTCTACATTAGTCTTTACATTACAGAATCCTCCCCACTCTCAACACCACCACCACTTTAACCATAACAAAAGAAACCCCTGCTGCACAAGTTGTTTCTGTTGCTGTGACAAAACATCATGGCCAATGCAACTTATAAACAGAGTTTATTTGGTTTTCAGATCCAGACGGATAAGAGTCCATGATCGCTGGGAGGTAAGGCAAGAAGCAGCAACCATTGTTGTGGCATCAGGAAGCCACAACCATAAGCAATAAGTAGAAGTCTTACCAGACTGTGAAATCTGAGCCCCACCCCAAGTGATGTGCTTCCTCTAGCAAGGCTGCACCTCCTCAACTGCCACAAACACGAGCACTGACCGGAGACCTGGTGTTCACATACCTGGGCCTGTGAGGGACTTCTTCCATCCATGCCACCACATTCCTCTTGTAGACATTCGTAATGCAGAGTCTATTCAGTCCAACTTTAAAAGCACCACAGTCTTCTCAGTATTAAAACTTTCTGCAAGCCCAGTGTGCAGAGTCTCATCTGATATTCAAAGCAATCTCTTAATTGTGACCCGCCGTGCAATTGAAGAATTATATATTCCTATATGCAGTGGTTGAGAATATACATTACTATTCTAAAGTGGATGGTGTTGTGTTTTATAAAAATAAGGAGAGAAGGAATATGTTTGGTGGAGGTGTAGTCATGTGGGGGGGAAGGGGGTACCTTTGTGGGCCCATGCTGAGGCACCCCTTCCCCCTGAGGGACCAGTCATACAGAAAGGCAGAGAGAGAGAGAGAGAGAGAGAGAGAGAGAGAGAGAGAGAGAGAGAGAGAGAGAGAATGTAGAGGCGTAGAGGCTGGCCATGAGCATGTGAAGAGAGAGGGAGAAGGGAATGGGGAGAGGGGGAAGGGACAAGAAGACAGAGGGAGAGCAAGAAGGCAAGAGAGGGAGGAAGGGCGAGCAGCCCCTTTTATAGTGAGGCACACCTGGCTGTTGCCATGTAACTATGGGTCGGAGCCTAGAAAAAGTGCTAGCAGATGGCATAATAAGGCAATACTATATCAAGCAAAACCCAACCCCAGCAGGGTGAGCACCAAATTCTAACTCAGCACCCAGTGACTAGGACTTCAATTTTAGATGGCTTGGATGGCACTGTCTCAGTTCTTCTGCTGCTGCCTGCAGCACATATTTCTCTCTCTGGCTGGTTCTATTCTCTTTGGCATGTGCCTCATGGTTACTGGCGTCTTTAAAGTCCTGGAGACTCCACTTCAAACCAGGCTTTATTTTCACATGCTGGCCTATGATGGCCTCCACAGAGGGACTGCCTTGCTGCATGTTGCTTGGCCTTAGCAGCTGTCTGAAGCCATGGAGGAAATGGGGTCGATGATCTGTGTGCTCTTACACCCTTCATGCCCACAAGCAATACTACTGATGACACTGGGACATTAGGATGTCAGTTTGGGATAGACATGGTGTGCTTTGAATCACTTTGCAGCAGCTTTTATTTATTGTTGCTTTCTAGGACCAAATTTCATGTGAGCCTACAGGAGACATTGATCACTGAAACCTTCATACCTGTTCTGGCATCATGACCAATTTTTATTCACATTATTGAGATTCCTTGTTGACGCCTTATAAATCCTACCTTTCTGCCTCTGTGTGGTGAAAGTTCGCTTTCTGCTTTGTACAGTGGGGACTGCCCCATCTGTAGACAACAGCATAAACATGTAAACATAGGTAACTAGACATATTTCTACACTGTACCAAATAGATTACACATTTCAGCCATATTCACTCTAAGAAATGATTCCTAGACAAGTGAGTGGGTGGTAATTGTGGAGAATGGTTTCACTCACCTCCTCTACCTGGTAGAAGGGGGTGGACATCTCCTAGCCTCACTTGATTGTCAGCAGCTGATGGGCAATGCCAGACAGACAAGCCCTGTGGTATGAGGGGCTTAACTCTCTATGCAGATGGAAAAATCACATCTGCTGAAATATGTTCTATATTCTCATTGTGCCCTCTGCATTCTCACTATGGACTGTGTGATCTCACTCTGCCCTCTGCACTCTTACCAGGCCCTCTGCACACTCACTTTGCCCTCTGCACTCTGCACACTCACTATGCCCTCTGTGCTCTCACTCTGTCCTCTGCACACTCACTCTGCCCTCTTCACTCTCACTGTGCCCTCTGCATTCTCACTCTGCCCTTCGTACTCTCAGTATGCCCTCTGCCTAAAGACCACATCCCCATTTAAACTCCTTCCTCCTCCATCTCTGCCCCTGCTACTCTTAGTCTTTTCCTCATAGAACATTATTTCTCTTATCCTCTGTCCATGTCCAGTTCTGGTCCCAGGCCAGGATCTAGAGCTGTCTGAGTTTGTAAAAAGCATCCAGGATAAATACAGAACAAATATAAATTAAGGGAGAACAAACTTTTAAATAACTATGCTTCATAGACCAAAATTATAATCAATTTTCTCCTCTGTCTCTTCTTTTCTATATTCATTAAAAACAACAACAAATCCTCTCCTGATCCCTTTATGTGCTTTCTCTATTCTAACACATGACAGAGAGCAATTTGCATATTAAATATATCTCTGTGTTACAATTGTGCTAAGGTTCTTTATGGACAGTGTAAATCTGTCTATGGGAAAGAAGAGAATTAAACTATAGAGTGGGATTTTATTTCATTTTTGGAGATGTACTTGCATGGACTCAGTCTATTCTTCTCTGTTTTCATGTCATACCAAAAAGCTGAGCTAACTGAACCCTGAAAGTTTGATATAAGCTGATTACAGGACTCTCCGTAGCTATGGAAGGAAAGGAAGGTGACTGTTCCTTTAATCAGTTTGAAAGTTGTCACCCTTTTCTCATTTGGTCAGAAGCCAAATCAGCACAGCGCTAAGGGGTGCTGGACCCACATAGTTGTGGAAGCCGTCCCAGGCAGAGCGATTTTCTGCTGTGGCACTTCCTGTTCCCGGCCTGATTTCTTGAAGTTAGCGGGTAAGAGTAAAGCTATTGGGAAGCTTAAGTCAGTGATAATTAGCTGTACATTATTATTCCAAAGTACTGTGGCTGTGCCAATTAAGGGGGTAATTAGGAAAACCCCAGGACAATAAACTAAGACACAGCCTCAACACCAGGGTCCCATCTGTTCACCAGCACGCTTTCCAATTACCCAAGTTTCTCAATGCTAACACATGATGAAGAGATGGGCTATGTGCACCCTGTTTGCTTGGGTGAGAGAGACTATCCTAGGTGCTTAACAAAAAAATAAGATATTTAGTATCATGAAGATTTTGATGCCCAAGTAGGAATAGGATCTTTTGTTCATGGTGTATGTTTAATGTTTGAGACTGCCGTTGTTAACTAAAGAAAACTTATCCAGCCAATATGTACTTAAGCCTATATCATTTAGATGTAGAGAAAATTATACACATACTCAATAAGAACACTAAATCTTCCTAAGTTTATTATCAAGATAAATAGAATAGATTCACATTAAATGGGTCAGTTACTTAGAATACGTGGGTTTATAATTACTGTAACTCTATTATAATACTTTATTAATTAAATAAATAATTCTATATAGCACACTGGCTGTATGTGATATTTTTTTAAAGTGTTAAATCAATCCTGAGATACGCTGGGCTGAGTGATGTAATGTAAATACGCTGTGGATGAGCGTATACCTAGGTCAGAGAAAAGGAAACTGAGGATTTACTCTCTCTCTTATGATAATAAAGAAAGCAGTTTGCAATCTGTTTCCTAAAAGGCAGTAAGTCCTTTGAGGTGGCATTATTATTTATTACCTGAAAGTTTAATTTAGTAAAATAGAGGTCAGGCTCCTTTGAATGAGAAAATTTTTGTTTAATTTAAAACAGCACTTAGTAAGTGGTGACACAGAGTAAGTGCTTCCAGGGCAAGGCAGGAGCTTTGGAGAGGGTGGCAGAGGTGAGACCAGAGCCGGCACTGAGGGAACAAAGTTACAACCGGGCTAAAGTCAAGACCTACATGAGTAATGAGGATGAGGGCCTGCAGGGGGTCAAAACCCAGGCCCACAGGAAGCACCGAGGGCCACAAGGCACAGCAACCTTTGGGGATCACGTATCCCACCGAGAACTGAGAAAGCTTTCCCAGAGAAAAGAAGGCTTATAAACAAAAGCAGGAAGAGTTTTGGTGCGTTGGAAAGCAATTTGCTCCAGCTGAAACTAATAGTAAGAAAATGATGTCTTTTCAGAAGGAGCCCTCTTTTATTTTCTCCACACTCATGGGAGACGTCAGAGCCACTGCACGAGGGCATCCATTGCTGACACTGAGCACCGCCCATGGTCCTGAAAGGAGAGAAATGATATCCAGTAGTTGATCGAATCCATTTTAAAGTTAGGATAGGTCTTTGATGTGACTGTGCACATTCAGGCTTAATGTCTAGTATGTTTTTTTTTCCTTTTTTTTCCTCTCTCTGTCTCTCTCTGTCTCTCTCTCTGTCTCTCTCTCTCTCAATAAGAACTGAAATTTGAAAAAAAAAACTACAAAACTCTACTTGCTAAGTTAGAACTCTCATAGTTTGTGTGGGTGGAACATCAGCTTATTTCAGGGAACATCACAAATATTGTAAAATTTTCCTGTTCTGTTGATGTTCCCCAAAGCATTCTCCACGGTGTTCATCTGGGGGTCTGAAATAATGCGCTTGTCATGTTTAGGATAAGATGAGTAAGAATAACGTTTTATATATGTCACACCATGGAGAGAATAAGGAAATATACTTCAAACCATAGGAAGACAGTCCTTTACATTGGACAGTTTTCAAATTCTTTCTCCAAACAGTTGTTTCTGAGTAATTGGTTTCGTAGATATACCTGGGGCTTTCAGTGATGTTTATAATGTAACTGTTCAGTTACTTCATTTGTGAGGCTCAAAATATCCCTCTGCAAGCAAACCAAACTGAATGAAATTCTTGCCGAATGACACACCTGAAAGTTCTTTCTTTTTTTTCCTCTCTCCTTCCTTTCCTCCTCTGTCCTCCCTTCTTCCTTTGCTCCTCTGTCCTCCCTTCCTCTCTTCTTCCTTTGCTCCCTGTCCTCCCTTCCTCTCTTCTTCCTTTGCTCCTCTGTCCTCCCTTCCTCTCTCCTTCCTTTCCCTTCCTTCTTTCTTCATGTCAAAGACCTCAATCCTCCTCCTCTTCATTTTCCTCAGAAAGCCAACAAACAACTGCAGTGTTGAAAAGAAATTCAAACTAAATTCCCATGTTTCCCCCCCACACTAAGGTTTTTAAAAGGTTATGATTCAAGTTTGTGCCATATTAAGACTGATGACTTCTGTGAATTTATAAAAGGATTTTTTATTTATTAATTCATTTCAGGATTTTTTTTTACAGAGCCTGTTGGGGGATAATCAGGTGGTGAATGAAACTTGTTCTGTCTGTAGAAACATTGTTTGTATTTGCAGTATCCTGGACAGCCAAACATCCAAGCTCTTTGTTCTGCTTTGTTTGGCCTGGAAAAGAATATTTCTAACACTCTACATCTGTCAACTGCCACTGAAATGTTCTAATCCACCGTCCTTCACCAGGAAAAGGGAGAACAGGAAGAGAGGAAAGATGTTATAACAGCATTGGCTTCTATTGCCTGTCTAAAGGAGATAACCAAGTTACAATTTTCCCAACTGTCTTGAAAACAGTACAATAAATGTGTCCAAAGAGTCTAGGGTAAGGCTGTATCCTTTGGTAGAGGGTCCTATTTATTATTATTTAGTTATAACATTTTTTCTTACTTATTCACTAACTTTCTACTTCTCTAGGAAATCAGAGCAGCTATTTCCCCGTCTTCAGAATCACAGATGGTTTGTTTCTCTTGGAAATGAAACAAATCGGGTTTTGAAGGAAGGTGAGGGGTAATTCTTTGTGTGTAGACTCACATTTGTAGGGTTAATAGACACGTCAAGGCTCCTTCTAAGAAAATATGACCCCTCTTTGATGATGTTTTGAAATCAATAGGACTAAGGCTCTTCTCTTGCTGCATTGCTTTACCTTCTGCTACCAAGAATCTTGTTATAAATCAAGTATTACAATGTTGGGATCTTGTAAATTGAACAGACTCAAAGAATTTATAACCGTCTTCTTATTTGACTTTGTGTATCATTTTCCCTTTAAGCCAATCCTGGTGCAAACATGCACATAGGAATAAACATATCAGAAGAATAGATAACTTTAATTTTCATCAGGTGTTTTCAATGGTATACAATGGCTACTCATATTCAACCATGCTGACCAATGTCTTGTATGTAACACTGTAATATTAGACTCTAGTTGCCGCTCAGGCTACAGAGCCATGCAGCCCCCTGACTCTCACAATGTAACCAATTTGCTCCCTACTGGGATATTGTCTGAGAGTTCCTAGCTAACAAACTCTCTGGTGCCAGAATCTCACTTGGGAATTGGTTTTACTTTGAAAACAGTACCAAATGGAATATTGGTCTCACATCCTGCTCCATACTGCTTCGCTGCCTCCTGCCTATGAATCAGAGAGCCTGGTTGCAGGCTTGTTTTCTGAAGCTTCACCTCCTTAGGAAATTAGGAAAAATGAGATCCCACTTCTGTCATGAGGACTCTGTTTCCTCTGGCTAGGTCCTGAACTCTGCTGAAACCCACACAAGCTCTAATTCCTTTGTTCCTCTGACTTTGCCATTAATAAGTTTTCCCTCAAACTTGCTACTCCCAGGAACCTATCTCTGCATCCTCTTGAATTCTTCCTCCTTACCCATACCCTTCCATTCTGATATCTGTCAGAAACAGGGATAAAATAATGCTTGGGTCACATATGACTATTACGGCCAATACTTTCTAAAATGGCAAGTAGCATCGAAATAGTGGCCGTGTTAAAGATTGGTAGCCCACTCTATCTAAATGGCCTGGATTGTAGATCTACTCACCTTTAAAGCAGAGTTCAAGGACAGAAGTGTTTGGACCGAAAGTAGAGAGTTTTGTGTGAATTTTTATAAAGTAAATATTGTTCCCAATTTGAAAAACGAATGTTATATATAATAAGGAATATTAAATAACAATGGCAAAATGAAAACATGAGAAAGGAATGCAGAAAACAGTCTTCTGAGTAGCAGATGATTGAAGAGAAAATATTTCATTAACTTTCTTCTGCTTCTAAGAGGGAACATCATTATCCAGTCTAGCTTTCTATTTCCTAAGTCATGATGATGATCGTTAAAATTTTACCAATAAAAGAAAAGACTAATACCAATAAAAGAAATGCCGTATCCCCAAATGTAAGTAAAATGAGCTGAGAAAGTAGGTCGGTGGGTAGCAGGACTGCAGTCAAGCATATGAGGACTTGAGTTTGGATCCTCAGAACACATGTCAAAGAGCTTCAGGACAGGGCTTGTAACCGCAGTACTGCAGGAGCAAGGCAGGCAAAGCCCTGTAGCTTGTTGACCAGTCACGCTAGATGAATCAGTGAATTTCATCATGTTCAGGGAGAGGCCCAGACTCAAGAAATTACCTTCATCCTTTTTTTTTTCCAACGGGAAATTCCTGGGGAAATCATAACTTCTTGGGGGTCCATTGTTTTAACCCTCTGAGTGCCAAGAAGAAGAGCACAAGTGTTTCTTTAGCCTAGTGTCAATCCTGCCAAGCAGGCCGTCTACACTCCCTGCTGTTGGCTCTAACGCCTCAGTCTTAAGGTGTGATTAATATGCCTATATCTGAAACAAATATAAGTCACAGAATACAAGTGGGAGCCAAGTTTGAACACGGTGCCAGATTGCCATGGGTAAGAACCATTTCTGTGTGGCTTTTAGCTACTTTTCAAAGGGCTGGCACATAAGTAACTCCAATTCATTCAAGAGGGGATTTTGTCATGAAGCCCAGGATAGCCTCGAATGTAAATTCATCAGCCTCCCAGGTGATGGAGTTACAGGCAAGTGTTATTGTGACCAGAAGGACCACATTCAATCCTAAGAACTCCAGCACTCCTTAGCACTGAACAGTATTCTCCAATTAACCATTTGATAATTTCTAACTATTATATGATGATGAGATCAGACTTGTCCTCATTGGTCTGATTGTAATGTGGGTTGTGGGTACATAGCTGACGGATGTGACAGACGTAGTGCTGGTGAATTCCTTTTGGCCTATTTAAGTAGGTATGTGATAGAGAAGGGGTGGCTTTCAGGTCAGGCAATCTTGAAGTGCTCTATGCTTGAACTGTGGGCAATGTTCTAATCACTTCAGTGTTAAAGGGAGGAATCTGGATAACTTTGCAGGTCTTCTCTGTGGGGGAAACACTGAATAGATCTTTTTTTTCTACTTTTTATTGTTAAAGTCAAATACAATATACATAGAGAACAACAATGAGAACACACCTTTTCTTTTTACCTCAGGCCTCACTTACACAAATGCACCCATTCAAATTATTGCACAGAGGTCTTGATCAGGCTCCCTTTCTCTGCCAGTTAAAGAATTAACAGGAAGGAACCATCTCAAATGCAAACGTAGCAGCAGGGAAACTCTAGAACACAGAAGACAATCTATGGGTGAAGTAAGGGTTGAAGGAAAGCACATACACAGGAGATGTCTCTCTCTGTCTCTCCTTGTCTCTTTGGCTCTCTGTCTCTGTCTCTCTGTCTCTGTCTCTGTCTCTCTCTCTCTCTCTCTCGCATGCTCTCTCATAGATCCCCACTTTCCTATTCTGGTCAGATTTGTTTTAAATCTTTTCCATTTGGACATTTTTTTTTTAAATTTGATGTCTTTGCTTAAAGTCCCCTTTATTAGAGAGTACATCAGTGCATTTTAAGGTAGAAATTTTTTATAATGCAGAATAATGGCTTAGTCTTGAAAGTCCAGTTTTGACTTTTCCTGGTGAGTTTTAAATCACACAAGAGGAAAATCCACCCAGAATGCCTGTTTCTTATTGGGACCGTGAATGGTGGCATGCTGGTGTTTGAATGCCATTGACAAGTAAGGAATCTCCATCCTGTTGAAGCCGGCTGTAGACTGCCAGCTCAGGGCTAATCTAAAATTACAAGAGAATTCTGACCACGGAACATCTGTCTAAAAACAGTTGCCTGTAAGGGACATGGAAGATTTGTGAATTTCCTAGCCTCCTTCCCATATCTGTTTCTTAGTCTTTCCCAGTTGCTTCTTTTAATACCATTAATTCTTCCCCTTGTTTGATGTATAGAGAAATCCTTGTCAGCCTTTTAATGAAGGGAAATCATGGCAGGTGAACAAGAAGACTTCCTGTGAGGAGGGGAAACCTGGAATCACTTAACCAAATGGGAAAAATGCTGCAAATGATGCCGAATGAGCCTTAGGTCACTGTTCCAGGATGGGAAGTGAGTTCAGGTAGGGTTCAGAGAGCAGACCTCAGGAGAGGCTCTGCTGGTAATATATATAATAAATATATATAAAAGCTGTTAAACTCTCTCTCTCTCTCTCTCTCTCTCTCTCTCTCTCTCACACACACACACACACACACACACACACATACACACCTCAGCTATCAGTTTAACAGCTTTGAAACACATTTCATTTTGTGATGAATGTACCCAGAGCCTTGAAAAGCATTGCTTCAGAGGATATGGTCACCATTACATTTTTCTGGGTCCAAGAAACGAGACTTCAGCTGGCCTTTGGCTCCTCAAATTACACACACACTGAATTATTTTCAAGCACTTACAAAGAATTGTTATTGCTGTGGGACAGAAATCTAAAATGTTTTGTCAGATACAATGACTTAGGTGAGAACAAAGTTAAATGATTAAATATAGATTCTGAGCGGCAAGAGAAAATAGTTCTTATCTCAAAGCACGTAACTACATATTTCCTCTGTTGAGCTGGAGACTGACATTTTAAATGTCTACTGTTTGACAGCTGTGGTCAGACATCTCTACAGGGTTGTGCCTGCTCATTAGTGGCACATTAACCTTAACTTTGCCTCAGGCCATTAACTGGCAAACTGCACATTTGACCTTTGTTCTACAGGTTTTTTTCAAACAGTGTGCAAGGTGCTGCTTTTAATTTGGGCTCTGTGTTACCTGTGGATTGACTTTAGGGGTAAGAGAAAAAAAAATCAATACATGTCATTAAATAAAGAAACATGTGGTTTGAGACATTCCACAGAGGAAAACTCCATTTGAAAATGTGATTCTTTTCCAATAATTTTCCAGATAATTAGCTTTGGTCAAAATTAGAAATAGTTCCTACTGTCTCAAGTGAGAAAGACAGAAATGAAATGCAACCTGTGACCATATAGAAATGTTTTAAACCAAACAATCCACTACAAGATAAGGATAGTAGATTGCAACTCTATTTAGAAGTATTTAATGAAATAAAATGCAAACTGAAATGTAAATTAGAGCCACAGGTTGAAAGCACATATTTTCCTAGATGAATCAAATTTAATTTCTACATAGGTACCACTCTTCACACCTGATGTACGAGTCAGCCTTACAAATAATAACATAAGTTGGTTTAGTAAGGTATTTTATTAGACTATGTAAGTCTATATTGAATTTATGAAATATTGTACACCAACATGTATTTAAGTATGATCCATATTTTTAAAGTTGTAAGTGTTCATGATACCCACTCAAGTATGGGAACAGCTTAGTACCAATTTCGTAGTACTAAATTGTCCTTATATTTCTGCCTTTCTCATCTTCCTCCTCTGTCTGACTGCTTGTTAACTTGCATGTAAAAAAAGCTGAGGAAAAATAAACACCAGATTGTCAATATTGGATACTTCAGGAGGGATGCAAACACTACAAAGGGACAAATTAGCTTGATCTTCAAGTACCTTTTAATTGTCCTACTGTTCAGGAAAAGATGTTGCTTTTGTTATTAAAGGTGTTATAAAAATTGAAAGTATTGCCTGCCTTTATAGTAGTAACTGAGCATGGTCAAGTCAACAAACCACAAAGGACAACTCCCAGATGGGTTGCACTGCCTTTCATATATTTTTGCATGTGATGTATCAGGAGACCCTTCTGGTGTAGTTGGCCTCAAGGGCATGGGCAGCAATGAAGCAATAACTATGCTAGTTCATGCTTCTCCCCTGCCTTCAGTATGCTCAGGGCAAACAAGGCTGCAGGCTATGAATGAGCAATTGTACGACAGATCTTTTTTTCTTTACTGAGCCAGCATTGCACAAGGCTGGTCATTAGCTAGAGATTAGAATTTACTCTATTCTCTGCTTTC
Source organism: Tokudaia tokunoshimensis (assembly GCA_036184795.1). Taxonomy (NCBI): domain Eukaryota; kingdom Metazoa; phylum Chordata; class Mammalia; order Rodentia; family Muridae; genus Tokudaia; species Tokudaia tokunoshimensis. Next base: position 9,427,549 of record BTHU01000011.1, on the reverse strand, counting down.
TGTGCTGCACACTCCCAACAGAGAGAGGGAGGGAGGGAGGGAGAGAGAGACAGAGAGAGAGAGAGAGAGAGAGAGAGAGAGAGAGAGAGAGAGAGAGAGAGAGAGAGAATCTCCTATCTGAACATACTATATTCCAAGTTCAGATTTTCATGGGAAGAAGTGATATATCTATATTTCTAGCATAGCAATACACCTATAAATAATGTGTATGTTTTCTTTTTTTATTTTCTATATTTTTTTATTTACATTCTGAATGATTTCTCCTTTCCCATTTCCTCCCTCCCCAAAAGTCCCATAAGCCCCCTTCCGTCCCCCTGTTCCCCATTCAACCCCCTCTCGCTTCTCTGTCCTGGTATTCCCCTATATCCAGTCTTTCCAGGACCAGGGGTCTCTCCTTCCATCTTCTTGGAAATCTATTGATATGTGAATTGTGTCTTGGGTATTCTGAGAAGGACATATGCTCCACTATGTTCATAGCAGCCTTATTTATAATAGCCAGAAGCTGGAAAGAACCCAGATGTCCCTCAATGGAGGAATGGATTCAGAAGATATGTATGTTTTCTTAATGTTTAATAACTATAGCAGCATTTTCATTGTTAACATTTTTAATCCTTGAGTTGTATGACCCTTGAAAATTTGTGATATTGATAATTGATATTGTGCACATGCTATAGTGGAAGAGATCACAGGACAACTTACAATTGGTTCTTCCTGTCCATGTGTGACTCAGAACTGAACTTGGGTCATCAGGGTTGTTGGATAGTGCCTTTCCCTGATGATCCAGGTCACCAGTCCTATCTGTGCAGGTTAATTTTTTGCTATGTGATGGTGACATGTGGCTATGACAGGGAGCTGCTTAGGTGATTTCTTCACTTGTTTGTAACTCATGCTACAGTGTATCTGTGATGGATTCCCATGGGATCTTACTACATAGTGAGGCTAAATAATATCAAGTACATTTCAATATTTATCACTGGGACTGCGATGAGCAACTTAGTCTTCTTAGTTAGTAATCCTACCCTCTAGACTTCTAATATTTTGAGAGCCTACTAAGAACATGTTATGGTTCTTCACAGTCTAGAAGTAGGTCATCTGGGTTAAAGAATTCTAAGACTTTTTTTTTCTGTTTAGGAGCGTAAGAATGTCATCATTTAAAAAATACATTGTACTAATTTTCCATTCTGGAAACTATTAAAAACTAAGATATCACTTAGAGCTAATTTACCAAGCATTCAAGTTGGGTATTAACAATGATCAAGACCTGAGTACAAATGATAGGCAAGACAGAGCTTTTGATATGAGAGATGACATTCTCCGTTAGAGGAGGCAGATTTACAGAGTAGGGACAATCATAGGGCAGAGGCTACGATGAACACCCAGGTGAGAATCAGGATGAACCCACAGACACTACACAGGTTGATCAATGGAGAGGTAGGAGAGGTGGGGAACTTTAATGAGAGTGTGAAGAATGGATAGATGGATCGAACAATGGAGGGAATGAACACATAGCATGAACTTTGCTCAAGCCATAAAGAGTCATCATGCAATGACTCAATAAAGATGTGAGTTGTGCCTGGAGTATGGGACCAGAAGCAAGAGTACCTGGCATGGAATAAGGCTACAAGGTGGAATGTAAAGATGTCTTGGCCCCTATAAGAAACGTTTAAGTCTAAATTACTCTGCATTTAAATGAAACAAAAGTGGTACTTGTTGTAGAGAGAATGTCTTGTGTCTTTATAGATGTGCTACCTGTCAATAATAAATCTGATGGCCTATGGCTTTGGCAAGAAATAAGAGGTGCGACATATGGGAGACAGAAAGAATTCTGGGATAGAACTAGCAAATTTATATTAAGAATAATTCAAGAATACAATATTTCTTCAATATTTCTCTCTGAGAAGATGTGACAAGATGGGTGCATGGTACCTGAGCACAGGTAACCAGCCACATGGCAGAATGTAGGTGAAAATAAATGGAGTATTTTAAGTTATAACTACTCAGAGTAGAGCCTAGCTATATGGCCAAAGTATTTGTAAATGTATTTTGAGTCTAAGTCTTATTTCTGGAAGTATGGAGCTGGGAGGAAGGACCAGACCTCACTTATACAATTTATGATTTTCCAGTGTTGCTTCTCAGTATAACTTAGAAAAATGAATTGAAGGGAAAGAGAAAAGGCAAAATTAGAGACACTGTCCATCTGTTAAGTGTGAAGCTTGAAGAAGAATTTTTACATTTTTATATGGATCTGATAGATGATACTTTGAATAAATGCTCAGATGGGAAGCACTTTACCATATCTCTTTAAATATTGCAATTCAGTTGCTCACATGAATTATATATGATTTCTATATTTTAGTCATGTTTCCAAGACAAGATGAAAACTGATATGAACAACATAACTACTGAAGGATAATTAGCAAGATCTTCTAACTTCCCTCTGCATGTATTATGCTCCAATTTTAAATGATATTATTTTCTTGATGGTAGAAAAGGAAATGTACGGGTTGTCCACACCCATAGCAAATTTAAATTAAGAATAATTTCAAGAATACAATATTTCTTCACATGCATAATAGTCAGCATTGAGCTGGGAAGGATGGTATGGATTGCTTTATTGTTCAGATGATAAAATACTGTGACAGAAGCAACTTCAGTAAGAAAAACTTTATTATTGGCTTATAATTTCAGAGGGGTACAGCATATCGTGGTAGGAAGGCATGTCATCAGGAACAGGAATCTGGCTCACACCCATACTCCTGAAAAAAGGAATGAACAGGGAGTATGATCATCTATTCTCAAGGACCATCCCCAGTGACTCACATCCTCTAGGCTGATTCCATTTTCTAATGCTTTCAAGACCTCCTCTAAACCACTACCATCTCAGGAAACAAGCCCTCAAACATGTGAGACTATGGAACCACTTATCATTCAAACCAGGAGGTCCAATATCAATTATGTAGCAGCCACAATTTCTGACTATACTTTGTCTCCTAGTGTTTATTTCCAAATAGCTCAATTATATCGTATATCTCGCCTTCATTCATTTGTTCATTTGTTTACTCCTTCTTTTCTTTGTAGCTAATGTACCCTCAAGACACTGAGCCAAACTGCATTTTAGAATAATATTTTTTTTATTTGAAAATTTCACACACACACACATACACACATATGTAAAATCAAGATAGATAATAGATGACTTTATTCCATCTTCTAAGAGAGATTCAAGTTTGTGCCTTACTTCTTGTTTAGCTTCTTTGAGTCTGTGGAGTACAGCATGAGTATCCTGTACTTTTCAGCTAAAATCTACTTATAAGTGAGTACATACCATGCATGCCCTTTTGGGTCTGGATGACCTCACTCAGGATGATACTCTCAAGTTGAATCCATTTGTCTACAAAATTCATGATGTCTTTGTTTTTAATAGCTGAATAGTATTCCACTGTGTTTTCCTTTCTCCACATCCTCACCAGGATGCTATAGCCCTTGCTTTGATTTGCGTTTCCTTGATGACTAAGAACTTTGAACATTTTTAAAAGGTCTTCTTGGCCATTTAAGATTCTTCTGTTGAGAATTCACTATTTAGCTCTGTATCCCGCTTTTAAAATTGGATTACCTGGGTTGTTGTTGTCTAACTTCTTGAGTTCTTTATAATTTTTAAATATTAACCCTCTGTCAGATGTAGAGTTGGTGAAAATCCTTTCCCAATCTTTAGTCCACCATTTTTGTCCTATTGACAGTGTCCTTTGCCTTACCAAAGCTTCTAAGTTTCAAGAGGCCCCACTTATCAATTATTGATCTTAGAGCCTGAGCCCTTAGTGTTCTGATCTGGTCACTTTTGGAGAAGAATTCACGAGGTGCTGAGAAGAAGGTATATTCTTTTGTGTTTGGGTGAAATAGTCTATAGATGTCTGTTAGGTCCATTTGACTCACAATGTCTATTAGTTTCATTATTTCTTGGTTTAGTTTTTGTCTTGATGACCTGTCAATTGGTGAGAGTGGAGTGTTGAAGTTATCATTATGTGGGGTTCAAGATGCAATATAAGCTTTAGCAATGTTTCTTTTATAAATTTGGGTACCTTTGTGTTTGGGGCATAGATATTCAGAATTGAGATTTCTTGGTGGATTTTTCTTGATGAGTATTAAATGTCCTTCCCTGTATCTTTAGATTGATTTTGGTGTAGATTCTATTGTATTAGATATTAGAATGGTTACTCCAGCTTGCTTCTTGGGTCTCTTTGCTTGGAAAACTTTTTTTTTCCAGCCCATTACTCTCTAAGGTAATGCCATTTTTATTGCTGAGGTATATTTATTGTGTGCAGCAGAATGGTGAATCCTGTTTATGAATCCACTCTGTTAGCATGTGTCTTTTTTATCAGGAATTGAGTACATTGATGTAAGATGTTAATGACCAGTGATTGCTATATTTATTATTTTGATGTTGGTTGTGTTAGTGTGTGTTTGTTTGTGTATGCGCATGTGCCTGCACATGTGTATGCATGTGTGTGTGTTTGTGTGTGTGTGTGTTCATGTGTATTTGTGTATTTGGGTGTGCTGTCCTTGTTTTTCCTGGTATTTTGTCCTGTGTTTTCTTGGATGCAGTTATTCTCCTTTGGTTGGAGGTTTTTTCCTAGTATTTTCTGTATGCCTGGATTTGTGGATAGATACTGTTTGCATTTGTCTTAAAATGTCTTTTCTTTATCTATTATGATTCAGAGTTTTGCTGGTTTAATAGTCTATGTAGACACCTGTGGTTTTTTAAAGGTTGCAAGATATCTGTCCAATTCTATCTAACTTTCAGAGTCTGTCAAGAAGTCAAGGGTGATTCTGCTAGGCTTGCCTTTGTGTGTTACCTGGCCTTTTAACCTTGACAGTTTTAATATTCTTTCCTTGTTCTATAGATTTTATGTTTTGCTGATTTTGTGGTGGGAGTATTTTCTATTTTGATCCAGTCTAATTGGTATTCTATTAGCTTCTTGTATTTTTATAGGCATCTTTCTTTAGTTTTAGAAAGTTTCCTTCTGTGATTTTGTTGAAAATATTTTCTGTGCCTTAGAGTTGGGACACATAACCTTCTTCTATTTATATTATTCTTAGGTTAGTCTTTTCATGGTATCTCAGATTTTCTGGATGTTTTGTGCCAGTGAGTTTTTTGATTTGACGTTTTTTTGAGTGATGTATGTCTTATATCTGAAATTCTTCTATCTCCTGTGTTCTATTGTGATGCTTGCATTGTTATTCCTGTTCTCTTCCCTAGGTTTTCCATCTCTAGTATTTCCTCAGTTTGTGTTTTCTTTATTGCTTCTATTTCCACTTTCAGGTCTTGTACAATTTTGTTTGTTTCCTTCACCAGCTTAATTGTATTTTCCTGTATATCTTTAAGGGATTTATTTTTTTTCTTCATTAAAGACCTCTACTTGTTTGATTGTATTTTCCTGTACTTCTTTAAGGGATTTATCCATTTCCTTCTTATCCTTAAGGCCTCTATCATCCTTATAAGTTTGGATTTAAGCTCATTTTTTTGTGCTTCAGTTGTGGAAGAATATCCAAGACTTGCTAGTTGGGTAGCTGTGCTCTGAAGGTGTTTTATTATCCTGGCTTTTGTTTGCTTTGCTCTTTCAATTGTCTTTAACCAACAGAATTGCTTTGGTCTTAGGATGCTCCTGTTGTAGTAGGTATTGGGATGGGGCTTAGCTTCGTTTGTCCTAGTGTGGTAGGCCTCTGAAAGTTATCCATGGGCTGTATGGGTCCTGATCTGCAGATCTGTATATGGTTCAGGGTACACAGGTCCTATGAAGATTGAGTATAGAGGTAAGGGAAGAATGGAGGTACTACAGGGATAGCAAACTGCTTAGGGCAGCTTGGCATACCCCAGAGGACTCAGTGAACAGTGAAGATCCACTCGAACTTTTTGAAACCATAAACCCAAATTAAACACTTTTAAATTTTATTTATTTATTTTGATTATTTTTGTTTTCAATACATACTGACCATACTGACTGCAGTTTAACCTACCTCCATACCTACCCTTCCTCCTTATCCCCCTTCCCTCTCCCCCAGTGTATTAATCAGGGTTCTCTAGAGTTACAGGACTTATGGAATGTCTTTATATAGTAAGAGAATTTAATGTAATGTCTTACTGTCTGTAGTCCAACTAATACAAAAATGGGCAGCTGTGAACAGGAAGTCCAAAAATATAGTAGTTGCTCAGTCCCACAAAACTAGTTGTTTCATCTGATCATCGTATAAGTTGGAATCCTAAAAAAGTAGTTTTCAACAGATGTGCTGGAAAGTGATTCCAAGCATGTGAAGAGGAATGAATCTTCCTTCTTTCAATGTCTTTATATAGACCTCCAGCAGAATGTGTGGCCCATATAAAAAGTGTGCGTGCCCCACCACACCTGATCTGGAACTTGCTTTTGATTAGGCTGTCCTTGAACTCAGAGATCAGCTTGACTCAGTCTCCTGGGATTAACAGTGTGTACTTCTTTGCTTGGGCCTCAGCTTTTCATGGTCACAATGCCTCAAGATCTCCATGTCAAGATCTGGGTAATTCCTGTGTCTTTCAGCCTCAAGCTCTGGATCCCAGGTGTGCCCTCCTGGGGCCATAGGTGGGCCTCAGATTAGTCATTAATTGACTAAAAAGTTATGCTCCCTCTATTTCTGGACTGTAATTTTTTTCAGATGTAGTCAAGTTGACAGTCTGGACTAGCCATCACACCCAGACCCACCCCTCATCTATTTCCTTTCTGAAAAGAGTAGGCCTCCAAGGAATATCCACCAAAAAGAGCCTAATAGAATACCATAAGACTAGGCACAAACCCTCATATCATGGCTGGCAAACCCAGTAGGAGAAAAAGGGTCCTAAAGAGTAGATGAAAGAGTCAGAGACACCCCTATTCCCACTGTTAGGAGGTCCTGCAAAAACATCAAGCTAACAATATATCAAACATGCGGAGAACCTAGTGAATGTGGACCATGCAGAGTCCACTTCAGTCTCTGTGTGCCCCTATGGTCACTGATAAGTTGAAGTCTGTGGGCCATACTCTCCTGGTATCCTCTACACCTCTGGCTCCCAAAGTTCTTCCTCCACATCTTCTATCACGTTCCCTGAGCTCCAAGGGGAGGGACCTAATGAAGATCTCCAATTTGGGCTCCCTCTCTACCTAATGTTTGGCTACGGGTTTCAGTGTCTGCTTCCATCAACTGCCGGTAGTATCCTCTTTGATGACTGCGTTAGACACATTTATAAATAGGATTATTATTAGGAATTGATATTTTTTTCTATCATAGGTCTCTGGACTAACCACCCAGACACCTGTTCATCTAGGCAATGCACTGTATAGGCTCCTGATTGTGGTGTGGGCCTCAAATTAGACAGGTATTACTTGGCTAACAAGTTCTGAACTTCCATTGCCCCAATATATTTTGTGGGCAGGATAGATTACAGACTGAAGGTTTTGTGGCTGGGTTGGTGTCCCAGTTCCACCTCTAAAAGCCTTGCCTGGTTACAGGGGATGGCTCTAAATCCTTTTTACTTGGATATCCTCACTAGGGTCACCCTAGAATCCCAAGAGATTCTACTGAACTTGGAATCCACCTCCTTCTTCCCTGCCAATTTCAGTTGTCTCTCCCAGTACTCTTCCCTCCATCCTGCCTACTCCCTCCCCGCAATCCCTGCTAGCCTATCCCCACCTGCCACAAGTTCTATTTCTCCTTCCCAGGAGATCCATGCATCCCTTTCCTAGAGCCCTCCTTGTTCCTTAGCCTTTCTGGGTCTGTAAATATTTTCTTTTATAAGTTGTCTTCATCATGGTGTTTTTGTCACTGCATAGAACAGAAAGAACAAAAATCCAAAAGAAATCTCCTGTCCCCTTCCTTCAAACATCTCCCAATAGTGTCTCCCACCTTATGTGTGGTTCTTCCTTCCTTACAAAAAATAGTAACCCACTGAGTCTAACAATTATTGTTGTTCAGGAGTGTGGGCCATCCACTGGGGCATGGGGAGTTTACCAGGGGCTATATTCAGGGTTTACAAAGAAAATGACTTCCAGTCCAGCAGCAGCCATTAGCTGTCACCAGCACACATAGCTACTGAATTATGGGTGGAACCTTGTTAGCCTTTCCCACATCCATGCTTGAATGTTGTCTTGATCTTATGCAGGTCTTTTTCAGATAAACCTGTGACAATGGTCATGTCACATGTAGATGACAGCATTGCTCCGTCTTCTCCATCTTCTCTTACAGACACACTTCTACAGTGTCCCTGAATATTGAATATTGATACAAATGTCTCATAGGGCTTCAACACTTTTACTAGTTGTGAGTCTACACATTGACTATTGAATACTGTGAAAAAAAACTTCTCTGACCAAGATTGAGAGTAGCACTAACCTATAGGTATAAATGTAAACATTTAGAGGGCAGTTTGGACACTATAGTTACTAAGCAACAATAACCACAGCAGGTTATCACCTAGGGCCCATGACCAGGCTGTCTATGGGGTTTTGACTACATTTGGAGAATCAGATGACAATTTCAACTGTGGAGGAGAGCTCAAACCCAATCAGAAAATGGTTTATTACTCCCATAAGTGTCATGGTGTTGTAGCAGTTGGAACATTTTACCTGGGGGGATGGGTAGTATTATAACTTGCAAGGTCCATATCTGGCTAAATCTATTGATGACTCTCCTTCCTCAGTGGTCTGCATATTACTTTTCTGCCACTGTGAAAGGAGCTAAGCCGGGAGGAAGTTTTTGTCCGTCAGTTCCAGCTTGATTTCTACATGTTCTGAAATCATGGTATGTGTTATCTTCTAAAATAGGGCTTTAACATTTTGTCACCATATTTAATTGACACAGTATTTTATATTGTGAATAACTGTGCTAATTCCATTTTTCCTCATTTTATGGTTTGGGTCACTGCTTGACTTTTATTTCTTTTTCCTTCCCTGTACCCTTTACTTTTGAGTACCTCTGACTTTTTTCTTAATGCTTGGTGCTTATTTGTGAAATTCCATCAACATTCATGTCTTTGTTCATCATTTTCTGGTTGAAGACCCACATAGCTACCAGTCAGTCAAGGTCCAATATCTCCTATTTAAGAGCAGAGTGTCATTGCACTCATGACTCTTGAATCACTAGCATAAACAGCATCTGTGGGCCCTTGTGAAATACAGAATTTTTGTCTCTATTTGGAGCTGCCAGATTTACATCTACATGTTGGCAAGATTCTAAGATGACATTTACACTTACAAAGTTTGAAAAGTAAGCATTTTACTTCATTCTCTAGATGGGCATTCCTACAAAATATCAACCCAAATACTCGGATTAATTCCTTAGTGTTTGTTCATTTACTATTCTGATGACAGTTTATCAGATGTACTCCTGTCACCATCATTATCCTCAGATCCAAAACAATGAATAAAACAAAACAAGCAAACAGTAGAACCCCAGCCTACTTGAATATTTTATCTAGAGCAGGGAGAAAGATGAAGCTGATAAATATGAGAACACACACACACACACAACACGCACAGAGATACACACAACACACACACAAAATACACACACACACACCACACAGTAGGCTAGGGAATGTGTCAGGAAATATGAAAACATTGAACGGAATAAAAGAGGTTGTAAGTATGGGGTGGGACACAGGAGATGCTGTTTCTTCCCTCCTTGTATATATCAGTGAATAATGTCACCTCAATGACCTTCATTAGAAATAATCTTAAAGTTCTTAATTTACCCATTAATTCTTTTTTTTTTTTAAAGATTTATTTATTATGTGTAAGTACACTGTAACTGTTTTTAGATACCAGAAGAGGGCGTAAGATCTCTTTAGGGATAGTTGTAAGCCACCATGTGGGTGCTGGGATTTGAACTCATGACCTTTGGAAGAGCAGTCGGTGCTCTTACCTGCTGAGCCATCTCTCCAGCCCCTACCCATTAATTCTTGATTGTGTATATGTGTGTAATGTATATTACAGTTCACATGTATGTAGGCACACGTTTATGGACATGTGTAACACATGCTTGGGAGATCTGGTAGCGATGTTGGTGTCCTTCTCCATTTTAGCTGTTGAGGCAGTCTCTTGCTGAAGCCAGAGCTCATTGATTCTCATTAGTCCAATTATGAAGCTTGCCTCTGAGGTATTCTGTCTCTGGTTCCTGTGTCTTTTGATTACAGGTGGCCATCACAGTTGCCTAGGTTTTATGAATTTTTGTTATCAATGGCCCTTGAATTTGTAAAGCAAACGTTGTTTGTCCTGCAAGACCTATTTTTTCTTTTTATTTATTTATTTATTTATTTATCTTTATTAAGTTCCATTTCCAGACCCTTTATTAATTACCTTAATGAATTTAGGTGACTGTGTTCTCTTGTAATTCATTCAGCAGCTTATTCACGTCTTCTTCCATTTCTTTTTTTTTTAAACTTTTATTTATTTTAATTTATTTACATTTCAAGTGTTATCCCCTTACCCAGTTTTCCCCCTCCCAGAAGCCACTATCCCATCCCTCCCTTGCTTATATGAGGGTATTCCCCCAAACATCTACCCACTCTCACCTCCCTACCCTCCATTCCCCTACACTGGGACACCTATCAAACCTTCAGAGGACCAAGGACCTCACCTCCTCTTGATGCCTGACAAGGCCAACCTCTGCTACATATGCAGCTGGAGCCATGCGTACTTCTTGGTTGGTGGCTTAGTCCCTGGGAGCTCTGGGGGAGGGGGGGTCTGGTTGGCTGATATTGTTGTTCTTCCTATGGGGTCTCAATCACCTTCAGCTCCTTCAGTCCTTTTTCTAACTCCTCCACTGGGGACCCCACACTCAGTGCAAATGGTTGGCTGTGAAGGTCTAATTTTAAAACTCAAAAGTTTTGGCCTTTTAAGCAAAAAAACACAAAATCCTTCATTATTATTGAATTTTCCGTTTTATAATCCTCAGGGGCAGGAAAATAGGATGTGAGTCAAGAAACCAAAGCAAAGCCTTAGGTGATACACAAAATATTCTTAACTTCATTAAATTTTACTTTAATATTTTATTTATCTGTGGTTTGAATCGTGTTTGAATCATGGTTTGAAACATACTACTTTGTATTCTTTGTTCCCAAAGACTCAGAAACATGATATAAGTTTACTAAACTTTTATTTGATAGGCAATTCATTAGAGAGTTGTAAGTGTCTCATATTTTCCACTTGGAATAGAAAATAAAGAGTGTTACTGTGTTTAGATGCCAATAGCTAGGGAAGGGTTTAAGAAGACTGAATGAAGTAAGTGTGTGTGTGTGTGTGTGTGTGTGTGTGTGTGTGTGTGTGTGTAAGTACATGGTATTTAATAATGCCTGTCTTTAAAATTAGACTCATAGCTAGTAAAACTTTTCTGTTCTAAAATTAAATTTAAATATTAGCATAGAATAATGTGTTTTTACTGGTTGTTAGGAAAGAATGTGAAATATATGAAAATAAGTTAACTATAGCTTTCTATAAATTGTGTGTGGTAATATTTATGTAGACCTTCTCTGTAGATTTTCCTTTTTTTTTTCATTCAGGGAGTTCATCAATAGCCTTAGGCTACACAGGTCCTTCTATGGTGGCTTGGCTGACCGACTTTGCCTTAATGAATTGGCTGCTGCTGAAGGAAGACCCTGCTGGAATGGGGAGGACATAGTCAAAAGGTAAGTCCTGTGTGTAAACTACTTGTTTTCTTTCTTTCTGTGGAATTGAAATGGATGCTTACTGTTGTTACATTACAGCACAGATTAGAGGTTCATCCCTTCTTTTGACTTTCCTAAGTAATTTTGATTTTTCCATTTCAACTTTGAAGCCATTATGTGTTGAATCTAAAGTTCATTCTTCTTTTCTGTATTAGTCAGGGTTTCTATTCCTGCACAAAATATCATGACCAAGAAGCAAGTTGGGGAGGAAAGGGTTTATTCAGCTTGCACTTCCACATTGCTGTTCATCACCAAAGAAAGTCAGGACTGGAACTCAAGCAGGTCAGGAAGCAGGAGCTGATGCAGAGGCCATGGGGGGATGTTCCTTACTGGCTTGCTTCCCCTGATTTGCTGAGCTTGCTTTCTTATAGAACCCAAGACTAAGAGCCCAGAGATTGCACCACCCACAAGGGGCCCTCCTCTCTTGATCACTAATTGAGAAAATGCCTTACAGCTGGAGCTCATGGAGGCATTTCCTCAACAGAAGTTCCTTACTCTGTGATAACTCAAGACTGTGTCAAGTTGACACACAAAACCAATCAGTACAATTGCTACCTGTCTCCAATGCGCACAATAACCCCAACCTTTAAATTGTTCTCTTCTCTCTAGCTGGTTTTATCTATCACATGTCTTATTTTTTACCTTCATGATTATTAGATTTTGAGTAACCTAGGTGAAACCTGAATACTCATGCAGAGATGAGAAAGGGGGAGGCAAAGGGGAGGGAGAGAAGGCAGGAGAGGAAGAGAAAGAGGGAAAGGGAGAGGGAGAAGGAGGGAAGAGTATTTCTAAAGCATCAAGTAAAACACACTTTCATTCATATATCCCTGGCTAGGGTTTGAATTCATTGAAAGTTGTGTCTGAATCTGTGAAAATTCACTTTATCTTCAGCTGTCTGATAGAAAAGAAAGACAGTGTGCCTACTCCCTCATGTGCCTACTACATCTGGTGATGTGTGGCTTAGCTTTCACCACAAAGACACGCTCACTTAAATTATCATGTAGTGAATTGTTACTCTGATAAATACACATGACAGCACACTTTCAATATAGATGTCTGTAATATTTTTTAAAAAATTCTAGGTGATCATATTCATTGTACTTAGAAACTATGTATTCTTATGTTATAGTTAATAAATCTCAGAGATTATGAACATTCACAGAAAATGATTTTGGAAATAGAAACTGTAAATTGAAATATAAAGTATTTGGTAATCTGACTAGAATATTTTTCATTACTCTCTTTGAATCTTAGATTGTATCTTAAAATTTTTATTTTACACATACTGAGAGCAGTCATAATATGCAATTGAATGGATAAAATAGTTCTGTCCATAATTTTCCTTCTACATTCTACTAATTAATTTCTACTTTGAATGACAAGTTTTCTTTGCATATTATTCAAATTGAAGTGAAGTCTTCTGTAGAAAATATTTTTAATAAAGATGAGTAAGAATTACATGATGGCAAATGAAAAATTAAGCACTTAATGCAAATTTATTTACTCTATTATATTGTGTTAAACTGTGCTATCCAAGTCTTCATCTGCAAGCACAATAAGTATTTGTGCTCAGTTTGTGTAAGTCTTCTGTCACTTTCTTGAGGTTTTTGTAATACGAGATGTGAATGACTTAGCAAAAGCTTTTGGATAGAAAACAACTTCAATTTACATAACACAATTTCTTTCCTTTTTAAAAAAATTATTTAAGCTTTTTTTTTTAAACTCCAGATTTTAGCCCCCTCCCAGTTCACCCTCTGACTGTCCAAATCCCATACCTTCTCCCCCCTTCCCGTTTCCCTGTCTCCATGAGGATGTTCACACCCCCCCTACCACCACCCCACCATACCTCCCAATCTCCCTGGGGCCTCCAGTCTCTTGAGGGTTAGGTGCATCTTCTCTGTACTGAACCCAAACCTGCCAGTCCTCTGCTGTACATGTGTAGCTGGTATATGCTACTTGGTTGGTTGTTCAGTGTCTGAGAAATCTCGGGGGTTCAGGTTAATTGAGACTGCTGGTTCTCCTACAGGGTTGTCCACTTCCTCAGTTTCTTCCCTAATTCAGCATTTGGGTCCCCAGCTTCTGTCCATTGGTTGGGTGTAAGTATCCGTATCTAAATCTTTTAGCTGCTTGTTGGGTGTCTCTGAGGCCAGCCATGCTAGGCTCCTATCTGTAAATACACCATAACATCAGTAATAATGTCAGGCCTTGGAGCCTCCCCTTGAGCTGGATCCCAATTTGGGCCTGTCACTGGACCTCCTTTCCCTCAGGCTCTTCTCCATTTTTACAATTTCTTTCCTTAATGTAATCTTTAATACACCATGCATTTGAATTTAGAAGGAAGATCTTAGGTAGCATTCTCTATGAAAAGTGTGTAGATTTCTAGAACAAAGTAACTCTGGATCTTCTCTTCATTATACCCTATCCCTTCCTTTCCCCATACTGCTAAGGACTACTATTTACCAACTAGGGCCACGTGCAGGGACTCCAACTCTACAGAACAAATTTTACTCTGCCATAATCTTCCTGAAATAATTATATGACCTCCATAGGCTCAGTGGATACCTTCGTCTTCCTTCTGACTATTTGGTTTGCCTATCATGACTTTTTCTGTGACTACTTATATGAGCCAACACTTTTGCTCCCAACCTCTATTGTTAGTGAACATTTTCAGTTATGATTACTTTGAGGCAATGAGGGAAGAAATTTAAGCATTGAGTCATTTGCTTCTCCAAAGATAACTCTAGTGTACTAATGTCAGTGTGTTGGACATATTTTGTCTCTGAGGGAACTTTCATGGGTATCTTAGCATTTTATATGCTTGACTTATATTGTATTTTTAATTGTGATTTAATCAGTTATTGAGATACATTTAGAACAAGATTATTTTTGTCAAAGCAAACTCAATGGTAAAAATCTAGATATCTATGTAATCTAGTAGATTGCTTATTCTGTATCTACTGTGGCTTTTATTTGGAATATTTATATAATACATATATATTCCAAATTTATATATATATATATCATATATCACATATCATATATTTATTATATTATATATATATTCCATATAAAAACCTTTCTTTTATCCCTTTCATGTGAAAAGTAAAAATTCACTTGACAAGAAGTATTGTTATTGATAATTTTATATTTGTAATTCAGGTTTTAGGAGTTTTATGATATTTTAGTCAAAGTACTGATAGATGTGTTTTAATATTTAACTCCTGAATTGACTTAATAGCATTTCTATAAAATACTGAGTCCAGAAAACTGCTATGATAATATTTTTTTTAGAGCTGTATGTGAGCTTCACATTAAGCATTCATTTTAATGACGTACCCTTAGTTAGAACAAATAATGCCATTCAATTTTGGGAAAATTGATACCAAGTGAATGTGTGTCACATTTAGGGGTGAAGACTATTATCTTTTTTTGTGGTAGGTTATAATACCCATTGTATCCGTCCTGGGAAATTATGCCAAACACATCAACACACTAAATTGGTTGCCAAGATTGATTTTATCACTCATTATAAGACCAGAGTGATTATTTTGGCGGTATTCCGTCTCTTGCAGGCATTTGTTAGGAGGTGACTGATAAGATTATTTATGTGCACAGCTGTGGAAAATCTAGAGACTGCTTCTGTATCATTCAAGAGTCTGTGAAATTAGATACTTGTGAATGTAAGAGAAAAATGTCTGAAATTTCTGTAGTGTAAGGAGAGTTATGTCTGGAAAAAAAAAGCATTTTAATTCCAGTAATTTTAAAGACCGCCTTTGTGCCGTCTTTAGACATTTAGAGTTTTCATAGAGAACTCCATATGTGTACATATTAGAACACTGAGGTCAGTCAATAGGTCAAGTTCTTGATTGCAGATGAAAATGAGCTGTGTTGCTAAAATCTATGTGATCTGCAACCCTGAAGGCCCATCTTATCTACCACACTCTTTTGTTATCTTGAAACAAAATTGTTCTCTGGGAGGCATGCTAGTCCCTACTCTGTTCTCAGATATCTCTAATTGTAATTGATTGTCCAGTGATTTCTCCACTGCCCTCTGGGCAATGAAGTTTAGATGACAGTTCCTTAATTAGCACAGCTTGCATCCCCCTTGTTATTAATAGACAGAAAATCTAGTAACTCTCCCTTGATATACAGGAATTCATGATCTCTACATTAGCCCTTGAAACAGCCAGGAGCTGTTAACTACCCTAGTAAAATTAATAAGCTACATAATCTCTACTTCATCTTGATTTAGTTAATATTTCCTAATGCTTCTGGCATAATCCAGTGGGTTTTTATGTTTTCTCTCTAGTTCTTATGATAAGGTAACCATTTTCTTATATGATTATGACTGAATTTTCAAATCAAGTAAAAATAGATCAAATGTTAGCAGCCCTTTAATGCTATACTTATGCATTATCACTTTCTATTTCAACTAGGACTTTTTTCTCAACAATAACTGCTTAACTTCTTTCTCCCCACTTTCACCTATCACCTAACAGGAAAGCGATTTTGCTTTCAATATTTCTTTTGTATTTCTAATTCTATAGTGATTTATTATATTAGGATATATAATTTACAGAAAGAAGTAGTCTAGTTCTCACATTAGGACCTTTATTAGAAGACAACAGAGTCTCAACTGCTCTGGATGTATTCAATTACCCCTTACTTTTCCCGCATACTATGTAAAATGCAGTATTCCTGTGATTCCAACACCCATCTGCTTTCAGTTGCTATCCACTGTGTATGATACATATCCAGTAAAGGATGTTGCCAAAATCCTCTTTTCCTTTTAAAACATTTTAACCTTTTTAAAAATTTTTAAAAATTAAATCCTTTTAAAAATTTAAAACCTTTTTTTAAAAGGTTGCAAAAAAAAAAAAAATCTCACGCACATATACTAACCAGACCAAAAACTATACAACTTGGTGAACCCAAGTTAGAACAGCCATTTGTTTACAGAGGGAAGTTTTATATTGGATTATATGCTTCACTTTGGAATATATTTTATGAACATATTCTTCACCAAAATGAAAAGTCCATGACAGAGTAAGACCTAGAAAAAACAATTAACTTTACATCCTCTTTCACAATTTGTATTCATTACCTGCATTCAGTTCTTCCTCATCCCCAATCTTTCCTCGCCTATTATTTTTACATACTACAGCCACAACATAATTGGTTGGAAACTAGAGGGTGTTCAAATTGGGATTTGTGGGCTTATTCATCTCAGAAATCTACATCAGAGTATGGAAATGTCACTATTAAAAAGAGTAATTTCCAACTAAATTATTTTATCCAAGCAACTATGGATACAACTTTGCCAAGTTCCTACTTTTACTTCATGTTTTAGTAGAATGAACTCCCTAACTGGGTGTGAAACCTCTAATTTACTGTGCTACCTATAAAGCCTTTTGTGTTATATATCACATCTTTTTTCTTCTGTTCTAATTTCTTTTAGAGTAAAACCTTTGTATTAATAGGGAGGGTGAAAACGACTAATATCATTGAGTATGTATGATTTTTCTGAAGATAAAAGATCTATGGACAAATTAACTCCATAAGTCAGTGGTTCTCAACTTTTCTAATCTTATAACTCTTTAATACTATATCTCATGTTGTGATGACCCCCTAACCATAAAATTATTTTTATGGCTTCTTCATAACTATAACTTTGCTACTCTTATGAACCATATATAAATATTTGTATTTTCCTATGGTCTTATGTGCCCCTGTGAAATTTTGTTTGACCCTCAAGTGGGGTGTAACTCACAGGTTGGTAGAAAACTACTGTCATTTGGACTGTGGGAAGTACTGGTATTAGGTTATTGATAGTAGGCTCCTAAGTGAAGTTGGACTCCTGACAGTATAGAAGAGGGATGAATATTAATATAGCCTATCTGCATCTGCTCTGGGTGCTGATTTTGCTTTTCTTTGACTTAGCAGTAGAGTCATGAATATCTCATGGAAGTGTACTTCATTGACCATGAAAACAAAGTCCGGAGAGCTTTTCTAATCTCAAATGTATTGGTTAAAACATGTTAGGCAGAATCATCCTAATGAAGGATGAAGTGTTGGAGATGTATAAAAAAGTATACATGTGGCGAGATATGGACATGAAAGCAAACACTTTTACAAATACAATATAAAAAAACTTTGAAAAATTTATAAAGTATGATTTTAGAATGTTTGTAAGCAGATAACTGAAACACACCTGTGTTTGAATGATGGAAATGAAAAGTATGGCTGTAAAGATGCTGTATGTAGATTCATTGCCTCCCAGATCTCCATTTTGAGTCTGACAGCATGTATGAAGGTGTAGCTTATGTATGATGTCTACAACAAATATGGAATGATTTACAGTATTCACAGCTGTAGACTATCTTGCACAACAGCCAGCCTTGATCTGTCTTATTGTTGAATTCTTTCTGGCCACAGTTCTAATTTCCTTTAAACTGTAGTCTGTAGGCTAACCATTCCATTGAGTGTGTTCATAGAAAAATATAAAGGGGATGTTAGGGGTTTGATAATCACTTTTCTAGTTAAGGGTACATCATTATTCTTGGAGGGTTGGACTTTGCAAGTTGAAAATATAAACCATAGAACTAAATCCACTAGAGAGCTACTTTTACCTTGCCACTAAAAGAAAATGATGACCAGTTTTTGTATCTTCTAAAATACAAAATTCTGTTGGTACCTGAAGGATGTTTGGTTATCAATTGGTTTTATAAGCAGTGTAATTTCTGCAATGGAACCATCCAGCTTTAGGTAATATTTGAAAATCTGAAATTCATTCATACTCTTTTCCAATGAGTTCTGGTTGAATCTGGGAGACATATAGCGGGCATGAGCAATTTCTGGACAGTGTGTCAACCCTGAACAGTACTGATTTTTCAACAAATTCTTCTAACTCCCCAATTATACTTGAGAGTTTTGGAGCTGGGAGATTTCTGTGTGGAAAGGGGTTGAACTAAAAATGAGAGAAGAAGAAGGAGGAGGAGGAGAAGAAGAAGAAGGAGGAGGAGGAGGAGAAGAGAGGAGGAGGAGGAGGAGGAAGAGGAGGAGGAGGAGGAAGAGGAAGAAGCCTTACCATGACCAATAAATTTAAGAATTTAAGATTATTTTAATTCATGGCTCCTGACTGGCAGGAATTAAAAGCTACAACTGGGGGTGGAGGGCTCAGTGTGCACATTATTAGATGAGTTATATCTTATATCAGATGAATCCTATTTAGAAACATCAACATATGTAGAAAGATAGTTTGCGAATTAGTAAAAATAACAATAGGGGTTGAACAGATGCCACAGTAAGTAATGTGTGCTGTTTTTGCAGCAGACTTAGGTTGGTGTTGCAGTATCCACATTAAGCAGTTAAAAAACCCTATGTAATTCCCTTCTTCAGTGGCTCTTACTCCTTGTCATTTTTTGGCTTCCCTTGGCAACTTATGTGCACATACGCCACAAAGATACATGTGCATACAAATAATTTAATATTTTTTCAAAATCTATAAAAATAATTATTGTGCGATAGGACTGAAGTAGGAGGTTTCTCCTTCCTGAATACTCTATTAGGAGACTATTTCACTAGGGATAGAAACAGAGAAATATATCTTTAAGAGAGTTCTTCAAGTATTTCAGCTTGGGAAAAGAAGGTATGTTTTTACCAATGTAATTGGATCAGTCCTCTCATGACAGAATTACCATTAAAAAGCAAAGAGTCTTTCAGAGATAGAAGGAAAAAATAGTACTCCTAAACAGTAGTATGGGAATAGTTGATCACTGGCTAGGCATAGTGTTGATTGTGATGAGCTGTCAGTTGACAAGAAATCATGCCCTGAAGTCATGATAAACCTCCATCACACACTACCACCCACACCACAGTAACATGACAGTTCTAAGGTTGAGGTACATATTGCTACTTTTCTTCACCCACTGAGTTCCCACAGGAAATCTATGTTGTATACAGAGTGCCTGGAACACAACACAGTTGAACACCAGCCATCACCAAGTGTCGACTCAGCTTCTTACATGCTGACACTATACAAATCTACTATTTTTAACTTGTTACATGTTTCTATCAGAGGCTGTGAGTAGAAGAGTGTTAAAAAAAAGGAAGCAAGATAAGAGTTCACTGAAGTGGAAAAGCTAACGGGCCTTTTCCCATCTAGGTGGTACAGAAGTTGTTCTCTCTGGGGGTCTGGTTTGCATCACAGTTCTTCCGACTTGTGATTTTCAGATTGTGTTGTTGAAAACAGCAGCAATCATCCATTGTTCCAGGATGGCAATTCTGCTTTAGTAAGATCACTTTCACATTTCACCTTCACATTTCCACTGGATTTCAATCTGCAAAATAGTTTCCTTTCAATAAAACAAAAATATTTCTTCTCAGACTAGTTCTTATGTTCCCACGTTACAGTACATAAATTTATTAGCCAGTGATTTGTTCCATTTGGAAGTAACATTCTAGAAGAGCTGTCAGAACTATATTGCCATTCATTTATATTTTCTCTTCAAATAGGTCCCACTGTAGCCTCATTTAATTTCTCTGCACAACTCATTACATGAACATATGATTGCTAACATCCCCAGATCTTATTTCTCAGAAGAAATCAGTGAGCTCTTTTAGAAGCTGTTAAAGAGTTAATAGAATCTGATGGTAAATGATTTCCAGATTAATAAAAGCACAGTAATAGTATATTACTCTTTATACGTTTTGGCTTGTACAATTTGTGTGGTTTTGTGCTACATTTTCCTGAAGACTTTATTTTCTGACTCCTCTGAAATACTTCTATTTCTTTGTTTACTTGGGGGAGACTCAATAAAAATTATTTTTGTGTTTATATAATCTACTTTCAAAGTTCCATCCTTAATCAATTTTATATGTTATAACATTTGTAGACGTGCATGCTATAAATGTTTGACTTACTAGTAAGTAATGTAAGTCTTAGCTTGTGGAGGAGTTGGATGGGGATCCTCATCCGTATTTCCTCCACACAGAATAGAGCTTTAAATAAATAGAAAGCCAGTCCCTATTTTAAGAAAGGCTATGCAGCCATTGTATTCCCCCTGTCTCCAAGAACCAACCTGTGCCTGGATGGGGTACAAAGCTTCATTTTTGGTTGCTATTTGAAGCAGTTATGGTATCTATATAGGTATTCTATATAGTAATACTTGTTGCTACTCACAAAAGCAGAAATATAAATGTGGGAGAATATAAGTACATTTACAGGAAATTTATATAAAGTAAATATGAAAGCATCTTTAATTGCAAGTGTGGATGAAATGCTGGTCATTTTATTGTTATAGGGGAAATCTAGACATTTAAGTGCATCAAGTGAATAAAACAAGAGCTTAGAAGAAGCATGTTTAACAAATTATCATCCTTTAGTAAGCATGATGCATTTAAATACCAAAATTATTGGTAAGTAAAAACACTGTAGGGTACAGGGACTCAGAATTGAATCGGGATCAATTGAAAACATATTTATCAAATTGGAATATGTATTTCTATTCAGGAAAGTGATGCAGTGTGGGTGGAAAGAACAGCAGCCTAAGATGGCACAGGTGTGCAGTTGTGTTGTTAATTAGGGTTTCCTATAAAACATAACCAAGGCCCTCTTCCTTTGAAACAGTTTATTATATACAGGCACACACACACACACACACACACACACACACACACACACACACATACAGATATATACATACATTATACACACAAATTTAAAATTGACTATATAAACACAACTTTGTATGTGTTCACCCACCATATGTGCATATGTCTAGTGTTGGTTTTCTATTATTGGAAAATTAACTTTGTATCAATCAATCTACAGAAAGAAATTCTCACTGCTTTGGAGGTGGTTAGGTACACGGAGTTGGGGCTCCGGTGGATGTCTGTGGCCTCCCAGATATGGCAGAGCAAAACACTTTGCCTCTCATCTTGGAAACACAAAGAGAAAGAAACTAGCGTCCTACAGTCTATTCAAGGGCATGGTCTCTATGAAAAGAAGAAATCCTGCTAGGTCCTGCTTGTTAATAATTCTCCCTCCTCATCATACCAAAAGCTAGAGATGAAGAATCGACTATATGAGCTATCAGAGAGCACGTTTGATCCACACCATAGGCACAGATTGTTGATAAATAAAAAATATAGTATAAGGGTGTGTGGCTATGTGTTTAGACCACGACAAGAACTGGCTATCCCAAGATTCCCAGGGAAGACGAGCAAGCTGATACCCCCAGTCACAAGTTATGTTGCAGTTGTAAGTCTAAAGGCCTTCAGGAGATGCAATTTCTTAATTTTCTGGGGATTTGTGCTTTTGTTCCCAATACTACTATTCAAACAGAGGACTCTCTATATTGCGGAGGATAAAATGCTTTTGTCCATGTCTATAAGTTTAATTAATAAATAACCAAAACTAAAAATAATCTTTTATACCAAATGAAAACTGTAAAAGAATCTCATCAGTGAGTACAATATCCTAGGTGTGTTACTAAGTAAAATTAACAATAACCAGCACTGGTTTAGGTGGGGAAGGAGAAACTGTGTTCTCATGGGCTGGTGTTGCAGAGCTGGGGTGAGGGATAGGCTGTGTTAGGCTAAATATCCACAGAAAACATCTGTGGAGAGGTCGTATTTGAACTACCATGTGGGAAAACCTGGCTTCTCCAAGTAGAGAGAACGTCATGCTTCCCCATGTCTAGAGGGCAAAAAAGAAAGCCAATGTGTGAAAGACAGACTGACAAAAGGTACCATGGTTCTCTGGGATAAAATTCCGTAAGGACCACAGTCAGGCACTGCATCCCCGGAACTACTTGGTGATCAGACACTGCAGCCCCGGAACTACTACTTGGTGAGTCAGGTACTGCAGCCCCGGAACTCCTTGGTGCTTCATTCTACCTATGTCCACAAGTCACTGGGCATTTCAAGCTGCAGCAAGTGAACACTAAACTGCTTTTTGTCTGGATTCTCATTCAATTCCGATCACTTCTGACACCAAATGCGACTCCTTCTTCCACATCAATAGCATAGCCAGCTCTCCTCAGACTGCAGCTGCATTTCCTCCAATTCAGCTCAGTCTGGCCCTAAGCAGAATGAGGATAGAGTCCACACTCTGAAAGCCCTGCTCCACAGAATGTGTGTTACTTCAGATGCCATTCACAAATTGTAGGTTCACAAGTTCCCCCACAGCTTGTGTGAGATATAGCAAATATTTGGAGCATTTTATAGTCTCCTTCTCTGCTTTGGTCAATTGCTAGCTCGAATTGCTTAAGGAATTCAGAGAAATGATTGCTTGTTTTTAGTCAGTTAATAGAAAAGAATCCAGGAAATAACTGCAGGGGAGAAATCAAGAGTGGTGCAAATGATGAAGGGTTATCTGGGCAAAGGGTCAGGCTACAGTCGACAGGGCAGACATGTGCCCCTGCTTCTATACCCTTTCTAGGCACACCTGAGTCCCAGCATTTTGGATGTTTGTTGAATACAAAGGCTTTGGGATATTGGTGGAGACTTCATGATGAATCAGTGATTCAAAGCCGTTTATCATCAACTGAATCATTTTTTTTTTATATCTTATCTCTACTCTCCTCAGTGTGAGGAGAAAAGCTGAAAGTGTCAAGTTGCTATTGTTCCTTGATCTTTTGGGGGACCAGCCTTCATGCAGAGGCCAACAAGTATCCTCCTCACTGTTATACAAGCTCCTATCACTCAGGATATATCAAGGTACTTAAGATTCTGTTAGAAATTTCTATGTAGGAAATAACAAAGGACTTAGGAGTTCTGTATTAGGAATTTAGACTGAAGATCAAGTATTAGAACCAACGTCTTTCCTAGCAATCATTTCGTATTTATGTTTGTGATATTTTGCTAGAGTACCTGACAGTGGGTAAATTAAGAACAAGAACATTTATTTGCTCACAGGTCTAGTCTTGTGCTGTTCACAATTAGGTTTCTGGCATGGAGCTTACTGTACCTTTGCAAGAAAGAAGTTCTCAAACAGCAGAGAGACAAAAAGAGGAGGGTAAATGTGCTCGTGGTACTTTCTTTTTTTTTTTTTCTTTGTAATGATCAAATACCCAACAGAAGCAAGGTAAAGGAGAAGTGGTTTATAATTTCACCACTCCATTGTGGTAGGGAAACTATGGCAGCCACATTGGGCCAATCTGTGGAGATGGGGGAAGCAAAGTGCTCAAGCTAATCCGAATGGCTAAAATCACCTTTAGAATCCATTCCCAACAACTTGTTTAGACTTCCTTGATCTCATACAATAATGCCACAAGTTGGAGACTACATATTCAAAATATGAACCTGTTGGTGACATTGCACATCCAAACCATAACAAGAACCTTTTGTAATGGCATTAGTCCCACCCATGAGGGAGAGACCTTATATCAGAAGCAACTCTTAAAAGTTTGAATCTCTTACTGTCATTTCAATAGCAGTTGTATGAGTTTTGGACCAATCTTTACACCATAACAATGGATCTTTATAAGTTGTATTAGTTGTCCCACATTCCTCACTGTGACAAAATACTGGAAAAACCAACTTCAAGGAGGAGAGATTTAATATGGGTCATAATTGCAATCATATCTAGTCATGACCTCTCAGGCCCTGTTTCTGGTCCTGTTGTGAGGCAAATCATCATGGCAGTATAATCTGGTAGAAAGAACTTGCTAGCCTCCTGACAGCCAGGGAAAGAGTGAGGCAGAGGAGAGTACAAGAGTCTGAAAGGGTCTAGAGGCAAAATTTTCATTTCAAAGGCATTTACTACATCTAATAGACCACTCATGTCGCACCTGAGTAGTCCATTTACCTTTTAACATACCAGTGAATCATTGATATGGTTAAAACATTCATATTTAAATAAGCTTCTAAGACTCCATATCTGATGCTGCAACAGGGACAAGTTCAATATGAGTCTCTGAAGAGTATTTCATATCCTAGAAATGAATAAGGGCTTTTGAAAAATTCCTATATATTAGAAGTTAACAAGACAGGATTGAACTGGCACCACAGGAGAAAAAATGGAAGTCTACCAATATCATAGGATAGAGTCTTCACATAACATTATCTCCTGTTATGGTAACATTCATTAGGCCAAAACCAAGTATTTACAAATCATTGCCTTTTCTACAGGGAGGATTAGCTTTGTTTCAATAGTTTGTGTCTCCAAACCATTGAATTCTTGTAAAATCATTTAGTATACCACTAATTATTGCCCTTATTCCTATTAGCCCCTCCTTCTTTAAAAGAGTTACATATGGTAATGAGTGTGTTGGTCTAATACAAACATTTTTTATTGTTTGAGTGTTTTATACAATACATTTGATCACAATCAGTTCGTCCCTGAACTCTTCCTAGATCTACCCTTCCTTCCCATTTTCACATCCACCCAACCTCAGCTTTGTGTCCCACCCTCTGTCTTTTTTCCATTTAAACCATCAGTAACTGTAATTAACATTCATAAGGTGGAGGCAGGTGAACTTTCTGGGGCAGTGGATAGTGCATTGGACTTTAGTATGACCAATAGATAAAAAGGTGGAGAAAAATTTCCAATTACACTCTTATATAAATCAATATCCAATATATACAAAGAACTCCAGATGTTAGACTCCAGAAAATCAAATAACCCTATTAAAAATGGGATACAGAGCTAAACAAAGAATTTTCAACTGAGGACTATTGAATGTCTGAGAAGCACCTAAAGAAATGTTCAACATCCTTAATCATCAAAAAAATGTAAATCAGAACACCCCTGAGATTTCACCTCACACCAGACAGAATGGCTAAGATCAAAAACTCAGGAGACAGCAGGTGCTGGCAAGGATGTGCAGAAAGAGGAAAACTCCTCCACTGCTGGTGGGATTACAAGCTGGTATAACCACTCTGGAAATCAGTTTGGCAGTTCCTCAGAAAATTGGGCATAAAACTACCAGAGGACCCTGCTATACCACTCCTGAGCATGTACCCAGAGGATTCTCCAGCATGTAATAAGGACACATGCTCCACTATGTTCATAGCAGCCTTATTTATAATAGCCAGAAGCTGAAAAGGACCCAAATGTCCCTCAACAGAGGAATGGATACAAAAATATGGTACATTTACACAATGAAATACTACTCAGCTATTAAAAATAATGAATTCATTATGAATTTTTAGACAAATGGATGGAACTAGGAAATATCATCCTGAGTGAGGTAACTCAATCACAAAAGAACACACATGGTATGCACTCACTGATAAGTGGATATTAGCCCAGAAGCTTGGAATACCCAAGATACAATTCACAGACCAAATGAAGCTCAAGAAGAAGGAAGAACAAAGTATGGATACTCTGGTCTTCTTAGAAGGGGGAACAAAATACCCACAGGAGGAGATACAGAGACAAAGTGTGGAGCAGAGACTGAGGGAAAGACCATTCAGAGACTGCCCCAGCTAGGGAACCATCCCATAGACAGTTACAAAACCCAGACACTATTGTGGATGCCAAGTACTTTCTGACAGGAACCTGATATAGTTGTCACCTGGGAGACTCTGCCAGTGTATGACAAATGCAGAGGGTGAGAGGGCGACACTCTCAGCCGACCATTGAGCTGAGCACAGGGTCCCCAATGGAGGAGCTAGAGAAAGGACCCAAGGAGCTGAAGGAGTTTGCAATGCCATAGGAGCAACAACAATATGAACCACCCAGTACCCACAGAGTTCCCAGGGATTAAAGTACCAAAGAGTACACACAGAGTTACCCATGGCTCCAGATGCATATGCAGCAGAGGATGGCTTTGTTGGACATCAACGGGAGGAGAGGCCCTTGGTCCTGAGAAGGCTAGATTCCCCAATATATGGTAATGCCAGGATAGGGAAGTGGGAGTGGGTAGATTGGTGAGCAGGGGAAGGGGAGGATGGGGGAAGGGAACTAGGAAAGGGTACAACATTTGAGTACATCTATAAATAAAGAAAATATCTAATAAAACAATCAGTTTAAGCCCATAGAACACAATTAATTAAATTCAAGATACGCAAACACAGTTTGTTTTTGCATTTATTAATATGGTCTAGATAGTTACATTTTATACTTCTTGACATTGTCAAAAATATGGAGAAAAAATGATTTTGTCTCCATGTAAAAGAGGATTATTCATGTGTCTCTTAGAGGGGCAACTGGGCAAACTGTGTCGAAACTTCAATAGTACTTGACCTCTGTCTTACCTGTTTTACCTGTAGGAATTTTTCTTCAAATGTAGTAGCACGTAAATAATAATAAGCTCCCTATGTGGTTTTTATTAGCATACAGAAGTAACAACAAAAATGCTGCTTACCAGGGACTTCAGAATGTAATTGTAGGGAATATGGTATATTTTTTAAAAAATGGAATGTACTTTTGATTTTTAAGAAATAAGACATGGCAGTATAGGTAGTGACATTAATTAACCATATTTCAATGGTTATATTTCTATGTGCTTTTACTATTGATAACTGAGTGTGCTTTCAGCCCTTTTCAAAAGCAATAAAATACTGTAATTAATATAATTCACAACATCATGCTAATATTAGCGCTTATCTTTAAACCGATGTATTTGCTTATTTATGTTTTGTGGGGAGGGGGTACACTGATACCGTCACATAGGTGTGGAGGTTATAGGATGACTTTCAGAAGCTACTTCTCTTCTTCTACCATGTAAGTTGTAGGAACTGGACTAAAATAGCTTACCTTGGTAACAAGTGTCTTTACCCATTGAATCATTTGGAATGTCCCAGCGATTATTTGTTTCAGGAATATATATTACTTTTCTATAATTTTAAAGCCATGAAGACATAGGGTAGTGTACATTTCTCTTCCAGGAATCAAGTGTTGAGAAAGGACAAGTTGTGCTGTAGATGCGATGTTAGCTTCTTGTTTAGATGAAGGCTTCAGAGTAATGTTCTTTAATAGGATTCTTTTTTGATGTACAGTAGAGTACCTTCTACATAATGAATTTTGCATTTCAAATAGTTGAAAACTTTAATGAGCCAGAATTTTAAGTATTGTACATTTCTCAAAGAGAAGCATCGATCACTTTCTCCTTAGCTTTTTAGTATCACTGATATAAATTATTATTTAACCCATATTTGAATCTTCAGGAGATGAAGAGATTTTTAAAGTCTCCACTCTTTGATGTACATATACAAAACAAAATATGTAAATATTTTCATAATCACACTTGCTTGGGGATTTCTATTTATGGATGGCAATAAACTGGAGAGTAGCTGCAAGTAAGTCCGAGATCGATGCTTGCCCCCGTACTTTGTACAGCAGCTCCAAAAATTACAAAAATAACTGACTAACTAACTAACTAACTAAATAAATAAATAAATAAAACAAGAAAAATTCAGTGTTAATGATTTGAAGTAAAAAAGACAGTCTAAAGAAGTCTAAAGAAGGTACAATTTCTATAGATAATTTTTAATATCTTAATTGAGATAAATGTGCTTTGAACATGATCTTTTCATTATCACTTGTTTTTCTAATTTCAATACGTTCTTTGGACAAGAGGTTCTAGCCTGGTCCAGGAAGGCAGATGAAGCCATTTGTAGAATGTAAAAGCTTCAGGACCAGGAAGCTAATTAGGAATTTATTTATTCAGACATGCAAGTCAGCTTCTCTTTGGGACTATATCCAAGTAAACACAGAAAGCCTTAAAACGCATCCACAGACAGATCCATTAGTGTGTAGATTGACACAATTCATCATGATTTCTCATGAGTGTCTTTTGGGGACTATACATCTGCAAACTTTATTATTATTTGTATTATTTACTTATGATAAAAAATGTTTTAATGCTATTGCTGAGAAGAGGCTCCGTTTGGGGATTCCTAATTAGCCACTTCCTGTTCATTTTACTTGCTAATGTGTTGTTTTTCTCTCTAGAAGTTTTCTAACAGCTCAGATGACAAAGCGTTCAGCTTCATGAAGACTTCAATGGCTAAACAAATGTTTAGATTTTTATTTCAAAAGAAACCAAGGAAGAATTCATGGGTGGACAGTATGGTGGGGGAAATCAGCAGGTAGTCATACTAAAAAATTGCTGTCAAGAGTCCTTGTCCTTTATCCTTAATGAAACAGAGTTAACTTTTCAAAGTGGAAGATACTTTAGAAAAAAAATTACTCAGGAAGAATTTCTGTGGCAGAATGTTAGGCTGCTCTCAGTTGATCACTAATCGATCTTTTTTTAATGGATGTATGTGGAGCTACATACATGGTTCTGGGCTCCAGGGGAAGAATGGGTAGCAGTGATCCCTGGATGCTGAGATTCACAGCACAAACTAATAGACTGAATGAATGGACAGCACTTCAGCACAAAACTTTATGGCAAAATATTGGCAAGACTTCTGGAAGACATCAGAGTGAACAAGGAATTGGGTGCATACAGCAGACCACATTTTCTATTGATCTGTAGTATAGTCGTGCCCTACGTCTAGTGGCATTGGTTCACCACATCTTACTCCATATAACTGCCACCTGGCTGAAAAGCCATAAAATGCCCTCTGACTAAGTTTCACAAAGATGATGCACTCAGGGTACACTTAGAGGTTTAAGGGCTGGTTCTCAGGAAAGGAGTAGTATGAAAAATGAAGCTAAAAGCTTAAAACTTTAAATTTCCTAATCTAGAGTTACCTAATGACAGAAAGGATTGAAAATTTCAGATCATCACCTATATTTTAGACTATATAGCATCATGTGATATTTGAAATAATGTATGTATTTGATATACTTTGGAATCATAGAACCTTTAGGATGTTCAGCTGAAAATTGTTACATGAGTTCCCATACATGGGTTCCTCCAAACTTTTCTGCTTGTCCACTATGATTGTGACTGTAGCCCTCAATATTAAGGATGTAAAAAGCCTGCAACAGACAGTGTTAGCAACCCAAAGAGTTTCTCATTCTTATCCTTTATCCCAGGCACAATCTCCTGAATGAAGTATGAAGAGTATAATGTATTTGTAAGAGTAAAATGTATCTATAAGAGGCACTTATTCACAGTCAGGTAGAAAACATTCATATAGCATACAATTTTAAGCATATTTTAGTGCAATACAAGTTTTAAACATTCTACATGTGGTATTTGGCATGATCTGGCAGTAACCTATGAGGATGAGTCTTCAAAGACAGTGGACTTGGTCGCTATGTATATTATTAAACACAAATGTATATCATAGCTTTAGAGAAACTACTTCTAAAAATCTATATAAAAGACAGAATATTATGCATTACATCTGACTGCCAAACGCAGAACTAAATTAAGGGTTATTTTTGTAAAGTCAATACTCTTCTCCCATTTGGGTTGTAACTAGTGCTGCATTTCTAGTTGTTGGGAATGCAAATTGGCATAATTTGTGATTTCCCAGAAGTACAATGATGCATAACTATATTCAGAGGTTATAAGTAGCATGCACTCTGTTTTATCTTGGACAGGCGTCTGCAGTTCCCACACTTCTGCTCTACTCCAGCTCCATGTCCTTTTTTCCTAACCCCCCTCTGGATTTTAATAACACATTCATCCCTCTACTTGCTACCTCTCTTGTAATTATTTCCCCACACAGGTGATTATTATTTAGGAAATCAATAATGCAATTCTGTGCTTATAAATTTCTTCAGTGGAGGAAGAAGGGTTTGGCACCCGTAGACTTGCTCGGTCTGCTCTTCGCCACACGCCTTCAGCCCAAGCACATCAAATGCCTCTTTCATCACTGTCATTGGGGCAATAATGCAATCATTTCGGTGTTGTTGAGATTTTTTCTTCTCTGACTATTTCAAAGTCATTATGGTGCCTTTTTTTTTTAAAACAAGGTTTGAGTAACTGGTGTTTCTCTGGGACTTTTGGGGTATACTTGGTATAGAGTTTTGGGATTGCTATTATCTAATTAATCAACTTAATCAGATGCACAGATGCCGGTTTCTTTCAGGTGTTTACCTTATCAATGAGTCTGAGAGACTCAGGTATGTGAGAAAAAGAGATGCTGAGACCACGAGTGGTGGGAATGCTTCCGGGAAGAAGCACTGTCTGAGATGGAGCAGGGACAGTGAACTGCAAGTGAAATTCATGTGGCTGGGGCTCGTCAAGTCAGAAGACTATGTAAGGGCTAAGAAGACAGTCTACCCATTAATATGAGATTCCATCTAATCAAGTTGGAGTACATTGCTATTAGCTGAAGGCTAGTCATAGCTAGATGTTTCCTATCACAGCCTTACAGCAACTATAAGAGGAAGGTTTTATTATGGACTAAATGTTCACAAAAATAAGTGGAGATTTCCAGTTCCAGACTCAACATCCTCCTGAGGCAAGAAAATTTAATGCAAGTATGAGATGTGTGTGTGTATGTGTGTGTGTGTGTGTGTAAAAGTGACAATGAAGGAGAGAGAGAGAGAGAGAGAGAGAGAGAGAGAGAGAGAGAGAGAGAGAGAGAGAGATTTCACTCACTTTGGAGTTAAGGTGATTCCTCTTGCTAGCAGAGAAGCAGGAATTTCTGTACAGTTGATAATGTCCAGGGCCTTCCTCTCCTCTTAGCTGTATATAGGCAGTTTCCTCAGATTGTTATCAGAAACCCTGTTCTAAAGAAAGAACATACACTAAAATATGCAACCTTGGAGCATCTAGTCTTATTTTGTCATACTCTAATTCTTTCGAAGATCACATCAAGTGTCTCACTTATTAAAAAAAAGGAAAAAGCAGTTTTCATTGAAGCTTTTAGAGATGTAACCTAACTGACCACAGGATGGTTTATACAGCCAATGCAAAGAAAGCCAAGTGCTAAGTCTCCCTTAAGGACTTTAGACCTTCACGTGGATATACATTTTATGCAACTGTTCTTTCCTATCCTCGGAGCATCTTCTTTCTCTGTATGTCTCTTTTTCTTAATATTCTTGATCCTGTATGAAAATATCTCTAATAAAGTTTCTAGTTTTACTTCACTAAGTTTGTTAGTCCTGAAATTCTTTCCATCAGAAAAGCCAAAAATTTTGGTTTGGCCTGAGGAAGGCCTCTCATAGAGGGATACCTGGCACTGTGCTGTCCCCTCACTGGTGACACCATTAGCAGCACTAAGCATTTTAACTGGAAATCTGATGACAGAATCTACATTACGCCCAAGGCTGTGCTCTCCTGTCAGTTGCTAATAAATCACACATGTCAGTGATCAAGCAAACAGATGAATTACATGAAAATACATAGAGTGTTTTCCCATTCAAACCAACACACGCGAATTTAGCTATCAAGTTCTTTTCAGTGTCAATGATATGCCTCTTACAACTAGGAAGACAGGGTTGAAGTCTAGTTCATTATCCAAATCCCAGCCAGTGCCAGCCATCATGGAATCATTAGAAAATGATTACATCTCTTTATGTAAGCCTTCAAAGGCCCTTTTTAGCCCCTCTGAACACACAGCTACTTTACCTTTGTAATGTGTAACTCCCCAATGAAATTGCTTTTAAAACTCTTCTTGTTAACCTCTGACCTTGAGGACTGTATAATTTATTGTCCTCTAATCAGTCAAATTATTTCCTTTCTTTTTTGGGGGGGGGATTTCCTTTTTTTTTCCACCAACATTGCTCTTCCAGTCTTTTGTTTTGTTTTAGTTTTAAACCACGACATAATCCTGAAGCAACACATTTTAATCATTTGTCATCTTCATTTAGGATTTGTTTTTGTTCTAATTAGCCTTTAATGAAAATAGTTTGTTGTCCCAAGAAAAATTGTTGTTTGTTGCAATTTTCCTTTTTTGCTGTTGGTTTTACATCCTGGTTGAACTAGCTTTCCTTATAGGAGGAAAACCATTTCTCCTTGGAGGAGAAAACCATTCCTTCTATTTTGGTTAACAATTGAGCTTTCAGGAGTTTAATGATCTGAAGGCGTTTGACTTCAGGGTTGATTTTGAAAATGAAGTCACACAGGTTTGAATCTGTGCTGTTTGGATATAACAGAAGATGACCAAATATCAATTCTGTCAAATCATTGTTTAAATTTATACAAGCTGCTCTATGCTATACGAGGCTTATAAGATGTTATGTGCATTTTACCTTTCCAGACTCTAAACAAAATAGTTTGTAAGTTAAAATTTAAAAGTATAGCTTTATATAAGATGAGTCTTGATTCTGAACATGTTTAGATTTTAGATGGGAGCTGGAATACTGGTTATGTTATCTGGTTCAGTCGAGTGGGCAGCTTAATGAACCTTGCAAAACCAAGTATTCAAATCAAAGGATGGGGAAATTGCTCCCAAACACTTACTTTATTACTTCTCCTGCTCTACCTATCTCCACTATCAGCATGTTAGAATGGAGTTTCAGTAGAAAATTAGGATAGGCTTCTTCCATTTCTACCACACATCACTTTTCTTTTTGTTCTTCTTTCTTATATTTTTAGATCTTGTCTGGGTCAAGGGGTGTACATACTCATTCATGTGTGTGCACATCTGACAGTAGAGACCAGAGGTCAGCTTTGAGTGTCTTTCTCCATTGTTTTCCATTGTTTTTGAGACATAGTTCTTGAATATGAAGTTCATTGATTAGGCTCTTCCTATCTCCTTCTCCTCCCTCTGGCCTCCTCCTCTCCCCCTCTTTCTTTACTTCCTCCTGAAAATCTTAGTCTGAAGCCAAGGTTAGAAGCAGAGTGCTCTTCCTCATCTTCAGATTCACCATTGGCTGGCCTGATCCCCGCTTTTCAGCTTGTTCTGCACTGACTGACATCAGGAAGGATCCCTATACAAAGTGGGTCGATAGCCTTACTTCCATGTAGGCTTTGCTCATGCAGCCTTGCTTTCTAGTTCAGAGAGTGCCCAACAAGGTTATGTGACAAAGCCTGTGCAATTTAATGGTCATTTTTTATTTCACAATTGATTAAGACTTACTGCTTTTGATAAACAAGTCTAAACTTGTTTAGAACATTTTCTCATTTTATATATAAGGGAAACCCTATACATGCATGAAAGACTCTATCTGACTCGATTAAGTTTATGGTGTGGGAATTAATTGTGCCTACTTTGAAAGCCTCATGTGAACAGCCTCACGTCCTGAAGTCAGCCTGTAGCAAACAGATCTGCACACATCTACACTTCTCTCTGTAAATGAAGGCTGCTTCAAAGGAGAAGCTTTGAAGCTGGACTTAAAAAATTCATTCTACTTTATTTAGTCCTGGTGAAAAATAAATGTGTTATCAATTTAGACATTTTTTTCTCAAAATATATTGATATTTTGCTGAACAATAACTCCTTGTAAACAACTGACAATCAGTTCAGAAACAGTATAACTGCATATATTTTTACAACAGGATAATTTCTTTACAGTACGACGCTTTTGAATTCCTTTTGAAGTGCCACTGTTCCTTCTGCTGGTCCAAGAGCTTTCCTGCTCTTTCTGTGTCTTGGGTTGCCATCCAGTGGCAACAGCTATACACTTCACTTGTGTGACAAAACCTTCTGTCTGCCAAGCAGGGTGACTATTCTGACTCAGAACCCAATGCTTAACGCTAACTTTGTATAACTGATTTACCCCAGTTGTAGCCATCCTTCCCACTAAGACCCATAAAGCTATCTATGCATATGTCTAGATACTGACAGAGGGGAAACAGCAGATAATAGCTACAGAGAAAAGAAGTTTATTGGTCACATTTATTAGTTCCTTATATTTATTATAAATAATGAGAAATATAGAGTTTGTGTAGTTTTTACAGTGTCACTAAATTTTAAATGTATACATTAATGTTGATTGCATTTGAATCAAGTGTACCAGCTTTTGATGTTTTTCTCAGGTATTACGGAATACATGAGTGAAAGTACCAAATATAAATTTGAGCAGAGAAGTTAAAACAGCTAAATTAACCCACTTATATCATCTATTCTAAGATGGAAAATTATGTTTAGAGTATATAATTTAAAGGATGCATTTTAAATAGCTTGTATAACCATCTTAAACTCTAGTTTGTGAACAGTGGTGAAGATCATGCACTATCATTACACAAAATGAGACTTACTTAAGCTACTTTAAAGGAAAATATAATGAACACATAATAGCTTAAAATTAGCATTTCTTTGTTTAAAACATAGTATAATTTGACTTGAGGTTGTCTTTCCATATTTGTAGATGAAAAATTTTGGAGGCAAAATAACTTGAAAATTAGTCTCACCTAGATTAAAAACTGTGTCTTTGGATGAAGGAAGTTTTGGTTGGAGTTTATTGGTGTAGCATATACTAACTTTTTTTTTAAATCATTTGATGACTGCTTTAAAGAGCTCACTCTATGATAACATGGCATCATGGACTTGGGAAGAACTTCCTATTAATGAGAGCATGGGATAGAAGATAGCTATTGTATTTCATACCTGATGAGAATGCAGGTGGGATGATGGGGGAGAGACAGGGTGCTTCCACTTGGTTGGCTTTCTCCATTTTTATTTTTATTTATCCAGGCTCCCTGTCAATGGGATGGTGTCTGTCCCCATTCAACTAATTGTCTCTGGGTTCGCCGTCACAGACTCACAGGTGATTCTCATCAACCTAAGTCTTATCAAGTTGATAATAAAGACTAAAGACTAATTATCAGCTGTAGGAGTTCTCTGGTGGAGTTTTTTGGGTCGCTTAAGTATACTATCATATCATCTACAAATCGTTATAGTTTGACTTCTTCCTTTCCAATTTGAATCCCTTTGACCTCCTTTTGTTGTCTAATTGCTCTAGCTAGAACTTCAAGTACTATATTGAATAAATATGGGGAGAGAGGGCAGCCTTGTCTAGTCCCTTATTTTAGTGGGATTGCTTCAAGTTTCTCTCCATTTAGTTTAATGTTGGCCACTGGTTTGCTGTATATTGCTTTCACTGTGTTTAGATATGGGCCTTGAATTCCTGTTCTTTCCAAGACCTTTAACATGAAAGGGTGCTGAATTTTGTCAAATGCTTTTTCAGCATCTAATGAAATGACCATGTGGTGTTTTTCTTTGAGTTTGTTTATGTAGTGGATTACATTGATGGATTTCCATATATTGAACCATCCCTGCATCCCTGGGATGAAGCCTACTTGATCATGTTGAATGATCGTTTTGATGTGTTCTTGGATTAGGTTGGCAAGAATTTTATTGAATATTTTTGCAATGATATTCATAATGGAAATTGTTCTAAAGTTCTCTTTCTTTGTTAGATCTTTGTGTGCAAGATAGGGGAATACCAGGACAGGGAAGAGGAAAGGGGTTGATTGGGGAACAGGGGGAGGGAAGAGGGCTTATGGGACTTTCAGGGAAGGGGGAATCCAGGAAAGGGGAAATCATTTGAAATATAAATAAAGAATATATCTAATAAAAATAATTTGCTGAATTACTAAAAAAAACCTAATTATTACAAAATCACTCCTTGATAACTTGCTATTCAAAACAATTTACTAAATATTAATGTCCATCTTGGATGTTCCAAAAGTCTCATGTTTATTTCACAGTGAAAAAATATGTTCAGTTGAGTTTCAATAGTACCCATGTTTTAAGGCTTCCAGCTTTGTTCAAAGTCTCCTCAAGACTCAATATAAGTTTTTAGTTGTGAGTCCACGGAAAATAAAATGGTAAGTTATATATTGTGTTAATCTATGATGGTGTAGAGTAACATCTTCATTCCAAAATTTAAGAAAGATGGTTCACGAAAGGAGAGGTGGGAAAAAGGCTGGTTCTAGGGATCTGGACTTAGGTCCCTATGACTGCGCAACATTTATTTTATGCACTGAACCATCTCACTAGCCCTCTTTTGGATTTAATCTGTATTTTCTGGATAATTGGTGATTTTATGATGGTTACTGTGTGTATTGGTATATGTGCTGGCTGTGTTGCTTCCTGTGGGAGACATCAATTCATGCCACTTTTTCAAGGCCTAAAATCTTTGTTTGTTTCCAATAACTTTATTTTATCAGAAGATTTCTTAAATTTTTTATTTTTAATATTTTAAGCTTAATCTTTGAAATTTTCATCTATTTACATGATATATTTTGAATATATTCACCCCAGCCCCACGATATAGGGGAATACCAGGACAGAGAAGCGAGAAGAGGTTGAATGGGGAACAGAGGGAGGGAAGGGGGCTTATGGGAGTTTCAGGGAGGGAGGAAACAGGAAAGGGAAATCATTTGGAATGAAAATTAAAAAAAAACTTAGAAAAAAAAAGAAAAGTAGGGGAAAAGGAAAGAGATAGAAAAGTAAAGAGAAAAGAAGTGATAGAGAGGTGAGAACAGGCCATGACCCCATGGAAAGAGGAGGAAAGAATGGTGAGAGAGGAGGAAGGGGGGCAAGAGACAAGAAGAGATGACAAAAGAGGACAAAAGAGAGGGGTGAGAGAGAGAAAGGAGGGGTCATGAAGACACTTATAGTGGGCCAGGCTACTTGGCTGTTGCCAGGCAATTGTGGGGCAGGGAAAAACTTGCTATAGCCAGGTGACTGTGGGCGTTGAGTCCAGCCAGAACACTAGGGTCCTGGGGCGTGGTCCTATGTGACTGATGGTCACAGGGTTATGTCCAACATTCTAACACTGTTATTAGTATTTAATTCTAAGCAGAGAGACAAGTAGAAAGAGGTAAAATTTGCAGAAACCAAGAACCCTTTCCTCTAAGCTGAATTTGTGTTCGGCTCACAGTTCTAGGTAGAAGTCAGGAAGGAACACAGGAAGGCCACTGCTTAGGAAATGAAACCAAAAAGAAATCACAGTCACTTAGATTCCTCCATGTAAGGAGAGAAACACGGATGTATTTTGGCTCCTTACACACATTAGTACTCCACTGTCCTCTCAAGTAATTCTCAATAACCACATGTACCCGAAAATCACTTTTCAAGGAAGGCTAGAAGTTGAACCTTGTAGTACAGAAGAAGAAGAACTATCAAGGGAGAAGCCTGGTAAAAGGTTGGTACATACAGCTCCATCCTTGCTTTCTAGTTCTTTTACATAAACTACAGCTCCATGAGGCACTCTTATGCCGTTGAAAATTCTTTCATTTTCTCTGTAATACAAGAGATCTGGATGGTGCCCCACCTGTCATAGACTACTTGCCAATGACCAGTATCACTATCTACAAAGTCTATTAAGGTTGGAAGTGATTTTTCAGTTTTGAAGACTAACAAACTAAGTATGGGATTGTGCATACAAAATAGGCTATCGAAGAAGAAAAAAAACTGCTGAAAACATCACACACACACACACACACACACACACAAAATCATGTGACTCTGGTTCCTGTTTCTGACTGATTACAAGGTCATGTTCATCACTTTAATTTTCTTCTCCTGTCACCTTTCCATTTCACCTCACATGACAGGCGGTGTACCAATAACTTTCACTTATTTGCATGACTCATATTTTTATTCTGGAAAGTTATCAGTGTTCTGACTTGTACTGTGCTGCACTGTTGCTGTTACATTTTCATTGACTATGAAAAATGGAAAGACACAAAGGTGTCTAGTGACTCACAGTGGTCACTTGTGGACCAGATTCAGCCACCCTTCTTAGTTAGTAGCACACACTGTCTGGGATTGTTGAGTCAGTAGCATGGAACAGGGTTGCAAAATAGCAAGATGAATGTCTCGACTTCTGATTCTTTAAAGTCTCTATGTTCTGAGGGAATCTCCTCTTGTTTTGGTGTTAGAGAACCCAACATCAGCAACCAACATGCTTGTGATGTTAGAAAGTGAACGACCTACATTTGAGTGGGTGTCTGCTGTATTCATGAGAAGGCCCAATGGCATTTCCACCTTTTCCAAAAAGGGTCATGTTCTTTTAGGATATTAAAACTACATTTCCCTTCTTGTTTATTGTTTATTGTGTCCCAAACTAGGATACTGTATTTTGTATATAGAAGCCAGTCTGTCTTCTTGAGACACTTGTACTTTTAGGTCATCTGGTGTGTGTGTGTGTAGATTTATGGGAGTGTGGGTGTACACATGTACATCAAAATATGTCCATATGTGTGTATGGAGGCCAAAGGTAAACTGTTATTATTTCTCAGGGCCAATTTCTCTAGGTCTCTTTAGATAGGGTCTCTCACTTGGGCCTAGGGCTCATTGAATATGGTAGTCTGGTTGGCCAGCGAGCTTCCAGAGATCCATCTGTCTCATCCTAGGCAGTGCTGCATTTCCAATCATACACCACGTCTAGGTTTTTGTATGAGTTCTGGGATTGAACTCGGACCCATATTCTTGCATAGCAAGCACGTTACCAGCTGACATCTTTCACCCATTCCCCCCTTTAAAGCAATGGAGTTAATAATACAGTTGATTCCATTTAGGGTGAGATTATATTAATTTCTTTTGATTCAAAGAATTTGTTCAACATGCACTTTATGTGGAGTTTCTATGGATGATGACAGTGCCTGTCTGAGAACCAACACAAGGTCATAGACTCAGATGCTGACAAATGGCCCTTAGCCTTAGTGTTATACAGAAATCATTGAGGAAAACCCATCAAATCGGATAGATGTTTATGTCAAGCCCTTCATGTCATCCCAATAAAACCATTCTCCATGACTGGAATAAACAGTAACAACAAAATGATAAATGTACATGCTATTCTCTCTAGTTTAGGAAAGGCACAATGTGTTGCCTGTATGAAAACATTGCATGGTGCTCCATAGATATACAGCATTATCATGTGTCAGTCAAGACAATGAGTTTGTATCCCCTTTGAACAACAATTGATACAGTTTTCAGCATGCTGTTGTGTATGATGTGTGTCTGGCAGAAGGCATGATGTCTACACCATTTTGACAAAAGGTGCATTCAGATGGTTCTTCATATCTTTCAGTGCATGTGTCTGGAAGCAGTTTTTTCAGATGAATGGTAAACTTCTGAGTGGACAACTCCTAGTGACTCTTACTGTCATAATATTAGAAAAGTATTTCTTTTCTTTCCTACATCTTGTATTTAATATTTATTAATTTATTGTACGGTTCATTCTTGTGTCGAATTTTCTTTTGTATCTATTCTTTTGATAACAGCCTTTGACTCTGTCTCTGCCTCCCTCTCCTGTTTCCGTGTGTGTGTGTGTGTGTGTGTGTGTGTGTGTGTATGTATGTGTGTGTGTGTGTGTGTGTGTGTGTGTGTGTGTATGCACATGTGCTTGTTGTTGTTAGTTGCCTGGTTTTGAGAATGCTGTATAAGCACTTCATTACTGAATCAAATTCTCGGCCCATGTTTGGCCTGATTTTTTTTTTAATCTATTGTTCCAAGCATCAGAGCTTTGTTATTGATTTTTTCCCCAGTGACATATCAAGTTGTAAAATGATCTGTCTTTTAAATGCACTGCCTGAACTTCATAAGTTTGGGTTTTATCTCATGCTTCACTGTATTAATGTATTTTATGTGATATATTGATCCATACTATTGGTTAGTAATTGTACTTGTTTAATCATGCATGCTCATAACCATTTCTTAAGTTTTAAATTTTCAATTTAATGTTTGTCTAAAGAAGGCCTCATTATCGTATTTTCTCTCCAAACAAGGAATTTAGGCATAGAATCTCAATAGTACACTGTTTAGAACAATGTTTCTTAAGTGCTTCTTTCTATGGTCCCTTTTTGCAACAGACATTTTTATTTAACCCCTGATAGATGAGATGGCTTCAGTGAGAAGTGACTCACATAGATTTGAACACGTGGTCTCCAGGTGGTGAGGGTTTTGGGGATGATATGGGACCTTGAGGCATTATGGTGTTGGTAGAAGAATTAAGTCATAGGGGTGGCCTTTGAGGTCTATAGCTTTTCCCGATTCCTGTTAATACTCAGACCTCTGTGTAAGAATGAAAGATCAAGCAGCTCTTGCTGCTATGTCTTGTTTTCCCACCATTATGGACGCCAGACATCTGGACTCCCAAGCCAACATAAACCCTTCCTTCCTTTAACTGTGTTTGGCCATGAAATTTTATCATAGCAATGTAAAACTTGCTAATAAAATGTATTTATAATAGGTATACAAATAAAATATTTACTAATAATAAATCATAAATAATTTCTTTTCAACTGATTATTTGACATATGCTATCATTTCGGCATTTGTACCAAGAATGCTGCTTCATAAAATTACCTAGGAGAAAAGAACAAAAGTATATTTATGGCCATTTTAGAAAATATTGGAGATACAATCCTTATTCACAGCCAAAGTTTATTTAATGTTCCATCTATCTATCTGTCTGTCATCTATCTATCTATCTATCTATCTATCTATCTATCTATCTATCCATCTCTCTCTCTCTATCTATCTATCTTATCTATCTATCTATCCATCTATCTCTCTCTCTCTCTACCTATCTATCTATATCCATATCTATCTATCTATCTATCTATCTATCTATCTATCTATCTATCTATCTATCTATCTATCTATCTATATCCGTCTCTATCTATCTATCTATCTATCTATCTATCTATCTATCTATCTATCTATCTATCTATCTATCTATCCATCCATCTATCTATATTTATCTATTTTGAAACTAAAGTCAGCATGTAAAATACAAAATTTAAGGTCATACAGTAATTTGGTATTTTCCTACAGAGAAATGGCAGCATAAAAGTAATAAAACTCTTTTGTGTCCATAATTAAACAATTATGTTTTCCATACAGAAGACTTTAGAAATGCAGTAAAAATACTGCAATCAAGGAAACATAGTAGTTTGAATATAGTGGCGCACTTCTTTAATCCTGCTCTTGGGAGGCAGAGACAGGAGGAACTCTGTGAATTTGTGACCAGCCTGATCTTCAGATCAAGTTCTATGACAGCCAGCATTACACAGAATAACCTTGTCTTGAATAAAGGAACACACACACACACACACACACACACACACACACACGTATGCACATGCACACATGCACTAGTCTGACATCAGAGCCATGTTGTCACATGCAGTGCGCTTTGGCTCTGTGAGGCATCCTGGCAGGTTCAAAGAGTTCATGGTGCCTGTTCCTAAACTTTGCAGTAAAATCACATGGTGCAAGACCTGCAAACTCTACCAGAAGCACCAGAGATTCTTTACAGTTTGCAATTTTTAATAATTTGGTCATTGCATATTAAAAATGTGTTACTAATGCAAAGCTTTTATGATAGCCCATATTCGTTTTATGAACTTGTGATCTAGGATGAGCACTCATTTGTCCTGTTTGGTACTGGGTCCTATCCTGTGTGAAAGCCAACCACATTGTCACAAAAACAGTGGTGCTGTCACTTATGCTGAAATTTTAACTTAAAAAGTCACCTTGAAAGGAAACTAATAAAATTAATATTAGGAATATAATCTATCTGTACACTATTTATAAAACAAAGCAAATTTTGTTGTTTTTTTTTTCTTCTTCCAAATAATTCATTAAGATAATTTTACTCAGTCTCTGGGCAAAGTTTAGCTGCATTGATTTAAAAAAATGATTTTAATTTTATATCCTAAGTCAGATCCTTAGGAGACAGGTTTATGAGTTTTCCATCTACCCCAAGGATCAGTCAGAGAGTGGAGCTCTCTCCTGTGTCATTAAGACGCATTGATCTCCTGGAAGCAAGCATTCCAGAACAGAGAAAACCATAACTTCGCGCAGGTCATCTACTAACAGTTGGTGGCTCGAGCTACTTCAGTGGCCTCTACTCTTGTTGCTCAGTGAGGTTGCCCTCTGAAGAGTACCTATGTGATTCATCAGACTGACAGCTAGCTGTCAGATAGTGACTGCTTCTTTCAGTATTGAAGCATTAGTATCAGGAAAAAAATAATTATAAATTTGGGGTACAGAGCCCCCATAAATCTGTGGAGATTATTGCTATTATTTTAGTAATAAAGACTTTTTAAAGATGTGATTTCAAAAGTGTAGGATAATCCTCACTGAGGAATATGATGGTGAAATTTTCCAGAGAATGAAATGATGAGTCGGGCAGTGGTGGTGTATGCCTTAATCCCAGTACTCGGGAGGAAGGGGTGGGCAGAGTTCTGAGACTACAGAGTGAGTTCCAGGACAGCCAGGGCTACACAGAGAGAAGCCCTGTCTCGAAAAAACAAACAAACAAAAAATGATGTTATGTTAATATCTTGAAAAATATATTTAATGAAACATATATAATATATTAGTATATTTTACCTTACTATTACATAGAAATATCTGTAAGATTAATTTTCTGGTAGTATCACAGACTTCACTAGTTATGTTATGTACTGTATCCAAAATCCATATGTAGCACCAGCTGTTGTGTTCTTTGAACTATAGTTTCTCCACAAGAATTCACTGAATGAATATATTGAAGATAGCAGGTTTATCTAATAAGAATTGTAACATGATGCCAGTTTTAGTAAAATTCAATTCTTTTGTATAATATTGTTTTCTTAAATACAAAATAGGTAAATGATTACTATTGAACCAAGATGTGGCATCTTTCTTTAACTGTTTTACTTTTTTAAATTTTTTTAAATCTTTTATTAAATAAGAATGCAAGGATTGTAATCTCATTCATACTTTCATTAGCAATTATTTTATTGCTAATAAAATAATTGCTAATGAAAGTCATCAATTCTGAGGAATATTTTTATTTCTTCATCTGTATAATAAAGATGATTTCACATTTTTTTCAAAGATTAATTCACCATATAATATGGTCAAGTCTTTGACTTGTGCAATTCCAAGTTAAGTTTTCTTAAAGACAATGTCAGGGAAATGATTGTTGTATGCTGGTAAAAAGTTCATGTGAAAGTGTGTCACACCTTGTAAGCAATACTATGAGTGAGAAGATAAAGATCTAACACCTGTAGATTTATAATCCTGAAATAGAATGACATTTGACTTAGTTCTACAGTAGAACCGATTAGCCCATGTAAGAAAAAGCTATTTAATTTGTCTCACTCACCTCTCGTTCCCATTGTCGACTTTCTTTATGGAAACCAGCAAGTAGCTGAAATTTAAAATAGAAACACCCCACTCAGATTCATGCCACTCTGCTGAGACTAAAGAAAGGAATTTATAGAGACCCTGTAGATCATCCTGGCTGAACCTTTTTCATTAGTGCAAAGTAATGCAAAGTGATAATTTTATGGATTGTATTTTCTGGCTTCTAATCCAAACTATGACTACATTTTTATGTGGAGTTTAGAGTATGCCAAATCTTTTTTGTTCGTAATTATTCCAAAAGGCCACAGTATCTGAACTGAAAAATAAAGGTATTAGTAAGTCAAATGACAAGCATTCTGTCAGGGGAATTTTTAGATATAGGATTGAGTTTCAATACAGATTATTACATTTCTTTTTCCCTGCCTATTTGAAGTAAGGCATTGCTAACTTTATTGGATCCATTGGTTTGGCCACGTGAACCTCTCCCCACGCCAGGCTCATGCTGTGCTCTTGTTCGCTCCTTTCATCTTCACGTTTCGTCTGTACGTCTAGAATATTTCAAAATCTTCCCTCAATCTTTTCACAGTGTCTCTCCGTGAAAAGATGGCCTGATGTTTTGCAAGGTTTTAAGGACAATTCTAAATTTGCTTATTTTATTAAAAAGTATAGCAACCTTTTACATATCTGTATATTTATTATTCAAGCCAAAGACAATGTATATACTTGTTAGATTCTAGTCTGCAGCCTGAATTTTCTGCTGGTTTCTCTTTTCTGGGAAATGCTCTTAAATTGAAACAATACAGGGAGATTTTGATGGCCTTGTAACTGAATCAAAATGGAAGGGTGTTCGTAGTAAGCA
The DNA here is from genome assembly GCA_036184795.1 of Tokudaia tokunoshimensis. NCBI lineage: Eukaryota > Metazoa > Chordata > Mammalia > Rodentia > Muridae > Tokudaia > Tokudaia tokunoshimensis. The sequence continues at coordinate 9,383,126 of BTHU01000011.1, read as the reverse complement.
GTCATTTAATTTCATTGCTACTCTTCTGGTCTTATCTAAATGTAATCCAGATGCCAAGCAGACCAACTCCCCATGATCTCCTCTCTCTCTCTCTCTCTCTCTCTCTCTCTCTCTTGCTGTATGTGCATGTGTATGTGTGCACGCGTATGTGTGCATGCGTGTGTGTGTTTCCTGGATGCTTTGTTTCTGAAACCCTAGCCATCTGATATTCATAACACATCTCAGAGTTGTCAGTTGTTTATTGGCCTGCATTAGGACAGAATTCTAACTACCTTGACAAAGTTCTTTCTTGTGTCCCTTACATGTGTTGTTCTCCTTTGTACAAGTTCTCTGACTGTCACAAAAGAAATGTCTTTGAGATTACTGTTTGTGCCTTATAGTTGATGATAGACTCAAGTGAATGTTCCATGAGCAGTGGGAAGAGATGTAAAGGAATGGTCAAGTTCCCATGCTCATGCAGCAATCACCACGTGTGACAATATTGCATCAACAGTGGAGACAGATCTAATGACTGCTTCTAGGGAGCAGTTATTGTGGTGGCAGCAAGCAGTGTTATTATTGTTAGTTGTAACATGGAGACATGATGGATACAAAATTGTATACTTAGTAATATAGACACTAAAATGCAAATATAAACAGTCATTACCACAATACTGGTCGAACTCTGAATGCCACAGTGGCCCAGAGAGGATAAAGACTCTCTTTCCTTGGGCATTTCTTCATGCCACATATACACAGCAAAACAATTCTTTGGTAAATTTTTTTGCACATGCACGTATATACACAATCATATGTGTTTGTGTTTTGGGACTTGTGGGTTTGAGGTTACTACAGCATGTGTCTTCCACCGTTGGAGGAAGCCTGCAGTCAGGTGTCCTCCATTGCTGTCTGCCCTATATAGTAAGTCAGGGTGTCCCAGTGAACTGTTACCGTGAGTTTATAGAGAATTCTTCCTAGCCATTTTGTTCTGGGGAATAGCCTGTCTCTGCCTTTCATGCACTGGGGCTATAGATAGCTTACCACACTCACTTGGCTTTTACAAGTGTTCTGGGTATCTGACCTCCAATCCACACTTAAATGGCTCTATTTTACTTACAGATTCATCTCCCTAACCTCTCAGTTGCAGTTTCTGCATTGCTCCAGAGGTGTGAGTTAAGAAAACTGTCCTTGTGCAATTCAAATATATAGGTGTAGTGAGGTCAGTCCATGACTGAATGCCCTTGCAGTCAAGCTTGATGGTTGAGTTCAGCCTCTGGAACCTACACAGCAGAAGTTGAAAAACAACTCCTGAATGTTTTTCTTAGGTCTCTGCATGCTTACCTTGGCACAAAAAAGTAAATCCTCATACCTAAACGTACACACACAAAGACACTCACATACGAATTCACTCACACACACACACACACACACACAAGATAAATAAATGTAAAAAATTAAATCAATGAACATAAAACTATGGGCTTTCATACACAGAAGCTGTATATTTCATTAAGCAATGTTTAGGTTATCATAGATCTATATCATATATAATACGAATTACACAATGGTTAATGTTCACAAGCTAGAAGTTGTATTGCTGGGGTAGTGTGGCAGGATGTTTCCAGAAAGGTTTAATCTGGGAGTATCCGTCCTTGACTGTGGGTCACTACATGGGACTGGAACCCTAGACTGGATATATATTCATGTTACTCTTGCCATAGCTAGAGTTATCCAGGCTGCCTTTTCTCCCCATATGATGGCTGTACTTTAAAACTGTGATGTAGAGAGACCATTGTGAGTTGCCTTGTAGTAACTGGGAATAGAAACCTGGTTTTGTGAAATAGTAGCCAATGCTCTTTTTTTTTCCCCCCAAGACAAGGTTTCTCTGTATAGCCCTGGCTCTTCTAGAAATCATTTTGTAGACCAGGCTGGCCTTGAACTCAGAAATCTGCCTGCCTCTGCCTCTCAAGTGCTGGAATTAAGTAGCCAGTGCTCTTAACTTCTGAGCTATCTCTCCAACACCTTTATTATTAGATTTTAAACTATTGCATACCAGAATTTTTGCTGAGAGACCATTTACCCTTGTAAGTGTGGACAGGTTAGTTTAAGCAGTTCATCATGGTCATAAAAAATTAAAAATGAAGACAGTTCTAAAAAGGACTTTCAAATCATTAAACTGTGACCTTTTAGGGTATTGGAAAATCAATTTAGAAAACTTTTCTTTTAATTTTGATTTGTATGTGATATGTATATGTTCCTCTATGTATATACATTCATGGGCAAATATGCATGTGTGCGTATGACTGTGTGTGTGTGTGTACATGTGTACCCATGGTTGTGCCTTGCACATATTTTTGTGTCAACAAACAACTTTGCAGAGTTCCTTTTTCCTTTCCACCATACTGGCTTCTGGGATTTCGATTACCAGGCTCATTCAGTGAGCATCCTAATCTGTGTTAACAGTGAGCCATCTCATTGACCCTCTGTTTATTTTATCAATAATTAAAAAAAACCAGTAAATACAGTAGAGTAATCACATAGAGTAATAGTGACATTTTTGGGACATTTTCTATCCAGTTTACATAAATACACATGGACATTTGTGGGTCTTTGGCTTTATTACAGTTTTGGGTTGGTTTTTATATTTTACTATTTTTTAAAATGTCACTCTTTTAAGAGCCTAGTAATGCCTGAGAAGCCCATGATTTATTTCTTCATAAAGATGCAGGCAATCATAACAGATATTATTTGTGCTCCATCGTGGTCTTTGCTCCCCTATTATGAAATTACCACTCCAAATTATCAACACATCCTTTGCAATTATGACATTGAGTTGTTTGTTTGTTTGTTTATTTATTTATTTATTTTGTACTCACCAACCTGCTATCATGACAAGTAATTTAGAAGACTTTCTTGACATCTCTTGCTTCAGGCTAATGTTTTATTTAGCCAATGTATGCTTCTTTGTGACTAGTTGCTGTTAGACATCAAAAAAGCTTTGGTGAGGAAGAGGGGTAAAAAAGCAAGGGATAAGTTATTCCATTTCTCTGATACTTACTGCTGCGGGTCATCCTTGCTAATTTTAACAGTTTTCTATGTGTTAAAATGATCTTGTGAGAACAGTTTGGTAACTCAAAGGGACAGTAGGTTAACAAGCCATTGTGTCATTTAGAATTGCTCAGATAGGAAGTTTTAACAGTGCGAATGTGCAGAGAGGACCATCACAGTGAGATTTTCAGAGATACATGCATCAGACCTTCATTAAGACATGCACCACTGACAAGAAGGAAGGTGAGGAAGCCTCAATTTCCAGCCTGGTAGCAAGGGTTGACATGATGACCATCTGGCTCCTCCCATCCGTGTCAGGTGGAATGAGGTGGGAGGGAAAGCCCTCTGCTCAGTTCTGTCACATCTTGGACTTGTTGTCAGGAGATACCTTGCTGAAAACATGGATAGCAAGCAGGCTTTACTACCATTGTTTTCTGCTTTTAGAAATATGGTCATCAGAATAGGCATTTAAAAGCCAAACCAAACCAGACAAAACAAGCACAGAATCAAGAATGATGTAGTAGTGTATTTGGTTTTTAACTTTTAAAGATACTTTAATACTGTTGCTTTATAAACACATCCATTGACAGCCATCCCATGGGCCATCCTCCTCCACCTATGTAATAAATAGGCAATAATTAAATCTAAAGCTAAAGCTGAAATGTAGGGGTGTGTGTGTGTGTGTGTGTGTGTGTGTGTGTGTGTGTGTGTTTTAGAGGTGTTCTGTTTAAAAGTATGACTAAAGGTTTGTTATTGCTTCTAATCCAATGGTGCTTATTTTATTCACATCCTTAAGTACTACTTGAAGGGGAAATAAAACGTTTTATTTTTCCAAATTAAAGAATTGCATTTTGTTTTCATTAAGGCACCCTAGGCTTTTCTTTATTGCATCATTAATTAGCACTTGAATGGTCAAAGGGACTTATTTGGTAAGCGTGCATCTTGCAACACACTGGAGGCATATATTAATGAAAGGCTAAAACACACCCAGGAGTCTCTTATTGCCATATTAAAACATTTATAAATGGGATTTTAATTTAAAGTGCTGCTAAAATGAAAATGAAATGTTGTATTGATTCTCAGGCCAGATGCTTTTAGGAAAGGCAGTGCGTGTATTATTCCCTCTTCAAATTATTACTTCCAACTGACCTGGACACACTCAAGAATGATTCTCTGTAGCACAAATAGAGCACGTAAGGCAATTAGGCAGCATCACTGAGTGGCTGCGGGATGGCTTCTGGGCACTAGGTGGCAGAGGTTTCCAAGAACAGTGCTCTTGCATCAAGGGCTGTAATTTTGTTCTTGCAAACTGCAAACCAACATCCATCAAAGTGTTGATTGTTAAAGCTGGATAAGGCCCAACATTTTACTCACAGGCAGAGAGTGCCTACTAAAATACAAACTGCATATTTTATTTAGTGTGAATTTAGCAAAAGCAGTAAGTTCTGTCTTCAAAGAATGTAGGTAGTAATACAATAGCAAAACTAAGGTTTTACTCTTGTTAATTTTTAGTTTAGTGTTTTCTTTTGATGTATTCTGTTTATTTCAATTTTATCTTTTACTTTGTGACACAGCAGATAAAAAGATTTTTAAATAGTATGATTCAAATGGATTATGACAGGAAGGAAGCTCTATTTTTATTTGAAAATTAAGATAAATCGTGTGATATGTTTCACTATTTTATAAAAGTGATCAGTTTCTGTTAAGGAGATTGTGGTATCTAAGATTAGCAGCAGAGTGCTACTTTTTTGGCATTGTTTTGTTTTTACAAACTAGGTTTCACTGTATAACCCTGGCTGGAACTCTGAGGGCAAGGACAGGCTGTCCTTCAAACTCAAGAAATCCGCCTACCTTTGCTTCTTATGTGTTAGGATTAAGGGCATACACCACCATTGTCCAGCATAAAGTGTTTTTCTGTTTTTGTTTATGTTTTTTTTAATTTTAAGGAATCATTAAGATATTTTGGAAATGCAGTAATTTTCAAAACTCCAATTTATAATTAGACTTGTTTGCAAATGCATAAAATCTTAGAGAGAGCAAGGTTTGAGACCCAAGGTTCAAGTCAAGGTTCAAGGCTAGTGTTACCTCTAAAAAGTATATTCTTGTTTCTTTTGTTTTGAATTTTATTGGTTATGTTATTTATTTACATTTCAAATGTTATCTCCCATCCCAGTTTCCCCTCCACAAACTCCCTATCCTTTCCCCCTCCTCCTGCCTCTATGATGATGCGATCTCCACCCACCCACCCGCCCATTCCCGCCTCAGTGCCCTAGCATTCCCCTATGCTGGGTCATAGAGCCTCCACAGGACCACAGGCCTCCTCTCCCATTGATAAGCCCATCCTCTGCTCCATATCCAGCTGGTGCCATGGATCCCCCTATGTGTACTCTTTGGTTGGTGTTTTAGTCCCTGGGAGCTTCAGGGGTTTGTTTGGTTGATACTGTTGTTCTTCCTATGGGGTTGTAAACCCCTTCAGCTCCACCTGTAGGAACTTTTCTTCAAATGTAGTAACACGTAAATAACAATAAGCTTCCTATGTGGCTTTTATTAGCATACAGAAATAACAACATTACCTGCATGCAATAAGGACACATGCTCCACTATGTTCATAGCAGCCTTATTTATAATAGCCAGAAGCTGGAAAGAACCCAGATGTCCCTCAACGGAGGAATGGATTCAGAAGATGTGGTATATTTACACAATGGAATACTACTATGCAATTAAAAACAATGAATTCACGAAATTCCTAGGCAAATGGTTAGAACTTGAAAATATCATCCTTAGTGAGGTAACCCAATCACAAAAGATCACACATGGTATGCAGTCACTGATCAGGGGATATTAACCCAGAATCTCGGAATACCCTAGACACAATTCACATATCAATAGATTTCCAAGAAGATGGAAGGAGAGACCCCTGGTCCTGGAAAGACTGGATGTAGGGGAACGCCAGGACAGAGTAACGAGAGGGGGTTGAATGGGGAAAAGAGGGAGGGAAGGGGGCTTATGGGACTTTCGGGGAGGGAGGAAACGGGAAAGGGGAAGTGATTTTGAATGTAAATAAAAAAAATAAAATAAAAAATAAAAAAAAAGTGAAAAAAAAACAAAAAAAAAAAAACAAAACAAAAAACAAAAAACAAAACAAAAAAAAGAAATAACAACAAAAGTGCTGCTTACCAAGGACTTCAGAATTGTTGGGATTTGTAATTATCTAAGAGACACATACATATTATCTGAGCATATGAGTGAGGGGTTTTTAGAGTGCTTTAACTGAGGAGGAAAAACAATCCTGAATGCGGGTTTCGCTATGCCGTGTAATCGAGTCCCAGATTGGATAAAAAGAAAGTGGCAAAGCCAACAACAGAGCATTGGCATGAATCTCCTTCTGCCTCTTGGTTGTGGGCATAATGTCAAAGTCCACCTCTAGCCCCTGCTTATGTATTTCCTTTGTCAGGACAGAGTCTACCCTAAGCTAAGAGCCAAATAGACTCTTACTTTACCCTTGCCAGGTGGTTTGTCACTACAGTGAGCAAAGTAACTGATGTGTGATCTCTTACAGTGAGGATGGGTGGAGCTTTCTTGAGACTGTGAATATAGTATAAATCAATCAGGCCTGATATGTAGCAGGACAGATGGAACGGATACCACTTTATTAGGCATTTCCATGCCCTGGGTGACTTATTGTCTTTTGTGTTTTGCTGCTCTTGTGGATTGGATCCATTTTTGATGATTTTTTTGAATTAGATATTCCAGTGGTACCTTCAGATTTCAGCTTGCAAAGTAAGATAATGAGGAGCCTGAGACAACCCACATCCCCATTTTTGTTTCCTGGAATCCTCTTTCTAGCTCTTACCTAACACAGAGAAGACACTCAGCATTTATTTCTGTGTTAGAGAAACTATGAGAGGATGTAGAGGAAACAAGGTCCTCTAAATCACCAGGATGCTTGCACATGTGAACTGAGAGAGTACGGGAAGATGCACAGGTACAGTATGGGTCCTGTGGGTATGTATGTGGGGTTGGCTTCCATTTTGGAGTTTTTATAAGATTCATGAGTGTGCAAATGAATGGGTCTATGTGTCTATATCTATTTCTTCTGCCTCTTATTGGATTCTTTCCATTCTGATTGTCTTGTTCTATTCCAATGTGTTAATTTTGGCTTCTAATCTATTCTGATGTATTCTATTCTGCTGGATTCTATATTCTATATTCTATTCTATAGTCTAGTCTAGTCTTTTCTAGTCTATTTTATTATATTATATTCTGCTTTGTTCTGTTCTGTTTTATTCTCTTCTAATTTTATATTATCACTTAAAGTCCTGTTTGGGTTTTTTTTGTTTGTTTGGTTTGGGTTTTTTTTTGTTTTGTTTTGTTTTATTTTGAGATAAAACTTTTTATTAGATATATTCTTTATTTACATTTCAAATTATCTCATAGAAGCCTATTGGTTTTCTAATAGACAGAAAATGGCTGGATCTGAAAGGGTGGAGAGTGTTATACCCAGACCGTGGGGGTCCCCACAAACCACCAAGACCACCAGGAGTCCAACTCATATGCAAAAGCAAAAAGCAAAAATTCAAGCTCAAGTGTACTTCTCCAACCTCACCGACCTCTCCAGTGCAGTGGATGGGTGTGGAAGGTGCTGAGATGGTGTCAGCCTTGCCTTTTATACAGTTTAAGCAGGAGGAAGGGCTTTCCAACTTGGCAGTTGCACAGTTGGTTGACATTTCAAAACTCATAGCTCACACAAAAATTTTAGCTACTGACAATTTCAACTTGCTATATATAATTGTGGTTAGCTTGAGTCATTTACCTAGGACATGACATTGGGCATGGGTGGAGTGGCTGTTGCTTTGGGGTGTCTTAGTTCCTGGAACAAGTTGTGGTTTTTCAAATTAATAAGTTCAAACTGAGGACATGCTGGACAGAGTCTGAACACAAAATAGAATTAGCTAGGTTGGGTCCTTCAGAGGAGTAGAGGAAGAAGAAACCACAGTCAGGATATATAATGTGAGAAAAACAAAAAGTAGACTATATTAAAAAGAAAATGAAGATAAATTGTGTGAAAACAATGTTCATCATAAATGATAATTACAGCCAGGTGATGGTGGCACATGCCTTTAACCCTCGCACCTAGGAGGCAGAGTGAGGCGAATCTCTGGGTTTGAGGCCTGCAAGGTCTACATAGTGATTTCTAGGTATCCAGAGCTACATAGAGCAACCATGTCTAAAAACAAAAAGAAATGGGAGGACATAATTGAGGCTAGTTACAGTAGAACTTAAGGGACATGGTTAAATATTTAGATTCTTTGGTTGAGAGTGAAATGGTTATTTCCCTTTCCCTATGTCTGCAGTTCATGGTCAGACCCTCACCTGTGCCTATGCCTATCTAATGAAACTGCTACTGCACTGGTTGTTTCACTGACGTCTCGGGAGCTGCATGCATGTTATCTGGCACATTAGCATCATGTTCAACTGTAATGCGCCACTTCTGACACACTTTAGATCCACTGCTGTTTAACCACGCCAGTTATCCTGTCTGCAGATGTTCTCTTGACAGAGAATTATGCTATGACTGACAGCTAGTGGTGATGAAAGTTTCTCCTGACATTGTTTGGCTAACACCTTGGTAGGAGTCCTTTAACATTTTCTTTGCTTTATCTTGCCACATGTCACAACTGTAAGTAGCCCCCATTCTGACTGACATTTGAGTAGATGATAAAGTAATTGTGTGCCTGCTTATGACTCTATTACACACACACACACATGCACACACACACATATAAATGTACAGATACACACATTCTACACACACACAGATATAAACACATACACACACACAAGCACACAGACACATATACCATACACACACCACATACACAGACATAATAACACAGATGCACCATACATATACGCATTACACACACACAAAGACTGAAACACATAAACTCATACACACACACACATACACAAACACATGCACACACACACGCACACTTTTCAAGCAGTGTCACTAAGATGGATTCCTGAGCTCATCTGTGCTTGTTATGGAATGACTTAGACACTTAACTTCCTCCTGTCATTTGCCTAAGATTGCCTTACAACTATGTTCATTTGTGACACAATAAATGTTCCATTTCTTGACTTATCTTTTTAAAAAGAACAACAGTTAGCATGAGTATGGCCTAGAGACATAGGGAAACATCTACTGAATGTATCAAATTTTCCTGTATGCTCATGAGAAATTTTTGTAAGTATGTAGCAAAATGGCTAGGAAACTTTCCATCGTTAATCTTATCTCCACTGAGTGTCAAAGCTAGAAAACAGTTTTTGGACACATATGCCAGTGAGCCTTTAGGGAAATAAGGGTGTGAAATCTCAGATTTACAAGTGCACATTTCAAAATAATTTTGTGCAATTAAAAATGTGCAGTTTTACTTAACAGATAGCTGCATATAATTGGCCTAAGTTGTTTTCATTCCAGACAGGAAAAAGAAAACACCCCCTCCATACCAATTTAAGTATATGGAAAGATTTCAGAATATTAAAAAATAAACCCTAAATTTTGGAGGACTTCAGTGTTTAGAAAAAGCCTTAGACCTAGAGCTTTTTATTTTGTTAAGTATGGTGGTAACACCATCCATAATCATCCTCATTATTTTGTCAATCCCATATATAACAACTAGAGTTTGTTATTTTCTAGTTTTTCTTTTTTTATTTTATTTTATTTTATTTTTTTAATTTACATTCCAAATCACTTCCCCTTTCCCGTTTCCTCCCTCCCCAAAAGTCCCATAAGCCCCCTTCCCTCCCTTTTTTCTCCATTCAACCCCCTCTCGTTACTCTGTCCTGGCGTTCCCATACATCCAGTCTTTCCAGGACCAGGGGTCTCTCCTTCCATCTTTTTAGAAATCTATTGATATGCTGATTGTGTCTAGGGTATTCTGAGATTCTGGGTCAATATCCCCTTATCAGTGACTGCATACCATGTGTGTTCTTTTGTGATTGGGTTACCTCACTAAGGATGATATTTTCAAGTTCTGACCATTTGCCTAGGAATTTCGTGAATTCATTGTTTTTAATTGCATAGTAGTATTCCATTGTGTAAATATACCACATCTTCTGAATCCATTCCTCCGTTGAGGGACATCTGGGTTCTTTCCAGCTTCTGGCTATTATAAATAAGGCTGCTATGAATATAGTGGAGCATGTGTCCTTATTGCATGCAGGTAAAGTCTCTGGGTATATGTCTAGGAGTGGTATAGCCGGATCCTCCGGGAGTGTCATGCCCAGTTCTGAGGAACCGCCAGACTGCTTTCCAGAGTGGTTGTACCAGCCTGCAATTCCACCAGCAGTGGAGGAGTGTTCCTCTTTCTCCACATCCTCGCCAACAACTGCTGTCTCCTGTGTTTTTGATCTTAGCCATCCTGACTGGTGTGAGATGGAATCTCAGGGTTGTTTTGATTTGCATTTCCCTAATGACTAAGGATGATGAACATCTCTTTAGGTGCTTCTCAGCCATTAGATATTCTTCAGGTGAGAACTCTTTGTGGAGCTCTGTACCCCATTTTTTAATAGGGTTACTTGCCTCTCTGGAGTTTAACTTCTTGAGTTCTTTGTATATCTTGGATATTAGCCCTCTGTCGGATGTAAGGTTGGTAAAGATCATTTCCCAGTTAGTTGGTTCTATTATGCATTCATTACCAATTGTATTTTTATTTCTTCTTACAAGTCAAAGAAGTATTTATGTCATCTATTTTGCCATATTCGCAGTGACTAATGTCATGGAGGAATGAAGAGTCGAGGTTTAAATTTGATCCAAGTCTGAGTGCAAAGGCAGCAGTCCTTCTTGAGGCTCTACAACGACATACCATGTTCTCTGTACTAAGACTCCTTTCCAGTGAATGGAATAATCAAATTACTTCATAGAGTAAAATTGGTATAGTTTAATTTCTGACTAGCAGAAATACCTAATAGAGTAAAAATTATTTGAAATAATTATGAAGTGCCTCATTGTATAATAAAAGAGGATAACCTCTGAGTCCAGCATTGATGACCAAGCCTGTGCCAGTCACCCTGTAGTGTTACATGTTTTATGATTTCATGTAATATTTGATGGTTTACTAAAAAAGTATATTTATAAAAAGTGAGACTAATTCTAGCTAAGGGATTCTTACTACCCGCTATTGCTTTACAGTTGGGTTATAAGGCACACTTTCTCAGGTATTTGTTTGTATTCATTATAACTGAGATTTGTCTTTAATAGAAACAAAGCAAATCAGAAAACATTTCTTTTATAGTAAGCTTATAATTAATAATATCATTTAGAAAATGAACAGAAAACTGGACACATTTCAGCTAACATCTTCATTAAATTTAGAAATCAATAAAATTTTTAAAAATTCTTTAAGTCATCTCTTTGAAGATTTTTCACAAATTTAGTTTATCTGTAAAGTGTTTTCTGATTTTTAATTTCCTATAATCTATTAGTAAATGGTAATTTAGGCTGATGTTTATTTACTTTTTTATATTACATAATAAAGTTTTATTATTAATGAATAGGTGTCAGTAGAGGAACATATAAAGTCTACATTGTACTATTACTAAATGTGTTTTGTTGCTATTTTCATATTTATAGCTTAATAATATGATCATAAAGTGACCTTATTGGATAACTTTTGAGAGAAATTTCAAAATATTTGATAACAGGTTTTAAAAATAATTTTTAAAAGTAACTGTGATCAAATCCTGGCATGAAAAGAAATCATTTGTTGTACCACATTCATGGAGGACTGTGTTAAATCATGGTATTTCAAGTCAAAAGCTCTAGAAAGTTGGAGCTAGAAGCAAAACCTCTCCTCTTCCAGGTTATACCCAGCAGACATTCTGATTTTCATTTAGCTCAGACTGTTTTCCCAATCCAACCACTGTGTGGCGCTGCAGTGTAAGAAAGTCAGCTCCTGTGCTCACAGTTTGCTGGGTACAGTAGAAAAGCACATTTAAAAACTCTGAAGGAAATGGAGAGGCAGCACAGGGAAGCTCTCTTTAGGCTTAAGTGGGGGAGATCGGCACTTTGAATGAAGAAGGTATTTACAAACATGTTTCCCACCATGAAAATAGTGAACACAGCTTCAGACTGTGTAGAGGCCCAGGTGGTTTCTTAAAGGCTTTTGCTTTAAGTGTGTAAAGTAGTCCTGGCCTATTTCCTGGAACTGGACATTGAGCCTCTGTGTAGTCATATGTCCCTTTATTAAAAATAAAGCACCAAAAAGTGTGGTTTTAAAACAATAGAATGAAAGAACACTGCTATAAAATATAGGAAAAAGAATAGAGAAACCTGAGATATTTACAAAGTATTTCACCATTCTTGCTAATTTACACTGTTACAATGTTCTGGTTACAAGCTTTCTAAAATTGGAAACAATGGCCCTGAGAGCTTTGATCATCATTGAGATGTATCCAACATTAGATTTGCTAATAACATCCCTCATTTCCTCCCCTAACCCCAGCATTGGCTTCTGTGCTTGTTGCTATTTGCGTTTTGCATTAGGTCTTTCAGTAATGTTATCCTTAAGGTTCTAAGGCAGGGTAGCTGGGATGTGCTGAAGGAAAGAGGAGTGGAAAAGTGATGTGAGTCTATATAAATTAAGAATACTAAAAAATAAAGTAGGTTATCACTTAAAATGAACTTTACCCAACTTGATGCATTTAAAAAATAAGCCAACGTCTTATCCAGCATTCCACAAACGTTTGTGCCATTCCATTCTGTACCAGCGTTAAAGAGCTGTTCAGCAACTGTTAGACAGAGAGGGGAGGTCCTCACTCACCATTCTCTGTCACTGACATGATGATACTCAAAGTCATATTAACCTCAGGAACAAAAATAAAGAATGGTTGAAAAGTCAAAGGGATTGCTTTTATTTCTCTCTTCCAGCTTCTAGTAGTCTGTTGCTAATAACCAATACAATACTGAAACTTTGAATGGCTATTAGAAACACAAAAAACATTGCTTCTTGGCCTTTTGGCTAAGATCAAGTGTAGAAACACAAAAAACAAATTAAGGGTAACCCTACATTCCCCCACATAGGTTCTGTTAAGATTACCTCTGTGTAGTTTAAGCCAAAGTATGTTGCAGCTGCTACATTCCCAGAAACTGGAGCAGTTCTCCCAAAGTGCTCACACACACACACACACACACACACACACACACACACACACAAACACACACACAGAGTCTGTAGACCTGAAAAAAAATTTCAGATCTCTTTAAGTTCAAGGAGGTTACTTTTTATACTTTTTTAGTTACTCATTAAGTATTAAAGTATGTTTATAATCACAAAGTAGAGTTTATATTTGCATGCTTGCTTTTATTACTATTTTGATAGGTCAAAGAAACTCAACCCCTCACCCCTTCCTTACCTTGGATTACCCTGACACACCCGTTAGCGTCCATCTGAGAGCACTCTTCCTTCTTAGGACCTCTGAGAGAAGCTTTGTAACATAGAAATTTTCGTTAGCTCTTCATCAGCTACCAAAATTTGGGCTGCCATTCTACAGCACAGAGGCGACGAAGCATCAGGCTAATGGATTGTAAATGCTTCTCTAGAGTGACAGCAGGAGCCTCCAGACCTCACATAAGCTTAGCACATCCACAGAACAGAGCCAGGCTATTTGAGCACATGGCTAATGTCAGCGTCTGGGTTGCTCTCTACAGAGCAGGAGTCGTGCAGATCAGAATCAGACTTGACCTTAATGAAGTTGGCAGGGGATGGGTTGCTGCAGTTTGTAGATCAGGCCTGGGGAGGACCAACTAGGTTTGCCAAGTATTGACTGTTAAGAGAAGATAGTTTTGAAAAGATACCAAGTACTGATCTTATCTGCACTTTCCGTGAAAGTAAAAAAGTTTGCATTATAAATTATATACTTTAGAAAATCAGTAAGTATCAAAGTAGAACTTTGTAAAAGATCTCAGGAAGTCAGCATTGAAAACAAACTTCTCTATATTTAAGTACTATCCATATATGTAAAAAAATTTTAATAAGACAATATTTAGCCTTCTGTTTGTGGATTATCTCAACTGAAAATTTTAATTAACTTTGAGATGCACTTGTAAGTGTTCTTAAAATCTATTGTATATGTCTGTTTACATAAACATCTCACGCTGCCCTTAATATCAGTATCTCATGTTGCTTGATATCAGTATGCAGATAGGCAGCTCATGGTCACCTAGTTTGTAAATAGTATGTATGAAGCAAAGTATCATAACTCTTCTATAATGTGCAGGATTTTACAAAGTATTATTATTCACTCTGAAGCTCTGAACAGTAAATAATTTTGATAGTGTCTGTGCAATTATTTGTTACTGTGACATATGTCTGGGCTTTACAAACTTAGTGTCCAGTTTCTTTATGCACTCATTTGCAAGAATGTTTTCTTTTTTAAATTGAAATACATTGGGAGAACAGGGGGCAGGAAGAGGGCTTATGGGACTTTCAGGGAGGGGGGAACAGGGAAAGGGGAAATCATTGGGAATGTAAATAAAAATATAGAAAATTAAAAAAAGAAAATACATTTTAAACAATACATTCTGATTATATTTTCATCCCCAAGAATCTCATATATCATAATCACCAGCCACCCACCCAAATCCACATCTTTTCTCACTCTCTCATTAGCAAGCAAATAGACATCGAAAAGAAAAAAAATAATAAAAAGGCAAGATACAACAAAACAAACCCGAATGGGACACAAAAGCAGACAGGAAAAAAAGAGCCAAAGAACAAGTACAAGAAACAAATACAGATGCAGAGACTCACACATCAGCAAACACAAAACCATAGACATATATAAACAAATGACATGTAAGAAAACTGCCCAAAACATTGACGAAAAAAAAAAGCCGAAAATACCATTGAGTTTTTTCTGTGTTGGGTGTCTACTGCTGGGAACAGGTCTTGGTCTTGAGAGTGTTTTGCGTTCCTAGTGAGACTCCATTGGAGAAAACTAAATTTTCATTTGTGAGAGGTTAGCAATTAGAGATACCTTCTGGTTTAGAGATGTATATAGGCTTGTGTCTGGGTTGACTCTCAGCACTGGGGCAACCTCATTTCCAGACTCTGTAGGCCCTGAGATTGCTGCCACAGTCTCTGAGTTCATATGCACAATTCTCCTGTTTTTAGATGGTCTTTCTTCCCTCGTGTTGTCCATTCCTTCCAGGTTTTCCAATCTTTCTATCTCCTCTTTTGCATGTGTCCATGAGCCAGGAAGGGAGAGATTTGGTGGAGACATCCCATTGAGGACCAAATGTTACAAGGTCTCTGACTCTACATTGCTCAGCTGTGGATCTCCGTCTACTATATAAGGGAGCTTCTCTGAATGAAGCTTCTCTCATGACTGATAAATGAGATACTGTTCTATGGGCATGGAAGAATTTTGTAAGGGATCATTTTGTTGCTGGGTTCCTTTAGCAGAGCAGCAGTATTTGGTTTTAGTCTAGTTCTCTTGGGTATTTACTCTCAGGTTCTTGGCCACTTGAGCAGATTTGAGGATGACTTCCATCTCATGGAGTAGATGATAAATCCAGTCAGATAGTGGTTGGTTAGACCCACCAGCTTTGTGCCATTATTGTGCTCAAGAATCTTACATGCAGCTCACCATTGTAGGTTGAAGGTTTTGTAGCTCACTTGGTTTTACCTTTCTTCTTTGGTTGTGTGCAGAGTACCTTCCAATTCCATGAATACCAGTTGGCAAGGATGAATTCTCTAGGGATATACCAGCTTGACTTCTCCATATTCAATGAGTTCAGTACATATTAAGCTCACCAGTAGATCAGCATCAGTTTACGGAGAGTAATCAATGGCATTCCCAATAAACTGGGTTGTTTGTTTGGGACCTCCCATAGGGCTCCTTTCCTTAACAACTCAATGAGATGTAACTCATTCTAAAACATTGAGTCTTCTTATGAGATGAGAGATGTCCAGTGGTGGTTCCATCTCCTCGCTATTAGCTGATTCCATTTAGATCACATTTATAACAATATATTTTAGTAGACTTTACTGGATTAGGTTTTATACAACTCATGAAGTGGCCTTTAGTTTCAGCTGTCTCCCCCATGCTCCCTCTCTCATCCCCACTTCCCAGTTTGATCCTCTGTTTCAGTTCTATCATCCATCCATGTCTGCATCAGTCTCTTTCTTCAGTCTCTTAATTTTTTATGATACAAATCTTTATGTTGCTTGGTTAGAGCTACCCCAAGATATTTTGTATTTTTGAGGCTATTCTGGAAGTTTATTCCTGATTTCTTTCTAAGTCCATTTGTAATTTGTATATGTGAAAGCTCTTGAATTTTGTGTTTTAATTTTCATTTTGCTACTTTGCTGGAAGTGTTTAGCAGTTCTAGGAGTTTCCTGATGAAATTTTTAGGGTCAGTTATATCATCATCAAAAAAGTTCTTTAACCTCCTCCCTTCCTATTTGTATGCCTTCAGTCTCTTTCAGTTGTCTTATTGATTTAAGAGTTTAAGTACTATGGAGAAAGTTGACAGCCTGGTATTATTCCTGGTGTTAGTGAAAATGTTATGCATTTCTTTCAGCTTATGTTGATGAAGACTGTGGGCTTACTGGAAACTACTTTTATTTTGTTGAGATATGTCCCTTGTATCTCTATTTTCTCCAGGGCTTCTGTCACGAAGCCTTTTCTGCATCTAATGAGATGATCATATGGTTTTCTGAAGTCAATTTGTTCATGGTGGGTGGTCTTTTGGATGTGTTCCTAAAATGACTTGCATGAAACTTTTTTTTCATCTATCTGTAGGAGAAAAAATGTTCTGAAATATTCTTTCTTTGTGGGAATTTAATATGGTTTACATATCAGGATATTTCTGGTCTTGTCAAAAAAAGTGGGGAAAGATTTTTCTGTTTCAATTTCATGTAATAATTTGAGGAGTATTGGCATTGATTATTCTTTGAAAGTCTCGTGTAATTCTACACTAAACCCACCTCTGTCTCTGATCTCTCTGTCTCTCTATATGTCTGTCTTTTTCTTTTTGATTGGGAAGGGTATTTTTCTGCTTTTATTTCACTAGAAGTCATGGGTCTGTTTAAATTGCTTATAAGATCTAGGTTTAAATTTTATAGTGGTATATATCAGGAAAAAATTCATTTCCTTTAGATTTTCCACTTTGGTGGTATATAGGATTTTAAAATATATCCTACTGATTCTATGGATTCCCTCAGCACCTCAGCATCAACTGTTGTTTCCTTCTTCTGGGCTCTAATTTTGCTAATTTGGATCTCCTCATTCTGCCCTTTAGATAATTTGGCCAAGGGTCTGCTGATCTTACTCATTTTCTCTAAGAACTCACTCCCATGTTTCATTTTTGCATTTCTTATTTTATCTGTTTTATTGATTTCAGCCCTGAGTTGGATTATTTCCTGCTGTCTACTTCTTTATGTCATTATTCTTTTTATTTTCTAGAGCTTTCAGATATGTCGTTAAGTTACTAATATGAATTCTCTCCACTTTTAAATGTATGTACTTAGTGTTTTGAACGTGCTTCTTAGGACTACCTTAATTGTGTCTTATACATTTATTTTCATTCAATTCTAAATGATCTTTACATTCTTCCTTGATCCATATTTCATTTAGTAGTGAGCTATTCAGTTTCCATCTGTCTGCTAACTTTTGTTGCTAATATAGATGCAGAATATTATTTCAGCTTTATCTTTTGAGACTTGATTCGTGATCTAGTATGCAGTCAATTTTGAAGAACATTCCATGAGCTGCTAAAATGGTTATTTTTTGTTTGTTTGTTTTGTATAGTGAGAAACATTCTGTAAATAGCTCTTAGATCCAGTTGATTTACTATGCTTTCAGTTCAAGCATTTCTCTGTTTAGTTTTTTCATGGTGATTTATCTATTAAATAGATTGGGTTATTTAATGTTACCCAGTAATGTTATTACCCAGCATCAGTATTTGATTTAAGCTATAGTAGTGTATATTTTGTCAACTCTGGTGTCCTTTTGTTTGATATATACATGTTATTATTTAGTATCTTCTTGGTAGTTTTCTCCTTCGATGAGTGTATAATGTCCTTCCCTCTCTCTTCAGATTAGGTTTGGTTTGAAGTCTATTTTGTCAGATATTAAAATGGTTACATCTGATTATTTCTTGTTTATTTACTGATTATTTTTCGTTCTTTTTTTTTTTTAACCTTGAGGTGATGTCTATCCTTATTGTTAGCATCTTTTTCTTGGGTGTAGCAGAAGGATGGGTCCTGTCTTGGTATTGAATCTGTGAGTCTGTTCGTGTCTTTGTAAGGGAATTGGAACCATCAATAAGCAGTATACATTGTCGTAATGTGGGCTTTCCCCTACTTTTCGTTTTCTAGGCTGAGATTATTTATTCCTTATGATTTTTGTGCCTGGCTAACCTCTTTAAGTTAAAGTTTTCCTTTGAGAACCTACTGTTTAGCTGTATTTGTAGAGAGATACTATGCAAATTTGCTTTACTATGGAATGCCTTTCTTTATATGTCGTGATTGAACTTTTGCTGGTTATAGTAATCTATGCTGACATCTGGGGTATTTTAGAGTCTACAGCACATCTGTATAGGCTATTTTGGCTTTCAGAATCTTCATTGAAAATCACATGTTATTCTAATAAGTCTGTCTTTATGTTACTTTGCCTTTTTCCTTGCAGCTTTTAACATTCTCTCTTCATTTGTAAATTTCATATTTTGATCATTTTGTGCCATGGGAAATTGCTTTCCTGGTCCAATTGATTTGTGTCCTGTATGTTTCTTGAACTTTGACAGGCGGCTTCTCTAGATTAGGGAAAATTTCTTCAATGGTTTTGTTGAAATTATTGTCTATGCCTTTGACCCGGGATTCTTCTCTTTCCTCTACTTCTATTATTCTTAAAGTTGATCTTTTCAGAGTTCCGTGTTTCCTGAATGTTTTTAAAGATTTTTTAGATTTAACATTTTCTCTAACAATGATGCTCATTTCCACTGTTTTATCTTCAATGCCTGAGAGTCTCTTTCAACTCTTGTATTATGTTGGTGACACTTGCCTGTGACGTTCCTGTTTGACTTCCTCATTTTTTTTTTATTTCCAGTTTTTCCCTGTGTTCATAGATTTTTTAAAATAGATTTTATTTTTACACATATGTCCTGTACAGTTTGGTTCATTTCCTTCCTATGTACTTTGTTTTCATAGATTTCATTAGTGCATTTAGTCATATCCTATTAAAAGTCCTTGATCATATGCATAGTAGCTATTTTGAAGGTCTAGCATTGTACTTCAGTTCTATTATATTTCTCAGGGCCTACTACAATAGGGCTTCTGGGTACTGGTGGCGACATATTGACCTGGCTGATATGTGGCTTCCAGGCATCTGCATTTGTCATGATTATATTTCTAGGTGTTGATATCTAGCTTTGTCTTTAATAGGTGAGCACTTCATTCTGAGCCTGTGGAGGCTGTGGGCTGCCTGGAAAGAGTCCTTTCAGTCCCATCAAGGTTTCTTCTGGGGATTCCAGGGAGAATGTATTTCTACGTATTGGGGAGGGGGGGGTAACAAACAGGTATAGTGATGTGGTCGCATTCATAGAGGAGGCTGGGCATGTTCACAGCGGGGAGGAGAGCTAGGTTTGCTAGGGGATCTGGTTCCTTGGCCAGCATGGATAGCAGATTCCCAGGGAGAGAGTGTCTGGGGTGTTGGCAGGTGCAATAAAGGAATACAGTGAGAAAGGAAGGCCTTAGGATTAGATCTGTTTAAATTCCCAGGGAGTGATGGTAGGAAGGAAGGGGAGGTCACAGGGAATGATCTGTTATCAAGCTGGGGATGAATGGACAGATGTAAAAACAAGGTATTCCTTAATTGTTTATTCACCTTAAAAAAAAAACACACGGCAAATAATTGTGCAATTAAATTATCATACAGGATGCTGCCATTGTTAAAGATGTTCATCTCTCACATCCCAAACATGCCTTGTTCTTGCTGTATAGAAAAGAGAGAACACTCCAACCTAATTTACTTCTCTGTGTTCTTTACTCTCCCCACTGAGTTCTCCTAATATTTGTAATTCCATACTTCTGTACAGACTACCATTGGTATGAGTAATGCAATAGGCAATGTGGTGGCCAATAGCACATGAATTACTGACATAGTTGAAATCCAGGCACTATGACACTTAAGTAAGCAATTATTGTGACATCCATATTTGGTCAATGCCGTTGGCCAACTGGTCTTATCTAAGCAATCCCTCCAAATCATTCAGGAGACCTACTTTCTTCTTCCAGGACAAAAGCCAACAAAACAAAAGATGAAACAAACAAACAAAATCCCCCAAGTAAAAAAACAAAGCTTGTCTCCCTTCATGTTTGTTTTCTCTCAGGTCAACTCAGTTCCCTTCTGGATCGATGTTTCCTGAGTTCAGCAAGACTTCCAGACTAATCTTCAGCTTTCCCTGCCTTGTCTTTCCTTTTTATTATCTCACCCCTACTTCCATGACTTTCTTTAATGTATAATAATATACTTGTTGAATACTTATATAATTGTGTCAAGAAACCAAAAGGATATAACACATTCCACATTTCTGGGCAGGCTTTCATAGCTAAATAGTGTTTAAAATGAGTGTCTTTTCATCTTTAGAGCCCAGGGGAAAATCAATGAAGCCCAGGTCAGTCACAACTACTTCATTTAATAAATACTTAATGACAATTTGCTGGGTGTACTTAATTTGCCTATTGATGGCACTGCCTACCATCATACCCCCTTTGCTATTGTATGTTCTTCATGGGCAAGGATTGCCTTCCTTTTGTTCAAATATGTCCTTTGCTTTGGACACTCAGGATGGGGATTGGATATATTTACTGAGTAACTATGTCAGTTAATGACTATTAAAGGACTGTAAGGCATGCTTCTTTCTTTCAATGTGACGTCTTCCATGGGATTTTTGACCTTGATTTCACAATTGGAAAATCTGTACTCCACTGGGGTTATTCATTGCTGTGCATATTCTGTCTGATTTAATAAAGGATAAAATCTGCAGCACGAAAATTAAGGGGAGATGAATTGCCTTCTTAGTCATATATCTTTTTTTTCACATTGGCCAGTTGTTTTCTGTATCATATTTTATTTTAATTTTTATTCATAATGTGTCATTTTACAGAAAAGCTGTCTTGCATAGCAAAACTCAGTAGTTTGTGTATAACAACAGATATTTTAGATCTGTATAGAAGATAATTCCTGTAAGCAGACACTCAGGAAAGTAAGAGTCTAAGAATCCCCAACTCTGAAAGCTACAGAACATCTCTCTCCTCACTCCCACAATTCCCTCCTTAGGCAAAACGGAAAGAAATTTGTCTTGTGATTGGAGACCTTATTTCTGTAGCCCTACTCTCCTGCTTGGTATCAGTGTGACCATGGTTAGTAAAATATCCTAGGTGGGTTTTTGTTGAAACTTGCCTCCCTAAGTGAGATGGTATAAGAATTAAAGAGAGGAAGATGCTGAGTATCAATAAGCTGAAGATGTATCTTTCCCCAATTCTGCACTATCAACAAGTTTTGTCTTAAAACCCTTTCATAAAATTAATAATAGTTCCAACTGTGAATTATCTTATGGTTATTAACTCTGAATTTTAATTTGATACATTTATAGGATATTCCACTTTATATTTGCATGTTATTTTATTTTGTATTCCCCTCCAAACACAAATGTATAATGCCAGTCTTTTGGCAAATACATAAACTGTTTAAATGTTAAGTAAATAAATTGCAAAAGACATTTTCATGAAATCTCACAGGATCTCATGAAACCCCTTCCCACCAAAGATACAGAATTCAGAGAATTAGATAAGAATAGCATTTTTTTTTTTCCTTTGCAGCATTTGCTTTGCACTCTCAGAGTTGGGTGGAAATGTGTCTTCCACCTGTAGATGGCATGCTTGCACCAGATGGAAAGAGGCAATAATTATGCGAAAGCTTGCCCGGGCACTTATTCTCAGTGTCAAGTGCATATTTCAAAATCTCTGATAGTGCTTTATCTTTGGAACTGGAAACTGATATTGGGAACTGATACCTATTTCTGGAGGAAAATTAAGTATTTCCTGATGTATTTTTCAATAATTCTGTCTGCTTATAAAAAAATACTTGAGAGGAAAGAAAGAAAAGTTGAAATAAATAAGTTACAAGTAAATGGGGCTAGTCATGTCATAGAAGTTAGCATTTTCTAACTAAATAATCTACATTACATGGGGAAGCTATTTTATTTTTTAAATGATAATTCCTGGAGGTATACTTAAAGCAAATAGCAAATTCTTTCCTTATAACCACTGTGAATTATTCTTTCAGTGCTGTTTAAAGGCCTTTGAATCTAAATGATACTTATCCAGTCTATGTCCAATTTCATCAAATAACACATTAGACTTCAGAGTTAATAACAAATACCACTGATTTTGATACCTCCTACCACCTTATGGACAATGACACTTTCTAACTCAGATGATTAAAATATTGTAATAATATAATTATCACAAAAATTTGATCAAAGATACTTATGTAAATGTTTTGTTTCTCAAATTATTTAAATTTAGCTTTTATGTAAAAACCCCCATATATTCTTGGCTTTTGTTTGCTTGTTTTGGTGGTATTTTAGTTACTTTTTCTTTATTACAGCAAGGCAACTGAGATCATTAACATAGAGACACTATATGACTCAGAGTTTTAAAGATTCCAGTCCATGATAGCTTCCTTTATTGGCTCTGGGCCGTGATAAAGCACCATGGTAGAAGATGTGGTGAAATTAAATTTCCTATCTCAGGGCTATAAGGCAAAATAAGTAAAAGAGGCCAGAAGCCACAGTCGCCTTTAAAGGCACAGCCCAAAGAGCTAAGGACTTCCTACAATCTTCCTTGGCCTAGGGCCCACCACCTCCCTGTATTACCATTCTGAGAGTCAACATTTTAGCATGTGGCCTTTTGGGGAATTCTTAATATCTAAATTTGGGAAGTTGAACAGAACAACCAAAACTAAAGATAGTGGAAGTAAGGAAAAGTATGGAATAAAATCATTTCGGTTTTAGCACTTGCAACTCTAAGTTCTATGCTAGGCCATGTAGATAGCCTATTGGAAAAGATGTAAACTTTGCCCCGTGTAGGCAATACCTGTGTACAGGTAATGGTAATGTGAAATATATAGGAAGATAAAGCAAGCAACAGTATCTATACCTACATTTATACCTATATCAATGATATAAAGCTGATGAGAAGACAAATCAAAACTAAGCCTGAATAAATTGAGTCAGGCCTCAGGTGTTAGAACTAACACTTAGCCAGTACTAAAGATGGCATACTCCTGCAATTTAGAGGATGTGTACAAAGTGAATGTCCAATAACCATGAGATATTAGAAGCTGAGCTATTGAAACATCTGTGTCTAGAAACACAGGTCACATGCTGTATTACAGAGTAAAGTCCATTATGGTGCACAAGTCATGGCAGTGGTAACACAAGTCAGTCACATCACATCTGCAGTCAGGAAGAGAATGGCAGATGCGGCTGGGATAACTTGCTTTCTCCTTGTTCTTTAGTCCAGAACCTCAATCCATGGAGGACACCTAGGGTCCTGCCTCAGTTAAGTGACTCTAGACATGTCCTCATGGACATGCTTAGAGGTTTGCGTCTTAGGTCCAGCTAAGGTAGATTTGCCTCTAGAGTATATGAAGTTAAAATTAGTTTTTAACCATCACACTCTGTAAACATACAATTATATCTTCTTCTAATTTATTGTCTCCTTTTTTTAAATATTAGTTTTCATTTGCTACCTCCTGATTGTCTTCTCATTTATCATCTACAAACCTAATGTTTCTTAGTGCTTAGATATTTTGTTGTTGGTAATGGCATTGTTTGTGTTGTGCCAATCCTCATTTAGTCAAGTTTTGAAGTGTCTTTTCTTATGCTATTTTGCTATTTAGTTAATTTCATGTTCCCATGTGTCACACAAATGTTCTCAGTACCAGAATTTATAATTTACTTTATTGTTAGCCTTTTCTCACAGCTTAAAAATAGTTCTTGTTATTGAAAATACTATTATGATCTTAATATTTCAGAATATTATGGGAATTCCTTTTAAAGAGTAATCATTGCAAAAGGAAAGTATAATTGTTGCATGAAAAACATTACAATTACCTCAAAATTAGAATGGTCCTACATTCAGCCAAAATCACTTGAATTATGAATTCAAGGCTAAGTAGGTGTCTCTTTTTTTATAACAATGTTTTTTTTTAAGTTTTACATTAAGGCCCATTTATTATGCCAAAGAGTCTGTTCAAGTTAATTTCCACCATTTTCTTGAGCTTACAGAGCTCCAATGGTGTCTAGAATAACTGCAATCATTTCAAAATTATCTATTTAAATCCAAATTAAATGTCTTCAATATTTAGGTTCTGATATCTACCAAACAATAGATTCAAGTCAGTATTGTAGGGAAGTGAAGGCTGAACAATAAGGAGGAACATAAATCCCTAGACTGTGTAAAAGACACAGCCCTTGTCTCAGGTTTTACTTTGTGAAACTATGATAAAAATGAATCTATAGAAATATTTCAGTGCATATAGCTGGAAGCTTTATATGTTGTATGGATACATGAAAAATAATCTATCAATCATGCAGAAGCTCCACAGATCTGCAGCTCCAGTTACCACCACAGTCTAGTTATGAAAATGAAAGTAACTCATATTCTTAAGAAAGTATGTGCTTTCTGTCTTCTTGACGCTTTTCACATGTTGACTTGGCACAACAGATCCCTATCACCCTATTATAGCTTAAAGCACCATTGCCACAGAACTCAAAGAGCAAATGGATGCACCATTACAATTCAGAATCCTTAAGTAATATCTGCCAATATTACATTATATACATTAGCTGCTTAAGGCAGAGTGCATAGCTGAACCTTCTTTTCTGCCCAGTTATTTGCCTTTTTTTGTAATTGTGTTTTCTTTAACTTTAAATGTGTGGTTCATTGTTAAGAGATTGTTTTATCAATCTCTTAAAAGTTATGATTCGCCCTTCCTGTCTGCACCTCTGCCAGGACTTTTGGGGTGTCTTCTCCTCCCCCACATTGCACAGCCTGCCTGTATCCCAGAGAATATGACATAACCAGGGGGACAGGTGAGACTGCAGTACAAATAACATGGAGCCCAGTGGATGCGGGATCTCTCCCCTCTGCACCAACCCCATTTTCATTCTGCTCTGCACCCCTGCTGGGGGGAAGAATGGCATGCTGGCTCCTCTCCCATATACTACAACCTGCCTCTCTCCTAGGAGGTCTGTCATAACCAGGTCTTGGAAACACTGCCCTAACCAGGGACACAGGACCTCTGCCCCCCACCAGAGTCAATACTGACTGCCTCCCAAGAGGCCTGCTCTAATCTGGGTCACATAGTTACTTGCCTCCAAGGACACAGACTCCAGACAGAGACACCTAGACCAGTTAAAAGGAGAGATAGCCAGATGGCAAGAGGCAAGTGCAAGAGCATTAGCAACAGAAGCCAAAGTATTTTGGCCATAACAAGATTCCATTCTCTGGCCACAGCAAGGCCTGGATAACCTAGTATACCTGGAAAGGATGATGATCTCCTAAAATCTCATCTCAGGAAGACAATAGAGGCCTTTAAGGAGGATATAAATAACTCACTTAAAGAAATACAAGAAAACACAAGTAAACAGGTAAAAGACTTTAAAGAGAGACACAAAAATATCTCAAAGAATTAGAGCAAAACACAATGAAACAGGTGAAGGAACTGATCAAAGCAGTTCAAGACAAAATTGGAAATAGAAACAATAAAGAAATCACAGATGGAGGAAACCCTGGAGATGGAAAACCTAGTAAAGAAATCAGGAGTTACAGATGCAAGCATCACCAACAAACTACAAGAGATAGAAGAGAGAATCTCAGACTTAGAAGATTCCATAGAAGATATTGACACAACAGTCATAGAAAATAGGAAGCATAAAAAGCTCCTAACCTAAAACATCTAGGAAATCCAGGACACAATGAAAAGAACAAATCTAAGAATAATAGGAATAGAGGAGAATGAAGATTCTCAGCTCAAAGGGCCAGAAAACATCTTCAAAAGATTCATAGAAGAAAACTTCCCTAATTTAAAGCAAGAGATGGCCATAACTATATAAGAAGCCTATGGAACAGGAAACAGATAAGACCAGAAAAGAAATTCCTCCTGTCAAATATTAATCAAAACATTAAATGAACAAAATAAAGAAATAAAATTAAAAGCAGTACAGGAAAAAGGCCAAGTAACATATAAGGGCAGAACTATCAGAATTATACCAGACTTCTCAACAGAGACTCTAAAAGTCAAAAGATCCTGGATAGATGTCATGCAGACCCTTAGTGAACAGAAATGCCAGCCTAGGCTACTATATCCAGCAAAACTTTCAATCATCATAGAGAGAGAACCAAGATATTCCATGACAAAACCAAATTTAAACAATATCTATCTACCATTCCAGCTCTACAGAGGACATTAGAAAGAAAACTCCAACATAAGGATGATCTCTACACCCAAGAAAGCACAGGAAATTAATCCTCTCATAACCAACCAAAAAGAAGAGAAACACACACACACACACACTCTAACACCTCCAACAACAAAAATAACAGGAGCCAACAATCATTATTACTTAATATCTCTCAACATCAATGGACTTAACTCCCCAATTAAAAAAACATAAACTAACAGTCTGGATATGCAAGCAGGATCCAGAATTTTGCAGCATACAAGAAACACACCTCAGTGACAAAGATAGACACTTCCTCAGAATAAAAGGCTGGAAAAAAGGTTTCTTGAGTAAATAATCCCAAGAAACAAGCTGGAGTAGCCATTCTAATACACAATAAATTAGACTTTTAACCAAAAATTATGTAAAGGGGCAGGGAAGGACACTTCATACTCCTCAAAGGAAAAAATCCACCAAGATGAACTCTCAACTCTGAACATCTATGCCCCAAATGCCAGGGCACCCACAATCATAACAGAAACTATACTAAAGCTCAAAACACACATTGACCCTCACACAATAACAGAGAGAGATTTTGACATCCCACTCTTACCAATGGACCAGTCATTTGAAATGGAAACTAAACAAAGACAGAATGAAACTAATAGCAATTATGAACCAATGGATTTAACAGATATCTACAGAATATTTCACCCTAAAAATGGATATTCTCAGGACCTCGTGGTACCTTTTCCAAAATTGATGATATAATTGGTCACAAAACAAGCCTCAACAGATAAAAGATGATAGAAATAATCCCATGAATCCTATTAGATCACCACAGATTAAGACTAAATTTCAATAACAACAAAAAACAACAGAAAGCCCACATACTCATGGAAACTAAACAACTCTCTTCTAAATAATAACTTGATTAGGTAAGAAAGAAAGAAATTAACGACTTTCTAGAATTCCATGAAAATGAAGACACAGCAAACGCAAACTTATGGGACACAAAGAAATCAGTACTAGGAGGAAAATTCATAGCACTAAGTACCCTCAAAAAGAAATTTGGCAGATCTATACTAGCAGCTTAATAACACACCTGAAAGCTCTAGAACAGTAAGAAGCAAACACATCTGAGAGTAGTAGACAGTAGGAAATAATAAAACTGAGGGATGAAATCAACAAGTTATAAACAAAGAGAATGATATAAAGAACCAACAAAATAAAGAGCTATTTCTGTGAGAAAACCAACAAGATTGATAAACCATTACCCATACTAACTAAAGGACACAGAGAGAGAGTATCCAAATTAACAAAATCAGAAATAAAAAGGGAGTCAAAACAGTAGAGACTGAGAAAATTCAAAAAAATCAGATCTTAGTACAAAATCCTCTACTCAACAAAACTGGAAAATCTAGATAAAATAGATGATTTTCTAGGCAGATACCAAATACTAAAGTTAAATCAAGTAAATTATTTAAAGTAAACTATCTAAACTGACTCATAACACCTAAGGAAATAGAAACAGTCATTAAAAACCTTCCAATCAAAAAAAAAAAAAAAAAAAAAAAAACCCCAGGGCCAGATGATTTTAGTGCAGAATTCTACCAGATCTTCGAAGAAGAGCTAATATCAATTCTCCATAAACTATTCCACAAAATAGAAACAGAAAGAACACATCCTAATTCATTCTGTGAAGCCACAGTTACTCTGGTACCTACCTAAAGTATCAACAAAGAAAGAACTTCAGACCATTTTCACTTATGTGTATTGATGCAAAAATACTCAAAAAAATTCTCCCAAACCTAATCCAAGAACACATTAAAACTATCATTCACCATGGTCAAGTAGGCTTCATCCCAGGAGTTCAGAGATGGTCCAGTATATGAAAATTCATCAATTTAATCTACTATATAAGCCAACTCAAAGAAAAACTTCACATAATCATCTCATTAGATGCTGAAGAAGACTTTGACAAAATCCAACACACGTTCATGTTAAAAGTCTTGGAAAGATCAGTAATTCAAGTCCCATACCTAGACATAATAAAAAGCAGTATGCAGCAAACCAACCCCCAATATTAAATTAAATTGAGAGAAACTTGAAGCGATTTTAAGAAAATCAGGGACAAGAAAAGGCTACTCACTCTCTTCCTATCTGTTCAATATAGAAACTGAAGTTCTAGCTAGAGCAATAAGACAACAAAAGGAGAACAAGGTGATGCAAATTGGAAAGGAAGAATTAAAGGTATCAATATTTGTGGATTATGTGATAGTATACAAAATCGAGGGACACTCAATTGCTGGTGGGATTGCAAACTGGTACCTCACTCTGGAAACCAATCTGGAGATTCCTCAGAAAATTGGAAATAGATCTACCTGAAGACCTAACTATACCACTCCTGGGAATATACATACCCAAAACATGCTACACCATACCACAAGGACACATGTTCTATGTTCATAAAACCCTTATTTGTAGTAGCCAGAAGCTGAGAACAACCCAGATATCTCTCAACTGAAGAAAGAATACAGAAAATGTGGTTCATTTATGCAATAGAATAATTCAGCTATTAAAAACAAGGACATCATGAATGTTGCAGGCAAATGGATGGAACTAGAAAATATTGTCCCCAGTTAGGTATCCCAGACTCAAAATGACATGAATGGTATATACTCACTGGTAAGTGGATATTAGCCAAAAGTACAAAATACGCATGATACAATTCACAGAGTGCAGAAAGTTTAATGAGAAGGAAGGCCCAAGTGTGCATACCTGAAAACCATTTAGAAGGGGAACAAAAAATTGTGGGAGACAGAAGAAGAGAGGAATGTGAGTGGGAGAATGTATGGGGGAGGGGAAAAGAAGAGGCAGGATCAAGTATGGAGAGAGAGACAGAAGAGATGCCCAGAAGGCCTGGAGAATGTATGGAAATATGCAGTAGTGTGTGATGGGGGGCAGGGGGAACCTTTGGAAAGTTCCAGAAACCTGGCATGTGAGAGGCTACCAGGACTCAATGGGGATGGCATTAGGTGAAATGCCCAACAATGTAGAAATGGAACTGGAAGAGACCACTTCCAGTAGATAGACATTGCCCCCAGTCGATGCAGGGTAACACCCACCCATCTTCAAAAATTTTAAGCCAAAATTGTTCCTGTCTAAAGGAAATGCAGGGACAAAATGGAGTAGAACCAGAAAGAAAGGCCACACAATGATCAGCTCAACTTGGGATTCATCCCCTGCATGCACACCAAATCCTGACATGATTACTGAGGATATATTGTACATACAGACAGGAGCCTGGCATGGTTGTCCTCTGAGAGGCTCTACCAGCAACTGGCATAGACAAATGCAGATACTTAACAACCAACCAATGAATTGAGATCAGGGACCAATACAGAAGAGTTAGAGGAAGGATTGAAGGAGCTGAAAGGGATTGCAACTCCATAGAAAGAACAACAGGGTCATCTAACATGGACTCTTCAGTAGTCCCAGAGACTAAGTCAAAAACCAATAAGCACACACATACTGGTTAGTGGCCTCGGGTACATGTGTAGCAGAGGACTGCCTAGTATGGTCTCAGTGGGAGAAGATGGGCTTAATTCTGTGAAAACTTGAAGCCCCAGGGAAGAGGGTGGGCCTGAGGCTGGGGTGAGCAGGTGGGGGAACACCCTCTCAGGGGTGGGGATGAGGGGGCTGTGATGAAGAACTCAGGAGGGAAGACCAGGAAGGGGGGCAACTTTTGGAATGTAAATAAACAAAGTAATTTAATAATAAAAAGTTACAACTCTATCTCTATCAAGTAGTATAAATTCAACAGGCCAATGTCTAGTAACAAAAAGTACTTTTGAGTAAAATCTAATGTTGTTCTCACTCTTTACTCATTGTCATTACATGCTGAGATGTCTCCACCCCACTTATATGACTACTTTTCCAATTCACAAGTCCTTTTGTATGCCTAGGGTTTATACCTTAAATCTTACATATAATGCCTGTTTTTGTAGGGCTGAGTGCATTTTTTGTAATGAGTGAAAATACCAAATGATATTTGATATTGTCAAATATCAATATGGTTGGGGTTGTTTTTTCTGCAAAGTGTTCTAGCAGAGACCATGTTAGAGGCTTGTATGGAATGCATTTACTAGGTAAAAATGTAAGTGGTCAAGTAATGATTTATGAATACAATTAAAGACTTCTAGACAGAGACAAGACTATACTAGTCTAATTCACTCTTCCCGTCGCCTAAAGCAGTACAAGTATGTGCTTATGTTCCACATAAAAGACTCAAACATAATAAAAATAAATTTAGGAGCCAATCCAATGAAGGTGAAATAAATAGATAAAAACAATGAAAGAAATATCAGATTATAATCAGATTATTCTGTCATTAGATTTAAGGACGAAATTAGAATACCATGCTGCAGAGGTGGGAGATAAGAAACTGAGGAAGAAACTCTGAAATGTAATGAAATCTCAGATAGTGTTAGATAATTAGTCAGATAACTAGAATTTGCAATGGCTCTGTACTGACCATAGAGTAACAGAAATTCATCTTTGCTCCATGGAGAAGTGAAATGTGCTGTGTCAACTAAGGTCCTCATGCTGCCTGAGAAATTCTTGCTTTCTGATGTTGGGTACCTTGTCTTTAAATATTTATGCCTGACTCATTGTCTTCATCTGAAAAGACAGACTTTGTTATTTATCCTGTAGGATTGGGGAAATAAAATATAATCAAAGTCAAAATGCCTGAATCAGTATTTAGCATATAATACATCTCCAATAAATGCCTATTTCTATCTCCATTTCACAACACTGCAATGGTTTTTCCAGCTGTGATAGATTGATATAAACATATCACAAAACATTTTTCTTATTTTTGAAGATTAAATTTTCATATAATATTATATTAAAACTTATTCAATGGTTATTGCAAAATTTCATGCTGAGCACTTTCTTTGTGGATCAGATATGTGGCTGAGAGAACACACTTAATTCTCACAGCAATTTTCTGTCATTTGCTTTTGTAGAATTGATCAGTTACATATGGAGGTTCTGTAATAATCCATGACAACAAACAATGCCCTACTAGGAAGCCTATGATTTTAATTATTAAATTATGATGATTTATTTGATGATATTCATTAGTGCTGCTAACATTTGCAGATTCGAGAGCAGAGAGAACTATATAACAATACAAGATGCCTATTGTGGTTCTTTAACTCCTTTTACAACTTTTGAACTTTTTCAAGCAGCAGGCTCTCAGTTTTCCCCCCTTTCAGTATAGAATCAAATAAACATGCCTGTCTGCAAAGCTGCTTTTAGGATTAAATGTAGCCTTTGTGGGTGGTGTCTAAACACATTTATGTGTATAGGGAAGAGCATTGAGCTATTCCTAGTGGAGTCAAAAATAAGCTGTCAGGTTTTATAGATTGAAAATATTTGAATCATAATGCTCATGACAACTGGAATAAAATAGACAAAAGCACTCTCTTCCAGTTCCAATAATAGCAGCGGATTTGGAACTAAGAATTATAAACGCCAAGAAAAATGCAACAGCAGGTATTTAAGACATGGGAGTATGACCAAAAAGAACATGAAGATTTATTCATAAGCAGAGAAGGGTAGCTGATGAGGTATTTTTTTCATTTGATTTTGGCAAAAACATTGTCCAAATTACAAGACTCCGGGTAGCTAGAATTTAAGAAAAAAAAAATCACAGACTGTGGCTTCAGGGTCCAGGTGATGAAGTTTGAACTTTAAAGATGGACTTGCCAGTATTCAAGAAATCAAAAAGGAAAACCCAGAGTGAAGAAACCACAGCCCAACACAGGACTTTCTCATTCCCTTGGATGGCTCTATGGTAGTTAAGGTAGGGAGTTTCCAAATATCATAAGATAGCATGGCAGTGAGGGGAAGATGAAGAATCAAGGTCATGATGAACTCGGCAAACATACGCCACAGAAACAGAGCAAGTTACCTATGAGAAGTAAAACTGTGAGAAGCTCGAGAGGGAAACACCAAAACCTTTAATATTATATGATCTACAAGGTTCAATCTAAAGTTAAAATAATAATTTTCTATGGTAACAATTATGAGAACTAGGATTAAGAGTCAAAGGGCTCACACTCCTCCACTGCTGGTGGAATTGCAGGCTGGTACAACCACTCTGGAAAGCAGTCTGGCGGCTCCTCAGAAAACTGGGCATGACACTTCCGGAGGATCTGGCTATACCACTCCTGGGCATATACCCAGAGACTTTACCTGCATGCAATAAGGACACATGCTCCACTATATTCATAGCAGCCTTATTTATAATAGCCAGAAGCTGGAAAGAACCCAGATGTCCCTCAACGGAGGAATGGATTCAGAAGATGTGGTATATTTACACAATGGAATACTACTCTGCAATTAAAAACAATGAATTCACGAAATTCCTAGGCAAATGGTCAGAACTTGAAAATATCATCCTTAGTGAGGTAACCCAATCACAAAAGATCACACATGGTATGAAGTCACTGATAAGGGGATATTGACCCAGAATCTCAGAATACCCTAGACACAATCAGCATATCAATAGATTTCTAAAAAGATGGAAGGAGAGACCCCTGGTCCTGGAAAGACTGGATGTAGGGGAACGCCAGGACAGAGTAATGAGAGGGGGTTGAACGGAGAAAAGAGGGAGGGAAGGGGGCTTATGGGACTTTCGGGGAGGGAGGAAACGGGAAAGGGGAAGTGATTTGGAATGTCAATTAAAAAAATAAAATAAAATAAAATTAAAAAAAAAAGAGTCAAAGGGCAATAACTTAGTATTTAATTACCACACATCTGATGTGTGCACAAACTGCGGTTAACAGGCCAGCTGCTGGGTATGATGGAGGACTTGAAGCACTTGTCCCCTGCAGAGGACACTTGTAGCATTTGTGCACGTGGAAATTCTGAAAATCAAAGTTAAATGAATGTGTACAGAATGCTTTGAAAGCGAGATGTTAAGGAGTAAGTGTGTTTAAGTGCAAATGCTTTGGTATTATCCTAGCCAAGGATAAAAAGACATATAGGTCTTAAAAACACAAACTCATAAGCAAGTGGGACCATGGGAGACACTTAGCCTCATGTGTAGTTAAGAATGTTGAAAGGGGCATAAAACATTTGGAGAATAGACAAAGAGTCCGAAATTTAATGAAAGCAAAACAGGTAAACACTAAACTAGATAAACAATCTCGAAGCAGAGAGAATAGTGAAACTTCCATGTAGAAAACAAAGATCTGACCATTTGCCTAGGAATTTCGTGAATTCATTGTTTTTAATTGCAGAGTAGTATTCCATTGTGTAGATATACCACATCTTCTGAATCCATTCCTCCGTTGAGGGACATCTGGGTTCTTTCCAGCTTCTGGCTATTATAAATAATACCCTAGACACAATCCGCATATCAATAGATTTCTAAAAAGATGGTAGGAGAGACCCCTGGTCCTGGAAAGACTGGATGTAGGGGAACGCCAGGACAGAGTAACGAGAGGGGGTTGAATGGAGAAAAGAGGGAGGGAAGGGGGCTTATGGGACTTTCGGGGAGGGAGGAAACGGGAAAGGGGAAGTGATTTGGAATGTAAATTAAAAAAATAAAATAAAATAAATAATATAAGAAAAAAAAAGTAAACAAAGATGAGTAAAACGACAAATGCCACATGATTTAGAGAGTCACAGTTCATACTAGATGAAGCTACTACTTGTACTTAGAAAATGTTAAGACAAAAGTTAACAGGAAGACATTTTTTGAAGCTTTGTCAAAAAATAAACCTTTAAATCTTAGCTTTGTCTCTTGAGGATTACATAGCAAGTTAGATAGCCAAAAGATTGAAGTCTGTACATATTGAAGTCAATGATGTCATCTTATTGTCAATGATGAAATGATTATGAAATCTACATGTAAATGTAAAACGGCATAAAATATATAAAGGAAGGTTGAAGTTTGTGTATACAATAGGGAGATTTATACTACTGTAAATCTAAATTAAGGTAAAAACATTACCCACTAAAATACAGAGTTTGTGTCAAAAGGCACAAATAATTCACCAAGAGAGAAGAATAAGTTTAATTATTTTTGTTAACACCACCAGATAATAAAATGAATTGGAAGAGCTGTAATGATTATTCAGATAAATACATATTTGGGTGTGTCTTTATGTATCTGTCACATCATGCAAAACTCAAGAGAGGATGAATAATAAACATAAATAAAAATTAATATAGCTTTTCAGAAGTCCATCTTGGAAAGTAGACTCATCACAAATTATGCTATAAGAAAACAAAGGCCCAAAAACATGAAAAAATCTGTATTCAGCAATTTTTTTCATGAGTTTATAACAAATGTCAATATTTTAAAAATTTCAAGGGACAACCTAATGAAGAACAAAAGATACAAATAGATACCTGTAAAGAGAGATATGTGAGCTACTAATGGAACATGTGATAGTTTAAGACCCAGATGTTGTCCTAGGTGGAAGAAGACAATTGTAGACAATTTATGGGGCTGGTGCTATGGCACACATCTGTATTCTCAGGTGCTCTGGAAGCTGAAACAAGAAGACAGTGTGCTTAAGACCAGCTTAAGGTGTATAACAAGATCTTTTCTCAAAACAGCAAGGGCTGTGTGGGTGTAGCTGATTTCCACAATATTCTCATTGTGTGCCTTAGACCTTAAGTTCCACTCTTAGAACTGATAAAAGACAAACAAGAGTTGGGGGAGGGGAGGAATTCGAAAAGGAAGAGAGAGGATGAGGAAGAGGCACTGGGTTTGATTATTGGTTATTGACAAACAAGAGATGTATATAAAAACAAAGTATTGTGTGGATGTTAAAAAGTCAGAGGAAAATGAAGGTATAGAATAAACTGGGGAAAGGATAAGCGATTGTTGTATCTTGATGAAGGCATGCAAGAATCCTTTTAAAGGCTTCTATTTATAATATTGAAATCTAATAGTAAAGACTATATAACTTTTCCCTTGAATAAATATTTACCTTCATTAAGTTCTGTTTCTCTGGAACACTGTGACTAATCTCCAAACTAAATGAATATTTATCAACTCAGAAAATAAAAACTGTATCAAATTAATTAAATATATGACATTGCCTATATCCATTATGACAAATAAAAACAAATGCTAATTGTAAATAGTCTACATCTAAAACTTTATAACTGCTTCTGCTCCCATAACCTGCTGTGGACTAATACTTTACAGTTACATTTAAGATTTGCAACATTGTATTTGAAGGGTGGTGGTGGTGGGAAGTAGTGACCAAGGAAGCCAATTTATAAAAAAATAAAATCTTAAAGTCTATTTAATTACTAAATGCTACTATGTGCTTATTAGAAGAACATTGGGTGCTGAGACAGTGAAGACATAAGAGAATGCTGTTATCATTAGTTCCAAGATCCAAGTAATTATCTTTTCAAGAAATCATATTATATGGTTTGTACTATTAACTTCTGGTCATTGTTGTTTAAAACTTTACTCTTTAATTTTTAATATTTTATACATAGTTATGAACAATATCATGAATATACATGCAGACCAGAAATTTTTCTTGTCACAGCTCTGAAGCCAAGACATGCCGTTGGGCTTTATAACAGTGTGGTTTGCTCCTTGCCTTGAACACATGCTCGATTGATTTTTCTGCCTAAAATCTAGTCCTTCGTTTTATTGCTGAGGTTTCAATACTAAGCAGTATATTCAATATGCTCTTTTTAATAAAGCTTACATTTACACATGCATGATTATTCTCCAGTCATGAATGTTTTTACCACATAAATGCTAATAGTAAGAAAAATTTCAGTATGTTTGCATTATCACTTGAAATATATTTTTGAGGTTTATTTTATGTTTAAAAAATCATTTTCTGTTTATATATTCTTCGATATTTATATTAGTACTTTTTAATAGGATGATACAGCCAATTTGTAACATTTGCATTAATTTTCATCTAAGTTACTAAAGGATTTTGAAATAGGTGAATCAGAAACTAATACTCAATGCATAATTGGCACAAATATATGACTTGGCTTATACTTTTTTTCCTCTGAGAAAAGTTTTTCCTATTTCTAATGTTTGTGTTATCTAATTTACTATTTATCAAAAATCCTGATTTTTTTCTTCCCTAATTTTTTTTAAATCCCAATTTTCAAAGGACGTTTTAAAGATCTTATTTCTTTAAAAAGTGAAAATTACCCAGAGCCTTTGGTCTCACTGCCGCTCCTGTGTGGACTCTATTACAGCTGTTACTAGGAGTCAAGGACCTATTCCCTGAGTGACAATATGGGTCTGGGTCACCTTTATGCTTGTTAGAGAAGATGCGGATCCGAGACCTTTAGTTTAATGACCCAGCATCTTCTGCATAAGTTATGGTCTAGGACTTTTGAAGCTTCATTAGCCCTTTGGCCAGAGGGAGAACATTAAATTAACAAAAAGGCGAGAAAGACACAAACTTGGAAGCTGGCAATTTTTTTTTAAGCCCTGATATGTTGGCTAGTTTTTTAGCCAGTGGAAAAGTATTGCATAACTTCCTCCATCACTTCACTTTCACCACTTGTCTGAATCTGTTAAACTTTACTCGACACTCATAAGTTTGTTTTCAGTTAAACAACTGTTATGCTCTTCACAATGAATTTGAAACACCGTTGCTGCACAGTTGAAGTTGACTCTAATATGGTTACAAAGATAGCTGAGAATTTGGTATTCTTTGAATATGAAACTAAATTCTTCTTTCATAAGATACATCCTGACCAGTCTTTACTCCCTCCAGGTCTCTCAGTGTCCCCCAATCTCTCCTCATCCCCAGATCCACCCCTGCTCTGTTTCTTTTCAATAGAGGATGGGCCTCCAAGAGACAGAACCACCCAAACAAAACAAGATACAATAAGACAAAGCAAAAGCCCTCATCCCAGGACTGGGCAACACAATAAGAAGAAAAATGTCCAAAGAGTAGGCAAAAGAATCAGAAACACAGTAGCTGTCACTGTTTGGCCTCCCACATATCACACTCGTCAGCCATTATAGAGATACAAAGAGCAATCGTGCAAACTCAAGCCTGCCTCAATTATTACTCCAATATTCTGAGAAAAGACTAGATTGATTTCCAGAGTACTTGTACAAGCTGGCAATTCCACCAACAATGGAGGAATGTCTTTTTTTTGCATCCTTGCCAGCATCTGTTATCACCTGAGTTTTTGATCCTAGACATTCTGATTGGTGTAAGGTGGAATCTCAGGGTCACTTTGACTTCATTTCCCTGATGACTAAGGACATTGAACATTTATTTAACTGCTTCTCAGTCATTTGAGATTCCTCTGTTATGAATTCTCTGTTTAGCTCTGTACCCCATTTTTTTAAATTTAGTTATTTGGTTTGTTGGTGTCTAACGTCTTGATTTCTTTATATATTTTGGATACTAGCCCTTTATTAGATAGAGAGTTAGCAAAGACCTTTTCCCAATCTATAGGTTGTGATGGTGTCCTTTGCTGTATAGACGCTTTTCAGTTTCATGAGATTTTATTTATTAATTGCTGTTCTTAGTGTCTGAACTAATGTATGATAGAAATATAACACTTATGTTATTATACCCTAAATGATGAGAGCCAACTGACTCTAGGTACACCCATACTACCATGTTTGTGGATGTAGCATTCACAACTAGTAAATTATGGCGTCAGGGTAGATACCCACCAGTGGTTGAATGGATATATGAAATGTACTTTCAATAGGATTAAATTCAGTCCTAAAAATTAATTTATGTCATCCATAGCAAAATAAGTGGAATTGGAGATCATTATTTTACATAAAATAAACCAATGTCATAAACAAGGATTCCATGTTTTCTCACATATTTGGAATTTAATGAAATATAAAAGGACATGAAGGTAAAGATCTTAGTTTCTAATTATTAAATATTAATATTTAGGTTGAGTGACTGTGATCAGAAACCAGGAAACCAGAGACCATAGGGAATTGTGTCTTTAGTGAAGGTATACTGAGAGACAGTATAATAAATACTACATGAAAGTAGAAGGGAGAATACTGAAGCTCTAGGCAGGGAGGTGAGAGTGAGCCTGGCAAGAAAAGTCAACCAAAGTAAAGTGTATGTGAAAATGCCATGTAAAAATCTGCTATACTGTGTGCAAATTACAAAATATTTTTTAAAAAGAACAACAAATATGTCTTGAGGAAAATTTCACACTAATAATAGACAACATAACCCCTCCTCTGCAATTTTCTGTGCTTCTCCATATGGACATATGAATAATAGGATATTTGTTGACAGTTTTTGAAATATGAATATTCTATTTGATACATAGAAATCAGTTTTTCTCACTCAACATTCTGGAGTCTTTCAAGAGGTTAGGTGATACATACATATTTGATTTATATTATCAAATTTCATAATTTCAATAATTGCTCTCACTGAATTTAACATTTTTCTTAATGAACATTTATTTTACGTCTATCTTCCTGTTATAAATAGCAATATACATCTTTGTAAATAGAGTGATATTTCTATAGGGATTGCATATACATGTATGTTTGATAAAATGTATATAATGTTTGATTTATTGATGTACATGTTTGATATATAATCAAATTTGGGAATTTTAATATTGTATTAGGTATTCAGCAATGCATTGAGGTAGGTTTATTACTCTCAAGCAATCCATTAAAACTTGTTTGCTTTCTTTACAGTACTTAATAGTTTCAGTTTTTAGCTGCTCCAGGGTATTGAGTAGAGAGGTTGATGTTTTGTTTTCTTTTTACAAATGACTAAAGTTAATCATATGTAACTGAAGACACTTTTGAAGATATAACCATGAGAGTTTTATGCTGATGGCTTTCTGAATAGAAGACAAACTGGTTCAAACAGTCTTTGACTCGCATGTTTGGAGTGGGGAGTGTGCTGAATTCTGGTCTACTTCTATTGATTAGCAACCCATGCATACACAAGAACTTTGAGTGTTCATGCTAGAATTATATTTTATAAGTGGGAGAAAGGATTGCTTCAAAATTGCTTCAAACCATTATGAAGATCTTATTATTCAACCAATGTGAATTTTAAGTTACCACCGGGTGATAAGGATTGTGTTAGCTCCTTTTCATATAGTCTTGTTTCTTCAATGTTTTCACGTCTTGGAATTTTGCACCAAAATCAGTGACAATGAATCAAGTTGAAGTTAGAGACAGTAATTATGAAACCCTAGTACTATGGTTTGGGCCTTAATTTGTACAACCATTTTTTTTCTTGCTTCTTTTTTTTTCTTTGTTAGCATAAGCAAATTGTTCTCCACTTTTAAGACACACCATATTTCTAAATACCTTTACGTAATATTGACATAGAGTTGAGTTAGTATGAATTTACCCCATTTTAGCCTGGGAGGTGGGTGATGATTCACATTCCACAACAGGAATCAGCTTAACTGCAGTTTCTTCCTAATGTATTTTTAAACTTTTTTTATTCTTACCACTTTCAATTAGGTATGCATTTTTATTATCATTAGGAATACATATCATTATCTCTGCCAATAAGGAACTATGCCCTCCTTATCTTTTGTTCAGCATCCCTGTGTATGATTTGGTACCATCTGTAAAGGCTCATACAGATGAGATTCTCTGCAACATTTGGGAAAAGGAAAGTGTGTAGATGGAGTAGGCTTCCTAAATCAGGTAAATCAAGCTAGAGAAGGTGCAGCTGCCAATCACCTCTGTCTGTTATAAATATTGAGACTATTTAATTGAAGGAGTCAAGATATAATGCTTAGGTCAG
This sequence comes from Tokudaia tokunoshimensis, assembly GCA_036184795.1. NCBI lineage: Eukaryota > Metazoa > Chordata > Mammalia > Rodentia > Muridae > Tokudaia > Tokudaia tokunoshimensis. The sequence goes on along the minus strand of BTHU01000011.1, from coordinate 9,342,770 downwards.
TATGCTCTTTAAAAAAATTAACCTAGGGGGGAAAACATTTCAATAGATTGCACAAACAAATCCCAAAGATACAGGGAAAAGTGACTCTGTTTGTGTCCCTCTCCTGAATGTTACCACATCTGAGCATGTTATTTTATATTAATATTTGCTATTCATGATACCATATATATGGAATATATATCAAATATATATGTATGTATATATATACATATATATTACCAAATATATATACATATATATATGTGTGTATATATATACATATATATTACCAAATATATATACATATATATATGTGTGTATATATATACATATATATTACCAAATATATATACATATATATGTGTGTGTATATATATATATGGAATTTCCAATAATAGAACACAATGATTTCTGAGTTCTTATAATTGTATTTTAAAACACATTTAGATATCTTTAACTATTGTATAATATTCAAATATTAGTTTTAAAGATGTATTGCTGCATTAAGTGTGAATAATGAATAAAGCATTCTGCTGGTAACAACACAGTGTGATTACAGAATAAGATCGTCAGTTCTAAGATTCTGAAAATGCATTCTATGTTGAAAATGCTTTCACCTCAAAATTGCTGCTATATCCCTGGGAGCCAGAACAAAAGTGTAGTCATAATATCTCAAGTTGATTATTATCTGCTACCTCTGGAATTGTGAAATATATGAATTTTTATTTCCACAGAGCTGTGAAAGCCAGGCTTCCTGCAGATGCTAATGCACACAGAACAATCCATATATGAATTCTGAAGGAGCTCAGAGAGAAGAGCTTGGTCATATAGACAGATTAGTAAGGACACTTACCTAACAGGTCATCACTGTGTTTCTTATCAAGAATATGGATTTCAATTGCAGGGATAAAAAAATTACAAAAAAAAATTATAATTGACTGTACATTCAGGGAAGACTGCTTAGTCAGTGAAAACTATATCCAGTAAAACTGTACATCCAGTAAAGACTGTACACCCAGTGAAGACTGTACACCCAGTGAAGACTGTACCTCCAGTGAAGACTGTACACCCAGTGAAGACTGTACACCCAGTGAAGACTGTACACCTAGTGAAGATTGTACACCCAGTGAAGACTGTACACCCAGTGAAGACTGTACATCCAGTGAAGACTACTTCCGAGAGAAGAGAAAAAAATTTACATTGAGAAAATTGTACATCCAGAAAAGAATGTATATCAAGCTTGCATATTCAGTGTGGACTGTACATTTAGAGAAGCTTGTATATTCTATTAGAAGTATACATCCAGTGAGGACTGTACACTTAGTGAGAACTGCACATTCAGTGAGGATTGTACATTGAATAAAGACTGTACACTCAGTCAAGACTGCACACTCAGTGATGTTGATATACTTAGTAAGGATTGCACATTAACCTGAGGACCCTACAGTGAGTAAAGACTGTAAAATCAGTGAAGTCTAGACATTCAGTTAAGGCTGTACTTGCAATGAAGACTAGATAGTCAATGAGGACTGAACAGCGAAAAATAATTACATATCCAGTGAAGAGTTTACATACTGTGAAGATTGTACATTGAGTGAGAATAGAACATCCAGCCATAATGTACATCCAGTGAAGAATGTATATCATACAAAGATTATGCACTGAGTGACAGTTGTGCATTCAGTGATATTTGTATATTCAATAAGGATTGTATGTTTAGTTCAGTGAAGGTGGTACATTCACCAAAAACTGTATATTCAGGTAAGATGGTACATATAGTTAAAACTTTATATCTAGTGAGGATTATATATCCATCAAAGGTTGTACATCAAATGGAGACTGTACAACCAGCAAAGATTGTGCATATATCATAAACAGTAGATTCAGAGAAGATTATATTCAGGAAGTAGTGTATATTCAGTGAAGGCTGCACATTCAACAAAGACTATATACCAAGGAGGACTGTATATCTAGCACAGATTATACATCTAGGAAGACTGTGCATATCCAGCAAAGACTGTATATGTAGGGAAGACTGTATATTCATATATGACTGTACATTCAGCAATGTTTATATATCAGTGAAGACTGTCATTCAGGTAAGGCTGTACATTCAACGAAATATCATCCTGTGCGAGGTAACCCAAGCACAAAAGAACACACATGGCATGTACTTACTGATAAGTGGATATTAGTCCAAAAGCTCAAAATACCCAAGATACAATTCACAGACCACATGAAGCTCAAGAAGGCAGACCAAAGTGTGGGTGCTTTGGTCCTTCTTAGAAGGGGGAACAAAATACAGGAGCAAATACGGAGACAAAGTGTGGAGCAGAGACTGAAGGAAAGGCTATCAAAGACCTCCTCACCTGTGGATCCATCCCATATACAGTTACCAAACTCAGACATTATTATGGATGCCAAGAAGTGCTTGCTGACAGGAGCCTTATATAGATGTTTCCTGAGAGGCTCTGCCAGATCCTGACAAATACAGGTTAGAGGATGCTCTCAGCCATCCATTTAACTGAGTACAGGGTCCCCAATGTAGGAGTTAGAGAAAGGACTGAAGGAGCTGAAGGGGTTTGTAACCCCACGGAAGAGCTACAATATCAACCGACCAGACCCCCCAGAGCATCCAGAGACTAAACCACCAACCAAGGTGTACACATGGAGGGACCCATGGCTCCAGCTGCATATGTAGCAGAGGATGGTCTTGTTGGTCATCAATGGGAGGAGAGGACCTTGGTCCTGTGAAGACTCAGTGTCCCAATGTAGAGGAATTTGAGGGCAGGGAGGTGGGTGTGAGTGGGTGGGTGGAGGAACACCCTCATAGAAGCAAGGGGAGGGGGATAGGATGGGGGTTTCAGGCATGGGGGAAGAAACAGGAAAGAGATAACATTTGAAATGTAAATAAAGAAAATAAAAAATCATCCAAACTAAATAAAGTTCTTGCTCCCAAGGGAAGCTCAGCAACTGTAGAGGAGGTCATTCAGATTCATCTTTGTTAAAAAAAACAAAAAGTCGTGTATTTTCACTGAATATCCAGTGAAGACTGTATATCTAGTGAAGATTGCACCTCCAGTGAAGATTATACATCCAGTGGAGGAATGGTGTACATCAAGCAAAGATTGTACATCCCTTTTCAACTACATTTAGACTATATTGAAGACTGAGAATGAAGTACAGGCTGAATATTCAATGAAGACTGTACAGACAGGAAGGAAGACTGTCATTCAAAAAGGAGTATATACAGTGCAGAATGTAATCCAGTGAAGATTGTGTATCCAGTTTCTTTCTTCAGAGACTTGAAGTTCTTGTCATACAGATCTTTCACTTGTTTGGTTAGAGTCACACCAAGATACTTTATATGGTTTGTGGCTATCGTGAAGGGTATCATTTCTCTTACTTCTTTCTCAGCCTGCTTATCCTCTGAGTATAGGAAGGCTACTGACTTGCTTGAGTTGATTTTATATCCAGCCACTTTGCTGAAGTTGTTTATCAGCTGTAGGAGTTCTCTGGTGGAGTTCTTTGGGTCGCTTAAGTAGAAGACCTCAGAAGATGGAAAAATCTGCCATGCTCATGGATTGGCAGGATTAATATAGTAAAAATGACCATCTTGCCAAAAGCAATATACAGATTCAATGCAATCCCCATCAAAATCCCAACTCAATTCTTCATAGAGTTAGAAAGAGCAATTCAAAAATTCATCTGGAATAACAGAAAACCCAGGATAGCTAAAACTATTCTCAAGAGTCAAAGAACCTCTGGGGGAATCAGTATCCCGGACCTCAAGCTGTACTACAGAGCAATAGTGTTAAAAACCGCATGGTATTGGTACAGTGACAGGCATGTAGATCAATGGAACAGAATTGAAGACCCAGAAATGAATTCACACTCCTATGGTCACTTGATCTTTGACAAAGGAGCTAAAATCAACCAGTGGAAAAAAGATAGCCTTTTCAACAAATGGTGCTGGCTCAGCTGGAGGTCAACATGCAGAAGAATGCAAATTGACCCATTCTTATCTCCTTGCACTAAGCTCAATTCCAAGTGGATCAAGGACCTCCACATAAAACAGACATACTGAAACTAATAGAAAGGAAACTAGGGAAGAACCTTGAACATATGGGCACAGGGGAGACTTTCCTGAGTAGAACTCCAATAGCTTATGCTCTAAGATCAAGAATTGACAAATGGGGCCTCATTAAATTACAAAGTTTTTGCAAGGGAAAAGACACTGTCAAAAAGACAAAGCGGCAACCAACTAACTGGGAAATGATCTTTACCAACCCTACATCCGACAGAGGGCTAATATCCAATATATACAAAGAACTCAAGAAATTAAACTCCAGAGAGGCAAGTAACCCTATTAAAAAATGGGGTATAGAGCTAAACAAAGAGTTCTCACCTGAAGAATATCTAATGACTGAGAAGCACCTAAAGAGATGTTCATCATCCTTAGTCATTAGGGAAATGCAAATCAAAACAACCCTGAGATTCCATCTCACACCAGTCAGAATGGCTAAGATCAAAAACACAGGAGACAGCAGTTGTTGGCGAGGATGTGGAGAAAGAGGAACACTCTTCCACTGCTGGTGGTATTGCAAGCTGGTACAACCACTCTGGAAAGCAGTCTGGCGGTTCCTCAGAAAACTGGGCATGACACTCCCGGAGGATCCGGCTGTACCACTCCTGGGCATATACCCAGAGGCTTTCCCTGCATGCAATAAGGACACATGCTCCACTATGTTCATAGCAGCCTTGTTTATAATAGCCAGAAGCTGGAAAGAACCCAAATGTCCCTCAACGGAGGAATGGATTCAGAAGATGTGGTATATTTACACAATGTAATACTACTGTGCAATTAAAAACAATGAATTCATGAAATTCCTAGGCAAATGGTCAGAACTTGAAAATATCATCCTTAGTGAGGTAACCCAATCACAAAAGAACACACATGGTATGCAGTCACTGATAAGGGGATATTAACTCAGAATCTTGGAATACCCTAGACACAATTTGCATATCAATAGATTTCTAAGAAGATGGAAGGAGAGACCCCTGGTCCTGGAAAGACTGGATGTAGGGGAATGCCAGGACAGAGAAGCAAAAGGGGGTTGAATGGGGAAAAGAGGGAGGGAAGGGGGCTTATGGGACTTTCGGGGAGGGAGGAAACGGGAAAGGGGAAATGATTTTGAATGTAAATAAAAAAAACTTAGAAAATAAATAATACAATAAAAAATTTTTAAAAATTCTTTGATTTCTTTCTTTATTTCTTCCTTGACCAAGGTATCATTGAGTAGAGCATTGTTCAAAAACACAGGAGACAGCAGATGTTGGCGAGGATGTGGAGAAAGAGGAGCACTCCTCCACTGCTGGTGGGATTGCAAGCTGGTACAAACCACTCTGCAAAGCAGTCTGGCGGTTCCTCAGAAAACTGGGCATGACACTCCCAGAGAATCCTGCTAACCCACTCCTGGACATATACCCAGAGGCTTTACCTGCATGCAATAAGGACACATGTTCCACTATGTTCATAGCAGCCTTATTTATAATAGCCAGAAGCTGGAAAGAACCCAGATGTCCCTCAACAGAGGAATGGATACAGAAGATGTGGTATATTTACACAATGGAATACTACTACTCTGCAATTAAAAACAATGAATTCATGAAATTCTTAGGCAAATGGTCAGAACTGGAAAATATTATCCTTAGTGAGGTAACCCAATCACAAAAGAACACACATGGTATGCAGTCACTGATAAGGGGATATTAACCCATAATCTCGGAATACCCTAGACAGAATTCGCATATCAACAGATTTCCAAGAAGATGGAAGGAGAGACCCCTGGTCCTGGAAAGACTGGATGTAGGGGAATACCAGAACAGATAAGCGAGAGGGGGTTGAGTGGGGAACATGGGGAGGGAAGAGGGTTTATGGGACTTTCGGGGAGGGATGAACAGGGAAAGGGGAAATCATTTGGAATGTAAATAAAAAAATATAGAAAATAAATATACCCCCCCAAAAAAAGATTGTGTATCCAGTAAAAAATATAAAACAACTGAAGACACTATGTGCAGGACATCTCTACATTCATATATGGCTGATTATTCAGAAGCAAGATTATATTCAGTGAAGACTATGTATTCAATGAGGACTCCACACTCAGTGAAGGCTGTAAATTCAGTGAGGACTTTAGAAATCCCGAGTGTGTATGATGTGGGTACTATATTCACTGATGATTGTGCATCCAGCAAACACTATGTATTTGAGGAAAACTATACATTAAGTAAAGACTGTATTTGAGTGAATATTCTAAAATAAGCAAAGGCTCATTCAATAAAGACTGTACTGAGTGCTATACATCCAGCAAAACTGCATATTTTGTGAGGACAGGACATTCAGATAAGACTTTACATTCAATAAGGACGGTATATTCATAGAAGACTGTACTTTTAGTGAGGGTCATAAATTCTGTGAAGATTGTTCATTAAGGGAAGACTAAGTTCAGTGACAAGTTTAGTGAGGACTGAACATCTAGCAGATACTGTATATCCACTGTAGGCTACACATCTGGTTTGGAGTGTATATTCATAGAAGACTGACTCCAGTGAACCCTGCATATGCAACATGATTGTACATTTAGGTATGTTGCATATATAGTAAAGAATATACATCCAGCAGACTGTATAATCTCTGAAGATGTACATCCTCTGAATGTAGCACATTCAGGTTAGACTTTATATTCAGCAAGGACTGCATATTCAGTGTACACTATTCAATGAAGATTGCATGTTCAGTGAGGATTTTGTATTCAGTGAAGATTGTGTATTCAGCAAAGACTGTGCATTCACCGAGGACTCTATGTTCAGCAAAGAATGTACATTAAGTTGAAATTGTATATCTAGTAAAGACTGTACATTCACTGAGGACTCTTCATTCATATGTTAAGTGAAGACTGTATATCTAGTGAAGACTGTATATTCAGCAAGGACTACTCATGCAGTGAAGACTGTCAGTGAGATTGTATACTCAGTGAAGACTGTACATTAATAAGATTGTCCATTCAGTGAAAAGTATATATTCAGTCAACTCTTCCTCCAGTGTAAACTATACATTTACTGAACACTGTACATTCAGTGAAGACTGTACATTCAATGGAAGATTGTCCTTTCAGTGAGACTGTATATTCACTGAACACTGTACATTTAGTGAGACTGTACATTTAGCAAAGAATGTACATTCAGTGAAGAGTGTACATTCATGAAGACTGTACATTCAATGAAGATTGAATGGATTCTCCAGAAAACCTGCACTCACCAAACAATGTACTTTCAGTGAGGACTGTATATTCTTTGAGGACTGTAAATTTAGTTGAGACTGCTCTCAGTGAAGTATATATGCAATTAAGATTGCATACCTAGCAAAGACTGTACATTCAAGAAAGACTTACTTTATCAAAGACTCTACATTTAGAAAGGATTGTGCATTCAGCAATGACTCTGCATTCAGTAATGACTGTACATTTAGCCAGGATTGTACATTCAATAAGGATTGTATATTCAATAAGGACTGTACATCTGACAAAGATTGTAATTCCAGAAGAAACTGTAATCCTGTGAAGATGTACAGGAAAGACTGTACATCCTGAGAAAACTGCTTTCTGGGGAAACTGTACATTCAGTGAGAACTTTACATTCAGCATGGACTATACATGCAGCTAGGACTCTACAGTAACCAAAACTTTGCATCCAACCACATCTTTATATTAAGCCAAAATTTTACATTTCTTAAGATTTTATATTGTGAGGAAGACTATATTTTCATGGAGGAATGTACATTTAAAGAAGACTGTAAAATTAGGGAAGACTGTACATCTAGTGAAGAATATACCTCTAGCAACCCCTGTACATGCAGTGAAGACTGTATGTTCAGTGAAGACCATAATAAAGAAAGGACAGTTTTAAAGGGAGACTCTACACTCATTGAAGCATGTACATTGAGTGAAGTCTCTACATTCAAAATAACGGAAATTCAGGGAAGACTGTACATTCATTGAAGACTTTACGTTCAGCAAAGATTTTGCATCTAGGGAAAACTTTATACTCAGGGGAGACTGGACACTCAGCAGAGACTCTACAGTCAGTAAAGACCATACATTCTGGGATACTGTGCATCCAGTGAGGACTGTACATTCTGGAGTACATTCAGTGAGAAATGTACATCCAGAAATGACTATATATCCTGTGTAGACTGTACACTCAGTGGAGAATCTTCATCCAGCTGAGACTGTACAGTCAGCAGTGTGCCTGCAGTGTGGACAAGTCTATCCAGTAACAACTGCATCCAGTAAAAACTACATCTAATGAAATCTATACACCTGGCAAAATATACACATCAGTGTACATGCAGAGAAGATTGCACTTTCTCTGCGAACTGTACACTTTGTAAAGACTGTACATTCAGTGAAGACTGTATATTCAGGGAAGACTGTACATTCAGGGAAGACTGTACATTCAGGGAAGACTGTACATTCAGGGAAGACTGTACATTCAGGGAAGACTGTACATTCACTGATGACTCTACATTCAGTGAAAACTTTACATTCAGTGAGTTGTGTAATAAAATGAATGAGCAGAGAATCTGAGCATGTCTTGTTGAATATGGAGTGAAAAATCAGACATGTTATATAAAGAAAAATACCTTTCCCATTCAACAACTCTGAAGCCCTGAGGGCCAGCAGAAGGAAGGGAAACAGGCAACCTTGGGAGATAGGAGGTTGGGAGACCCTCCAGATTGCACCAGAGACCTGGGAGGTGAGAGATTCTCAGGACTCAAAGAGAGGGACCTTAGACGAAATGCCCAACAGTAGTGAGAGGGAACTTATTGAGCGCCCCCTCCAAGAGAAAGTCAGGGCATCAAATGAGGGAGAAGACAGTCATCCCACAGTCACAACTCTGACATATAATCGGTCCTGTCTTAAAGAATTACAGGGATGGAAATGGAGAGAAGCCCGAGGAAAAGAAGGTCCAGTGACAGGCCCAAAGAGGGATCCAGCTCAAAGGGAGGTCCCAAGGCCTGACACTATTACTGAGGCTATGGAGGACTCACAAAAAGGGACCTAGCATGACCACGCGCCAGAAGACCCAACAAGCAGTTGAAAGAGTCAGCTGCAGAAATTTGCACCGAACCAATGGACAGAAACAGCTGTCCCCTGTTGTTGAATTAGGGAAGGGTGAATGAAGCTGAGGAGAAGGGTGACCCTGTAGGAGGACCAGCAGTCTCAATTAATCTGGATCCCCGAGATCTCTCAAGTACTAGATCACCAAATAGGCAGCATACACCAGCTGATAGGAGGCCTCCAACACACATACAGTAGAAGACTACTGGGTCTGTGTTCATTCAGTGATGATTCAGCTAACCCTCAAGAGATTGGAGGATCCAGGGACTTTAAAGGTCAGGTGGAGTGGTGGGTGGGGATATCCACGTGGAGACAGGGGTGCGGGGAGGAGGTATGGGATTTGGAACTGTCTGAGGGTGTACGGGGGGAGGAGGGGGATAAAATATGGAGTGCAAAAATAAATAAATAATTAAAGAATAGAGAAATTTGAACGGTTGCCTTCATATGAATGCTTGGATAATCATTTAAGTAAAAAAATTCATCTGCTTTTCAAAGTAATATACTTCACTAAATGCTGTTTATGTTTTCTAAATCATTTTGTTTCATCTAAAGATTATGGAAATTCTGTTGCTGTAGAAATCATGTGTTTTCACAGTGTGATCAGTGAATATTACTAAGAAATTTAGACTTTATATAAAAAGTTTTAGAAAATTGCTTGATTTATATCAATGATATAAAATATATCAGTTTTTCAAAAGAAACTAAAAATGAAGGGAAAAGACACAAGAAAGAAAAGGAAAAAAGGAAGAAGGAATATTGGTGGGCTACTGCAGGTGGCCCAAACAATAAATTGATAGTATCTCAAGTCCTGGAGGATGTTCACAATCCAAGGTCAGATTTAATTTGTTCCGGGCATACTGTATTTCACCGAGACTTAGTGAATCATTTTCTGTGTTTCATCATGAAAGTTCCAGTTTGTGTGTGGACTTAATTATTTTAAAGGGATTATTTAGGTCTCCTATTTTTTTCTTTTCTTTTTTTTTTAAATTTATTTATTTATCTATTATATGTAAGTACACCGTAGCTGTCTTCAGACACTTTTTCTTCTTGCTCCGGACCCACCTACTCTCTGTAGCTGTCTTCTCATTATGGATGGTTGTGAGCCATCATGTGGTTGCTGGGATTTGAACTCACAACCTTCAGAAGAGCAGTTGGCACTCTTAACCACTTAACCAGCCCCTCTTTTCCTATCATGTCCAGGCTACACAACCTTATTGCATTTTAAGAGTGTTAATCCTCTTCTGCGTCCAGTCCACTCATCCCTGAGTTGTGAAGTAGGATGCTGTGCTCTACATTTCAGAAAAGAGTTTCTTTTTGCGTTATAATTATTTGGGCTGAGAGTAAAACAAGCAAACTGTAGCAAAAAATATTCATACACATACATGGCACTCATCTGGAGGCTTGCTTCAAGGATACTCAGAGAAAAAGATTGATGGAAAAATGAACTATTTCAAAGCATTTTATTTCAAAAGATTATCTTAGGAAAATAATTAGTCCTGAAATGTTCAAAAATTCTTTAGTCTGAAATGCTCTGTTCTCAATTCAAAATAATATTTTCCAAGGAAATTTAGGGGCAATGTTGACTTACAAGAATGATTTTATTTTTCATGTATAAATTGGTATTTATTTCCCAAATACCTGAACTGAGCTTTCTATTACAAATGAGAAAATGAAGTCTTTAAAAGGTGAGTTACATTTCAGGATTTTTTCCCTCCAGATAAATTGACTACTTCTAATGCCATAATTTGAAATTAGATTAACATAATACAAGCTCATAATCTTACATTGACTAGTGCTTATGTACTATAGCTGTGGATTTTCAGTTTTGAAGTATTTCCATGACCTAATTTACACATCTATTTGCCTTATATTTAATGATTATTTTATTATGAGACATAATATCATTCTCATGGTTGCTCACTACAAGACCCCTTGTAATAGCAGATTTAAAAATTTGAAGAATATATTTAGCCTTTTTATAAAGCTTTTTCCACACCAGAAAGAAATGAAAATTGATGTACTAATGATCCCTTGATGTAGGTATTTAGTCAACATTCTGAAGAGGCCAAAATTGAGATATAATTATATACAGTATATTGTAATATTATATTGTATAGAATATTTCTATATAATTGTGCCCAAATTTAAAAATTGTATACATTTTAAATCGTATCATAGATTCACCAGAGGGGAAAATACTTTTTTAAAGTTTTGCAAGAGATTAAGCAGTTAGAATTTCGATATTAAAACTCATAGGTCAGGCAGAAATATAGGAGCCCAGACATTGTATTCGTAGACTAGAATCAAACTAGCATTGGTATTCTGGGAAAATGTGGTAAAAGGAAGGGAAACATTTTACTCAATTTGTAATAACTGTATAAGAGAATATTTTTATTACCCTCCCCCAAGAGAGAGTTCAGTGAAAATTCAAAATGCCTCATTTACTGGTTAATGTCAGTTGGAAGGAATTACTTCAGTTCATGTAGCTTCTGTTTTTCATTAGTATTGTTAAGCTGGTAGGACATACTAATAGAAGATTATTAGATTACCGTTAAAGTGAGGACACTGCTAATAACACTTTTAAATTTGAACTTTAATTGACATTCAGTTTTGTAGTCTTATCTCATTATCTTTCCCCATCATTGGAAAGGCATATAATAGAGAGTGGAATCTGTGCACATATCAAAGAGCACATGATAAACTTCCTACTCACAAGGGATTATGGGCCTCCAAACATTATACCTAATCCATACATAATATTATGAGACTTCATCTACTAATTAATTTTTTCACTGCATGCACATGTGTCTTAATTAATCTATACAAGATAACTTTTAATATACCATAAGATTAATTTCATAACCTCTGAAATTTTGTAGCATTGTAAATATACATATTCATGTTGGAGGAAAATAAATTCTTGTGCCAACTTTATAGATTTCCTTTTTTTAATTCCTGAAACTTTACATTTCTTTTATTATCTTTAATCTTTTTTACAGTCCAGTCATTACTCTCCTCCCATTCTGCTCTCCAGCAGTTCCTCATCCCATTTATCCTCCCCCATATCCAAGAGGATGTCCCCACTTCCCAACCCCCCACACCCTCCATACACTCTGCCAGGCCTCCCCATTCCCTGAGGCCTCAAGTCTCTCAAGGGATGTTTCCAGCTCTGGCTATCACAAACAAGGTCACTATAAATATAGTGTAACAGGTATCCCTGTGGCATGGTGGGGCATCTTTTGGGTATATGCCCAAGAGTGGTATAGCTGTATCTTCAGGTAGATCTATTTCCAATTTTCTGAGGAATCTCCAGATTGATTTCCAGAGTGGTTGTACCACTTTGCAATTTCACCAGCAATGGAGGAGTGTCCCTCTTTCTCCACATTCTTGCCATCATGTGCTGTCACCTGAGTTTTTGGTCTTAGTCATTCTGATTGATGCACGGTAGAATCTCAGGGTTGTTTTGATTTGCATTTCCATGATCACTAAGGGCTTTGAATTTTTCTTTAAGTACTTCCCAGCCATTCAAGATTCCTCTGTTGTGAATTCTCTGTTTAATTCAATACCCCATTTTTTTGATTGGATTGTTTGATTTCTTGGTGGTTAGCTTTTTGAGTTCTTTAAATATTTTGGATATTATCCCTCTAATGGATGTGGGGTTAGTGAAGAATTTTTCCCAATCTGAAGGTTGCCGATTTGTCCTATTGACAATGTCCTTTGCCTTACAGAAGCTTTCTAGTTTCATGAGGTCCCATTTATCAATTTTTGATCTTAAAGCATGAGCCATTCAAGTTCTGTTTAGCCAATTTCCCCCTCTGCTAAAGAATTCAAGGCTCTTTCCTACTTTCTCTTCTATTACATTCAGTGTACTTTTAAACAGGTCCACAACCCCTGTTTCTTATTAGCCTTTCAATTTTCCTACCTCTAGTAGGTGGGCTAAAAGGGAGGTTCAAGTGTTTAGGAACCCTTATGAAAGTAGGTTTTGAAAAAATCTAAGCCTACCCATTTTGGAGCAGATTCTAACCATTAAGCTTGCCACATCTCAATTAATAAATAAGGTAACTATTAAGGAGAAGCTGACAAAATAAAGCATAGACTTCATTCTGTTACCTGTTGAGTACCACATTTGTTTATTACTTAGAACGAAATTATTTTTCTTTGTCCAAAGACTTGATGAGGTGCTATTTCTTTGGTTCTAAAGTGTAGTGTTAAAAAGTTACTAAATTCTCAAGAATATTGAGAATTAATGGTCAGAATATCACACTAATTATAGCCATATGGGGATAGGAACATATTTAGTAATTAATGATAAAATAATTGTCCTTTATTCTGATGGTCATAGAACTTTAAGTTGCATGTTCTGCTCCAATCAGCTCTTAGATTATTTTATGTAGAAAGGTTTGCTGTGAGAAGAAATTCTAAAACTTTATTTCCAAACTAAAAGCCTTTGATAACTATAAATATTATTTTTGTGAAATGGTCTTGGAGGAATAGATTATGCCTTGTATGATACATTTTTTTTTCATTCTTTTGGAGAACATAACTCCAGTTGCCCATACTTTGGATATCCAGATGCTAAAATAGTGGGTTTTCCGTTTTTATATCTTTACATTTTTCTGTGCTTGAAAGAGAAGAAATCAATTGACAGATTGGCTCCTTCTCAGTCTTACACTCAATCCCCTCTTGAGGGACTATTGGTCATTAATGGTTACTGGGGAAGTGAGTGTCATTGCTATCAATAACATAGTTGCTGATAAGTTTTCTTTGCTTCAAGAAATGATTTTTCCCTCTGTTCTTTAGCTTTAAACATTACCTCATTGTGTCAATTATAAAAAGACATGAAAGAGGAGAGCGTTTGCTAAGAAGTGTTATAGCAGGAGAGAGAAAGGGAGAGAGAGAGAGAGAGAGTGAGTATGGGAGAGAAACTGAGTTAAAGTAACTGAAACTCATTATATACATTGTCAAACAATAAAATATTTTAAGGTAAGAATGCTGGTTGAAATACATTTGATACCAAATAAATGTGAAATTTTATTTGAGTTTTGATTTTGTTCCTTATTTACTCATACCTTCCCTTTAATAAAATAGAGTATAACGTATTCTGTTTTATTAAAAAGAAATCACAATGTCTGAGTATGTATCTTCAGTTTACTTGTAATATAAGCATTTCCCAACACTACTATTTTTTTTATTAATAACATATCCATCAAATGCTCTCAAATATCAGCAGAAACAGGAAAAATGGGGTTTTTAAAATACATGTAAGTCCATGTTGACTTCAGAATCCTTTTCAATGTACAAGTCCAAGTTTATGCAATGGCAAAGCAATAAAAAATGGCTCACCTGGGAGGGGCCATGCTGCTAGGAAAATGGTCTGTATTAGGTTATGGCTGAGTCAGAGGATAGGAGTAGAAATGGAAGGAAAACAGAATAAAAAGGGACAAACGGTGGTAAAGAGGATGCAATACACTGATTTCTATTTTCATCAATGAAGTTCATCTATGCCAGCTCAACTGGAGAAGGTGTTTGGTTTAATCCCTTAAACCAGGATAAAGATTTCCAATCAGAGCTAAATAGCACAGTCTTGCTTCAGCTACTCAGTTGCTTGAAACATCGATAGAGTTACATATACCGAGGCAAAGGCAGGTAGCAATGGCAAATTTCTGTAAATCCAGCAAGTAGAAACCGAGCCAAGAAGATTGTAGATTAGAGAGGAATACACAGGGAAAGCTTCAGCAGGAGCCTCTACAGTTAGAAATGACCCTTGCACTTTCAAATCCAACATCAAGGGGAAGAAAGTATTTTCAGATAGTATAGAAAGATCACCGATCATCAAACAGATATTACAGAAAGCTGGTAAATTATTGTACAGAAATTACCAGGCCTGCCTGACATCAGAACCTGAAAAATTCTTTGCTATGTCAATCCAAAAATGCGCAAATGTCACATACGGGGTAAATTATTCCTCGTTATATAGATTTACATTTTATTTAGCAGAAAATATGGGTGTCAACATTTGCTACATGCTTACAAGTAAGCAATGAATTTTCTATTTCTGACCCTCACCTCCCTGATCTTTATGCTGAGTGTATGAATTTCTTTCTAGTTCCACATAAATCTAACATTCCATCAAATAACCCTTTCAGATGTGTGTAATACTATTATATTATAATATAGTTATTATTATTACTATTAATATTATTTTTTAAATAAAATGTATTTTCCTTTTTTAATTGGATATATTCTTTATTTACATCTCAAACGTTATTCCATTTTCCAGTTTTCTGCCCTCCCGGATAGTCCCTATTGCATCCTCTCTCCCCGTATTTCTATGAGGATGTCCCTCCACCCACCCCACTCCCACCTCCCCGCCCTCCATGCCCCTACATTGGGGTAGCTATTGAGCCTTCGTAGGACCAAGGACCTCTCCTCCCATTGATGCCTGACAAGGCAATCCTTTGCTACATATGCAGCTAGAGCCATGTGTAGCCCTTGGTTGGTGACTTAATCCTTGGGAGCTCTGGGGGGTCTGGTTGATCAATATTGCTGTTCTTTTTTTTTTTCTAAGTTTTTTTTTCTACATTCCAAATGATTTCCCCTTTCCCGTTTCCTCCCTCCCCGAAAGTCCCATAAGCCCCCTTCCTCCCTCTGTTCCCCATTCAACCCCCTCTTGCTTCTCTGTCCTGGCATTCCCCTACATCCAGTCTTTCCAGGACCAGGGGGTCTCTCTTTCCATCTTCTTGGAAATCTATTGATATGCGAATTGTGTCTAGGGCATTCAGAGATTCTGGGTTAATATCCCCTTATCAGTGACTACATACCGTGTGTGTTCTTTTGTGATTGGGTTACCTCACTAAGGATGATATTTTCCAGTTCTGACTATTGCCTAAGAATTTCGTGAATTCATTGTTTTTAATTGCAGAGTAGTATTCCATTGTGTAAATATATCACATCTTCTGAATCCATTCCTCTGTTGAGGGACATCTGGGTTCTTTCCAGCTTCTGGCTATTATAAATAAAGCTGCTATGAAAATATTGTTGTTCTCATGAAGTTGCAAACCCCTTCAGCTCCTATAACTCCTCCATTGGGGATCCCACGCTCAGTCCAATGGTTGGTTGTGAGCATCTGTCTCTGTATCTGTAAGGCTCTGGCAGGGCCTCTCAGGAGACAGCCATATCAGGCTCCTTTCAGCAAGCATTTCTTGGCATCCACGATAGTGTCAGGGTTTGATGACTGTATATGAAGTGAATCTCCAGGTGGGACAGTCTCTGGATGGCCTTTCCCTAAGTCTCTGCTCTAAACTTTAGTTACATATTTGCTCCTGTGAGTATTATATTCCCCTTGTCAGAAAAACCGAATCACCCACACTATGTTCATAACAGCCTTATTTATAATAGTCAGAAGCTGGAAAGAACCCAGATGTCCTTCAACAGAGGAACGGATATAGAAAATGTGGTATATTTACACAATGGAGTACTATTCAGCTCTTAAGAATGATGCATTCATTAAATTCTTAGGCAAATGAATGGAACTAGAGAGTGTCATTCTGAATGAGGTAACCTAGTCACAGAGGAACACACATGGTATGCACTCATTGATAAATGGATATTAGCCCAAAAGCTCAGAATAAACAAGATACAACTCACAGATCACATGAAGCTCAAGAAGAAGGAAGACCAATGTGTGGGGTGATTTTTATTATTCTTTAATCTTTTTTTTACAGTACAGTTGTTATTCCCCTCTAGTTCTATTCCTCCAACTCTTCCTCATTCCATTCCTCACCCCCTCCTGTCTACAAGAGGATATCTCCACCTTCCCACCCTACCATGCCTTTCCACTCCCTGAGGCTTTGTCTCTTGAGGGTTAGGTGTTTCTTCTCTCACTAAAGTCAGACCAGGAAGTCTTCTGCTATATATATGTTGGGGGTCTCATATTAGCTACTGTATGCTGCCTACACTAGCTGATTGGTTGGTGACTCAGTGTCTGAGAGATCTTGGGGATACAAGTTTGTTGAGACTGCTAGTCTTCCTATGGGGCCATCCTCCTCCTCAACTTCTTCCAGTCTTTCCCTAATTCAACCACAGGGGTCCCAGGCTTCTGTCCATTGGTTGGGTGTGAGTATCTACATCTGACTCTTTTAATGTATGTTTATATTAGTTAAAAAGTTTATATTAGTTAAAATATTAGTTTATATTAGTTAAAAACAATTACTTTTGTTTAATGCATAAAATGTTCTGTCTGATATTCAACAGAGAGGGATATTTCGCATTGTCTAATTTTGAAGTGACCCTTCAATCAAGATACTTTTTCAATAATCAGGTGAAAATACCTGAAAGTTTCAAAAATTAAGATTATGTACCTGAGTGGCAGAGTATTTATCTGGGATACATGAGGTTCTAATGTTAATCCTTTTTACTACATGGTACAGAAAAGTTACACAGGTTAGGAGAATAGAGAGATAATGTTTAACTAGTTGACCAATTAATGTTGTAATAAATAGAACTATTAGTTTTTGGAAGGGAAAATATGTTTACATATTGAGAGATGATGGAATTGGTGACTTAAAACTTTTATGCATATTAGTAAGGTCATATAGACATTACAGATTATCAACTTCTGTATATTATTTATCACCTACATACTCTATACATATGGAGGAGATGCTATTTTAGACATCAAAAGAATAGCAGCAAGGGAGACAACACAAGAGAGATAACTGAAGCCGTTTGTGTCCATAGAGCTTACATCTTATCTAGAGAAGCTGTTGATTGTCACTATTCATCTTTAGTATCTCACAGTTTCAACTTTGTGAATAGAGTGTCGGCCACAGAGATCAACACATTGAATGGTAAACTAAGGAAGTATTTGTAAAACCCATAGACTTACGTTCCTGTTGATTGATCTACATTAGAAATTTATTCAATAAAATTCATAATAAGTTCTTAAATTTTAAAACTATACTTGAGATGATTTCTTTTTATATTTTTCCTCAGAACATAATAGTTAGTGCGGTTGAAAATATTCTTCTTAGAGTAATTTGATCTTAATCCTACTTAAAATATTGTAGTTAATTTGGAAGATACCTTGACTAGCAAGGGGACTAAGGGGTCATATTTGAAAGCTTCATAGAAAATTAGAGCAGCTCTTAGAAAAGTGACCACCCAGCCCTTAAAATCAGACATGAGACTTGACCTTACCACTGAAATGTGGAGAGGCTGTATTAGGTCAAGTGCAGTAGGAAACTTAACAGCCTATTATATGGCAATATAATATCAGGTATAGTCATTATAGGACTTGTTGGAAAATTCTGGATGGTCAAATTATTATCTGTTCTTTTTCAAATACCTTTAAAGCGTGACCAGTTTAGTTTCCATGAAAAACACTCATGAAATTGTCATTGAAAAATGAAACATAAGATATTCTAGAATTTTTTTGGCACTGTGCTATCAATGTTCTGACTTCAGTCATGATAGGATAAAAAATAAAGTCATTCAAGAAACTTATACTAGAGATAGCTATTTTTAGGTCATAACATTTTATTGGACACAATCAGAAAATGCGGTGTGGTTGACAAACCCTACATTGAGTTTGAAATTACTGTGTTACCAGTATGTTCCAATCAATGAGAACCTCTCAGCCATGAACTTTTATTGATTTGTATTCCTCAGAGAAACATAAATAGCTTTCCTTAAATCTTCCAATTTTACTATCATTCTCTTTTTTTCTGAATCCTTGGCTGGGAAAAGGATATCTATGTATTTATTCCCTTCCATTCCAAGCCAGACATAATGTAAACCAAGAACAGTGTGCTATGAACAAGTTGTGTGTGTGTGTGTGTGTGTGTGTGTGTGTGTGTGATATGAAGAGTACAAATTGAATTATTCTGTGAGCAGATGAGTGAGCAGATAAATTTTTATTTTGGATAGTTCTGTAATAAAAGCAAGTTTACTATTTACAGTTTCAAACAGAAAAAGCAAAAATGCAAATGTTTTCACATCAAATCATACCAGGAATGGCTTTACAGTTTCTTTTTACTTTTGAGAAATGCATGTGAAATCTAATTATCAAACCTGGATATCAATAGATTCATTTGAAAGCTTATTGCAAATATCCAAGGCTTATTCAACACTTCCTAAAATAATGGTCTAACTGATAATCACTACTTTTAAGGCATCCTTAGTTTCATTGGCTCTCTCTCTGTTGTTAACCGTTTTATGTGGAAGCTGTGTTGAATGGTTATCTCACCGTATGTTCAAATTGGAAGAACAATACTGAAGTCTTTCTGCTGCTACAAAAACCATGGACTTATTTGTATTAATCCCGTTTTTGTTTATTATAGTTAAAAATTTAGAAAAATGACAAAATTGGTAAGAGGTACAAATACTAGAGGATAGAGTTTATCTCCCTCACATGAAAATTTTATTGGATTTTTTTTATATAATATGTTCTGATCATGGTTTCACATTTCACTACTTCTCCCAGATGCTCCGTACCTTCCATCCACCAAATCCAAACCTATTTTGTGTCCTTCTATAGAAAAAAATGCCCCCCCAAAAAAATCACACAAAAACTCCATAAGAAACTTACCAATATCCATAAAAACACAAAATCAGAAACTTTAAGACAATAAGTCCCTGAAAATAATGTCCTAACAAAGCAATATCAGGCAAAAAAAAAAAACCCTACAAACACCATTGAATTCATTTGGTTGTTTACCTACTGCTGGGCATGGAGCCTATAAATAAGTTTGATTAATAATATCCAGTGAGGCTTTGATGAAGCTAGCTTCTTGGTTAGGCATGGGAGCTCGTGTCTACCTCTCCCTCTCAGAGCTGGGACCCTGTCTGGCTTGAACCTGTGTAGGCTCAATGAATGCTGTCACTGTCTCCATGAGTTCATATGTCCACCACTCTATTAAAGACACTGCTTCTACTGTCATCCATTACCTCTGGCTCTTACCATCTTTCTGCCTCCTCTCCCTAAGCCCTGAGGGCACGAGTTCAATGAAGACTTCACACTTATGATTGAGTGTTCCAAAATCTCTTCCTCTTTGTACTTCTTCATCTTTTTCTAACTCTTATGTATTTACGTGGGGAAAAATGAAAAAGCAAGAACAGATTCGTGAAGAACAGATTCAGACCTCACTGACTTTTGAGTTCTTAACTTTATGTTCATATCTAAGTAATGAAATCATGTTTAATCTTCCTTACAGTTGTCTGTGAATTGTGTTCTTTCTCATTAGCATTATAGCCAATGCAGCAGTCTATATTCAATATTATTATATTTAATTATATAACATGCATATGAAGTCAGTTTATATTTCAGGATATAATAAAGCTATGGACAGTTAGTCATAATGGAATAAAGACTGCTTACTTTGTATGAGTCATTGCAATTTACTAATTCAAAATGGTAAAATAATTCAAAACTGAGTAGGTAGATAAGAATAAAATGGACATTATTTCCTTAAAGTTCCCATGTACAATAATACTTGATTGACATAACTGAAGCACTTATCTCTTGGGCATCAAACACAGAAAGTGTGGTTGATTTGCTGATGTAACTCTCAGCTTTAGTCCTATTTCAAACTCTTTAATTCTTAGAATAAAATAAAGAATTTCAGAGTCATTGTGATTTAATCAAATTTCAAATATACTGCATTTTTCCCTTTGATCAGTACTTCACTATTGATTCAACAATTTATATTGCACGAGGACTGGGTTATTTTGAAGTTATTTAATCTGAAAGTTAATTCAAGATTTCAATGAAACTTCACATTTTAGATATTGATGACCAAGGTCACTTAATTTCATTCTACATTAACAGAACATGTATAACACCTTAAAAATAGGGTTTCCCGTAAATGTAAGTAAATATTTCTGTTTCTACAATATTAGTTGTAAATTTTGTAGTTTCAGAGGAAGAACTAGTTAAATATATAAGTAAATATGAGGGTGTAATATGCTTGCAAATGAAGAGATTCCTTGAAGTTTTAAGGGAATTGCTTATAGTTTTATATATATGGGCATATAGCACACTTAGAATAGTATGTTAAAACTGGAGTGTTATTATTCAAGTAACCACACTATTTTTAAATTGGATACTTTATTTATTTATATTTCAAATACTATCCTCTCTCCCAGTTTCCCCTCTGCAAACCCCCTATTCCATCTCCCTTATCCTGCTTATATGAGGGTGCTCCCCCACTCACCTATCCACTCCCTCCTCACTGCCCTAGCATTCCTCTACACTGGGGCATCGAGCCTTCACAGGACCAAGGACCTCCATTTTCATTGATGCCAGACAAGGCCCCTTCATCCCCTTTAGTCCTTCCCCTAACTCCACCATTGGGGTCCCTGTGCTCAGTTCAGTGATTGGCTGTGAGCAGCCACATCTGTATTGGCCAGAATCTGGCAGAACCTCTCAGGAGATATCTGTATCAGGCTCCTGTCAGCAATCACTTTTTGGCATCCACAATAGTGGTTTGGTGTCTGCATATGGGATGGATCCCCAGGTGGGGCAGTCACTGGATGGCCTTTCCTTCAGTCTCTGCTCCTCTCTTTGTTCCCTGTATTTCCTTTAGACAGGAGTCATTCTCAGTTATATTTTGGAGATGGGTGGGTAACGACATTCCTCAACTGGGGGCCATGACTAACCACTGGATATGGTCTCCAAAGGTTCTCCCTCCCCTTTGTGGAGTATCTCAGCTAATGTCATCCCCATGGGGTCCTGGATGCTCTTGCTTTCCTGGCATCTGGGACTTTCTGGTTGCTACCTCCAGTTCCACATCCCCCATTGCTACACATCTCTGTTCAATTTCCTGACCCTCTGTACATCTTCACCACCTTCAATACCTGATTCTTCCCCCTCATTTTCCCTTCTCCATATTCTCTTTCTCCCAAGTCCCTCCCACTTTCTACTTCCCTTGATTCTTTTGTTTCCCCTTCTAAGTAGGACTGAAGCATACACTTTTTGATCTTCCTTCCTCTTGAGATTCATGTGGTCTGTGAGTTGTATTGTGGGTATTCCGTGCTCTTTGCCTAATATCCATTTATCAGTGAGTACTTACCATGTGTGTTCTTTTGTGACTGAGTTACCTCACTCAGGATAATATTTTCTAGATCCATCCATTTGCTGTGAATTTCATGAAGTCATTGTTTTTAATAGCTGAGTAGTATTCCATTGTGTAAATGTACCACATTTTCTGTATCCATTCCTCTGTTGAGGGATATCTTGGCTGTTTGTAGTATCTGGCTATTATAAATATGGCTGCTATGAATATAGCAGAGCATGTGTCCTTATTACATGTTGGAGCATCTTCTGGGTATATGCATAGTAGTGGTATATCTGGATCCTCAGGTAGTACTATGTCCAATTTTCAGAGGAACAACCAGACTAATTTCCAGAGTAGTTGTACTAGCTTGAAATCCCACCAGCAATGGAGGAGTGTTCCTCTTTCTCCACATCCTTGCCAGCATTTGTTGTCACCTGAGATTTTGATCTTATCCATTCTGATTGGTGTGAGGTGAATCTCAGGGTTGTTTTGATTTGCATTTCCCTGATGACTAAAGATGTTGAACATTTCTTTAGGTGCTTCTTGACCATTCCAGTTTCCTCTGTTGAGAATTCTCTGTTTAGCTCTGTACCTCATTTTTTAAATAGGTATATTTGGTTCTCTGGAGTCTAATTTCTTGAGTTCTTTGTATACCTTGGATATTAGCCCTCTATCAGATATAGGATTGGTAAAGATCTTTTCCCAATCTGTTGGCTGCCATTTTGTCCTACTGACAGTGTCCTTTGTCTTACAGAATATCTGGGGGAAATCGCCATCCCTGACCTAAAGCTGTGCTACAAAGCAATAGTGATAAAAAACTGAATGGTATTGGTACAGTGACAAGCAGATAGATCAATGGAATAGAATTGAAGATTTAGAAATGAACCCACACAACTATGGTCACTTTATCTTTGTCCAAGAAGCTAAAACCATCCAGTGGAAGAAAGATAGCTTTTTCAACAAATGGTGATGGTTCAACTGGTGGTCAACATCTAGAAGAATGCAAATTGGCCCATTGTTATCTCCCTGTACAAAGTTCAAGTTCAAGTGGATCAAGGACCTCCACATAAAACCAGATACAGTGAAACTAATAGAAAAGAAAGTGGGGAAAAGTCTCAAAAACGTGAGTACAAGAGAAAATTTCCTGAACAGAACCCCAATGGCTTATGCTCTAAGATCAAGAATCTACAAAAGGGACCTCATAAAATTGCAAAGTAATTACTCTTTTAAAGTTCATGAAGAGGAGACGTCTTCAATGGGAGCAGGAATTATTGCTAAGAATGAACTAAGACAAAAGTGAGTTGTGATACGGCAAGAGTTAGGAAAGACTCGGATTGTAGTGAATGTTAATTTTGATGTGTTCTTGGATTCATTTTGGCAGATTTTATTGTGTATTTTCGCATCAATATTCATTTGTGAAATTGGTCTGAAGATTTCTTTTTTTTTCTTTTTTTATTAGATATATTCTTTATTTACATTTCAAATGATTTCCCCTTTCCTGGTTTCCCCCCCTTCCCAAAAGTCCCATAAGCCCTCTCCCCTCCCCTATTCCCCAATAAACCCCCTCCTGCTTCCCTGTTCTGGTATTCCCTTACATTGCTGCATCGAGCCTTTCCAGGACCAGGGGCTTCTCCTTCCTACTTCTTGGGCATCATTTGATATGTGAACTGTGTCTTGGGTATTCCGAGCTTCTGGGCTAATATCCACTTATTAGTGAGTCCATGTGTGTCCTTTTGTGATTGGATTACCTCACTTAGGATGATATTTTCCAGTTCCACCCATTTGCCTAAGAATTTCATGAATTCATTGTTTTTAATAGCTGAGTAGGATTCCATAGTGTAAATATACCACATTTTCTATATCCATTCCTCCATTGAGGGATGTCTGGGTTCTTTCCAGCTTCTAGCTATTACAAATAGGGCTGCTATGAACATAGTGGAGCATGTGTCATTATTACATGCTGGGGAATCCTCTGGGTATATGCCCAGGAGTGGTATAACGGGGTCCTCCAGTAGTATCATGCCCAGTTTTCTGAGAAACCGCCAGACTGATTTCCAGAAAATGGAAAAATCTTCCATGCTCTTGGATTGGCAGGATTAATATAGTAAAAATGGCCATCTTGCCAAAAGCAATATACAGATTAAATGCAATCCCCTTCAAAATCCTAACTCAATTCTTCATAGAGTTAGAAAGAGCGATTCAAAAATTCGTCTGGAATAACAGAAAACTCAGGATAGCTAAAACTATTCTCAACAGTAAAAGGACTTCTGGAGAATCAGTATCCTGGACCTTAAGCAGTACTACAGAGCAATAGTGTTAAAAACTGCATGGTATTGCTACAATGACAAGCAGGTAGATCAATGGAATAGAATTGAAGACCCAGAAATGAACCCATACACCTATGGTCACTTGATCTTTGACAAAGGAGCTAAAACCATCTAGTGGTAAAAAGATAGCCTTTTCAACAAATATTGCTGGTTCAACTGGAGGTCAGCATGTAGAAGAATACAAATCGATCCATTCTTATCTTCTTGTACTAAGCTCAAGTCCAAGTGGATCAAGGACCTCCACATAAAACCAGACACATTGAAACTAATAGAAAAGAAACTGGGGAAGAGCCTTGAGCACATGGACTCAGGGGAAAATTTCCTGAAGTTTTATTTCTTTGTTGGGTCTTTATGTGGTTTAGGTATTAGAGTAATTGTGGCTTCATAGAATGAATTTGGTACTGTTGCTTCTGTTTCTATTGTATGAAATAGTTTGAGGAGTATTGGTATTAACTCTTCTTTGAAGGTCTGGTAGAATTCTGCACTAAAGCTATCTGGCCATGATTTTTTGTTTTGTTTTTTTGGTTAGGAGTTTTTTAATGAATTCTTTTATTTTGTTTGGAGATATGGAACTATGTAGATAGTTTACCTGCTGTTGATTGAACTTTGGCATTTAGCATCTGTCTAAATCTTCATCCATTCTTATAGATTTTCCAGTTTTGTTCAGATAGTCTTCAAATTAAATGGAGAGATATTTGAAGAAATCCCACTAAAACCAGGGACAAGAGAAGGCTGCCCACTCTCTCCATGTCTATTCAATATTAAAGTTCTAGCTGGGAAGTGGTGGCGCACCCCTTTAATCCCAGCACTTGGGAGGCAGAGGCAGGCAAATTTCTGAGTTCGAGGCTCACCTGGTTTATAGTGTGAGTTCCAGGACAACCAGGGCTACACAGAGAAACTCGGACTTGAAAAATCAAAAATCAAAAACCAAAAACCGAAAAAAACCAAATAAAAATTAAAGTTCTAGCTAGAACAATAATACAACAAAAGGAGATCAAGGGGATACAAATTGGAAATGAAGACGTCAAGGTTTCACTATTTGGACATTATATGACAGCATACTTACGAGCCCTCCCAAATTCTAACAGAGTACTTCTACTGCAGATAAACAACTTCAGCAACATGGCTTGATATAAAATTAACTCAAACAAATCATTTGTTTGTACAAATGATAAACAGGTTGAGAAAGAAATTAGAGAAACAACACCCTTTACAAATAGTAAAAATATCTTGGTGTAACTCTTAGCATGCAAGTGAATGATCTGTATGAGAAAAACATCAAATAGAAAGATCTCCCACATTCATGGATTGGTAGGATTAAGATAGTAAAAATGGCTCTCCTACCAAAAAGCAATCCGCATGTTTGACACAATCCTCAACAATATTCCAACACAGTCCTTCACAGATATGGAAAGAACAATTCTCAATTTCATATGGAAAAACAATTCTTACAAAGAACTTCTAGAGGAATCACCATATTTGACCTCAAGCTGTACTACAGAGCAATTATGATTAAAAAAAAAACACATGGTATTGGTATAGAGACAGACAGGTTAATCAGTAGAATGAAACTGAAGACCTAGAAATAAGCCCACATCCTTATGGACACTTGATCTTTATCAAAGAAGCTGAAAACATACAATGGAAAAAAAGAAAGCATCTTCAATAAATGGTGCTGGTCTAACTGGCAGTCTGTAAGTAGAAAATGAAAATAGATCCATATTTATCATCTTACATGAAGCTGAAGTCCAAGTGGATCAAGGAACATAAAACTAGATACACCGAATCAAATAGAAGAGAAAGTAGAAAAGAACTTTGAACACATCGATACAGGGGGAAATTTCCTAATCAGAACTCCAATGACCCAGGATCTAAGATCAACAATTGATAAATGGAACCTCATGAAACTAAAAGCTTCTATAGGTCACAAAATACCATCAACAGAATAAATTGGCAACCTACTGATTGGGAAAAAAATTCTTCACAACCCCAAAATCAGATAGAGGGATAATATTCAAAATATATGAAGAACTCAAGAAGCCACCCTCCAAAAAACCAAATAACCCAATTAAAAATAAGGGAGAGTTCTAAATAGAATTTTCATCTGAGAAATCTTGAATAGCTGAGAAGCACCTAAAGAAATGTTCAACATCCTTAGTCATCAGGGAGATGCAAATCAAAAAGAAGCTGTGATTTTACTTATACCAATCAAAATGGGTAAGATCAAAACCTCAGGTGACAGTAGAGGCTGGAGAGGATGTGGAAAAAGAGGAATACTCCTCCATTGCTGGTGGGATTGCAAAATGGTAAAAACAACCCTGGAAATCATTCTAGCAGTTCCTCAGAAAATTGGTAATAGTTCTACCTGAAGATCTGGCTATACCACTATAGAGCATATACTGAAAAGAAACCCCAACATATAACAAGGACATGTGCTCCACTATGTTCATAGCTGCCATATTTATAATAGCCAGAAGTTGGAAACAACCCAGATGTTCCTCAACAGAAGAATGGATACAGAAAATGTCCTACATTTACACAGTGGAATGCTACTCAGCTCTTAAAAACAACCATTTCACAATTTTAGCAGGCAAATGGATGAAACTAGAAAATATCATCTTGAATGAGGACATACAGGGGGAAAAATGTGGCTGAAACTGAAGGAAAGGCCATCGAGAGATCGTCCACTTTGAGAACTATCCCATCTGCAGACACCAAACCCTGACACTATTGCTGATGCCAAGAATTGCTTGCAGGCAGAAGTCCAGTAGGACTTTCCTATGAGAGGCTTTGCCAGCACTTGACTAAGATAGATGCAGATACTCATAGCCAACCATTGGATTGAGCCTGGGGACCCCAGTGGAAGAGATAGGGGAATGACTGAAGGAGCTGAAGGAGATTGCAACCCTATAGGAAGAACAATATCAACTAACTGAACCTCTTAGTGCTCTCAGAGAATAAACAACCAAACAGAGTATACATGGGTGGATCCATGGCTCCTGCTATATGTAGTAGTAGATTGTCTAATCTGTCATCAGTGGGAGGGGAGTCACTTGGTCATGTTGACCCAGCAAAGGGGGAGGCTAAAGGGGGGGAGGGGGATTGAGTGGGTGCATGGGGGAGTACCCTCTTAGAGGCAAAGGGGATAGGGGATGAGATGGGGCGTTTGAGGAGGAGAGACTAGATGGGGACAACATTTGAAATGTGAATACATAAAATGACGAATTTTAAAAAAAGAAAAGAGAAAGAAAGAAAGAAAGAGAAGAAAGAAGAAAGAGAGAGAGAGAGGAAGAAGAAGAAGAAGAAAGAGAGAGAGAGAGAGAGAGAGAGAGAGAGAGAGAGAGAGAGAGAGAGAGAGAGAGAGAGAGAGAAAGAAAGAAAGAAAGAAAGAAAGAAAGAAAGAAAGAAAGAAAGAAAGAAAGAAAGAAAGAAAGAAAGAAAGAAAGGGAAACCAGGCTAGATCTCTGACAGGGTGTGATTAAGAGGATGACCCCACTAAGCAACCACAGGGGTTAGACCACTAAGGCAGCCTTGGTTTCTTTGAAGAATAAAATTTTAGAGAACTGGCTAACAGAAAAGTTAGTCACAAAAACTAAGAATATCACAATCTCTAGCACTGGAGATAAGAAGTTGTCCTTGAAAAGGAACAGAGATATGTGGGTATGAGGTAGAGGATTGATGTGGGTTTAGGATTATCTTCTTGTTCTGTTTCATGCTTTAGGCACTTATGTGCATCTGTGTGGTAGTAACAGAACTGGATGACAGCACAGACAGCCTCTTAGAGCATGACCAACTTTGTAGATGATTCCAGAGGGTGTGGCCTCAGAGATGAAGGCAAGCATCTTCTTTGTTAAAAACAAAGTATTGCAGCTATGTGCAGATATGTTTGATTCTCCAGAGATAATGTTAAACACTGGTCTTTGTAGATTACTGATTATACTCCTAGATAAAGCCATGGAACCCAAAGAAAAGTGTTTATCCTTGTCATCCACCTTCTTGAATAATAATTCATGATGCCTTGGTTTAAGTTTCTATTTATTACGTGATACCTTATCGCTCAAGGCTGCAGTGCCATAACCAACAGATGCTTTTTACCCTACCTCGCTGGGATTTGAAATTCTGTGTTTTCAGTATATATTATTCTCCAAACAGTACACTTCCATGGTGTTGATTTGAAATGAGAGCAGCATAACATGAGTTTAGGAGAATGACTTTGTGTGCAAGTGTTAGGTGTTTTATTTATCTAATGTCCTCAGTGATTAAGATAATCTGTGAGGAATTACACAGCCCATGGGCTGAAAAGATGGCTTAGTGGTTTTCAGCACACATGATAGCACACAATCATATGTAACTTTAACTATAGGAAATCAAATACTCTTTTCTGGCCTATGTTGCCCATACCAGATGCAAATATATATTTCTTTTCTCTTTAATTTATATGTATTTCTAACTCTATGAAGAATTGAGTTGGGATTTTGATGGGGATTGCATTGAATCTGTACATTGCTTTTGGCAAGATGGCCATTGTTACTATCTTAATCCTGCCAATCCACAAGCGTGGAAGATTTTTCCATCTTCTGGAAATCAGTTTGGTGGTTTCTCAGAGAACTGGGCATGATACTACCAGAGGACCCCATTATACCACTCCTGAGCATATACCCAGAGGATTCTCTGGCATGTCATAATGACACATGCTCCACTATGTTCATAGCAGCCCTATTTATAATAGCCAGAAGCTGGAAAGAACCCAGATGTCCCTCAATGGAGGAATGAATACAAAAATGGATACAGAAAATGTGGTATATATCATACACATAAATTAAAGAGAAAAGAATTAGTGGCATTAAAACATTACTTTGTCTTTTCTCATTCACTAAAGAAAATTTTAAAAAATTAATTTTTCTTTTTAAAAACCAATTCCTAGATTTCTAAAGCAGAATAACCCAATATATACCAAAGAGTAGGAAGTGTTTTGAGGACAAAAGTGTTCACTAGAAATGAAGTAGATAAAAGTACTTGTACAGATGAGGGCATTTGTATCCTTAACTTTAGTTTATTAGTCCATAGTGTTATTCACAACAGGGAGGAATCATGTGACGGTTTTAAAAGTATTGAAAAATAAAGAAACTCAGTCATGAAATAAGAAATGGCTATGAAGTAATAGCTTTTATGGTAATGAATAGAAATATAATTAAATAAGTGTTGTATTCAGAAGTACATGGAATGGTTCTTACAATGCAGTTCACTTTACTTGTGCTAACGGAGCAATGGTCACAATGAATCTGCTCAGGAGACAATGCGTTTATTTGCCATCTTCAACCTGAGTCACATTCTCTGGAAATTTTAATAAAGACTTTCTCTGTGTGCTTGGATTCACTTAGAGTTTAGGAACTTATTATACGTAAAATACAGGGAGAATTAACACAGTTACCTGTGCATTTGAGGGAAAGTTTTGATTTTGTGCTTGACTAATAATGTCCTAAAAGTGCATGGGTTGAAAATGTAATTTACCCCACTCAGTGTATTATTTGGGAGGGAAAAGAAACAAACAAACAACCCCACTACATTTGCCTAAAGTAAAATATATAGCAATGAACTTCAATACTTTTAATTTTAGAAAGCTTGGATACATAAAGTCCAATTTATTTTTTGTCTGTGTGTGAAGAGTATTAATGTTAAGTATATTAGTTTTACCGTAGTCTCATGCATATATATTCAAATTATATTGCTTAATATTTTTCTGTTAGATTTTTACATTACTGAAATGTGTGGCTTTAGAATTACCTACACTTCTTTCATTTACATAGTAATGGAATGTGGGAGAGAAAATGTATTTGCCTGTTTCTACAGATAAAGCTTTCACTTGTCAATAAAAGGGAGCCGGCCTAAATGGTGTGACAGAATGTTTGAAAGAATGTGAAGGTCCAGTCTGATAGATAAGAAAAGAATTACATGAGAGGAGGCTATCCAGCGGTGGAGAAACCAAATTGAATGGGTACCAAGACTGTGAACATCAACTGTGGAGGAGCAGCTGAATGCATAGCTTCCCAAAAAATCCTGAAGGGAGCAGGGAGTCGCTTGAGATGCCCTGAAACCATCCTCCTCTCAAGGAGTGGCAGAGTTCAACTCTCTGTCTGCCGCTGGGCTCTCCCAGCACTAACATGCTGTGGTTTTTATGTGTCATATATGGATTGCTTTAAGATAAACTTGTTGGGGGAAGGTAGACATGGAGAAATATTTCATTGAATCAAGAATCCAGGGAGGATTACTACAACCCAGTTATCTCTTAAAAAAAAAAAGAAAGAAAGAAAGAAAAGAAAAACCTGTAGGAGCCTGGGGGATATTTGAAAAGATATCTACATTGGACTGTCAAATACAAGCATCCCTGTCTCTTCCCTTTCTTTCTTAGTGCAAAGAGAGAATATGCGCAGGTGCCCTTTACTGTTGTGTCAAGAGGATGAAGTGGAGAGTGGGAGTTGGAAAGGCAAAGAGTCTAGCAGCTGTGGAGGATGGGAGAAAGGGATAGAGAGGAAGGGATGTGATAACAATAATTAAGAACATGTCCAAATTAAAGAACAATTAACACTTTGTTTTGTGTGTATGTGCAGTCCTGTATGGTGCACATATGGAGGTCAGAGGTCAATTTACAGGAGTTTGTTTTCTCCTTTCACCCTGTGTTTACTAGCAATCCAACTCAGGCCATTAAGCTTGACAGCAAGCACCTTTCCCCATTGAGTCATCTTCCCTGTCCCCGCCAGATTCCCAAATAAAACCTAATTGTAAAAACAAGAAGAATCTGCATATTTAACCTGAAAAACATTTTATTCTGCATATGGAAACCAAGAAAATATTACAGTGTATGCTTAGCTCTGTACATGCACACGTGTATGTGCACATGTGACATGTGTACAGAAGTGACAAGGCATCATAAACTCCATCAAATTGATCTCTTACTGTAGCTGCATAGCTTATTCAGAATGACCTGCTGTTTTGGGACATCTCCTGAAGGTAATAGAATATATGCTTTTTACCCTCAGAGAGACCACCTATGACAGTTCAATGATGTGTTTCCATACAAGTCTGGCTTCAAGAACCAACGAGTTTGATGCCTGTATTGGCTGGTTTTGTGTGTCAACTTGACAGAAGCTGAATTTATCAGGGAGAAATGAGCCCCAGTTGAGGAAATGCCTCCATGAGATCCATATGCAAGACATTCTCAGTGATCAGTCAGGGAGAGTCCAGCACCTTGTGGGCAGTGCCATCCCTGGACAAGTAGTCCTGGGCTCTATGGGCTGAGAAAGCCATGGGAATCAAGCCAATAAGCAGCATCCCATCAAGGCTTCTGCAACAGCTCCTGCCTCCAGAATCCTGCCCTGCTTGGGTTCCTGTCCTAACTTTCTTTGGTGATGACCAACAATGTGGAAATTGAATAAACTTTTTTTTTCCCCAACTTGCTTTTTGGTCACAGCAATAGAAATCCTAAGACAGTGTCCCTTACAGGATCATGGTTGACCCAACAGCAGCTGTGTCACCAAAATGTCATAGGAGCATAGATGAAAATCACAAGAGCACCATCATTGGCAATACCTGCAGTGTGTGTAGTCAGCTACATGGAGAATTATGTACCAGGAGTCTTGAACTTTTCAAAAGCTTCTGAACTCTAGTAAGTGAACATCTTGTCTTCTGAGCTTGTACATGTTGGCAGCCACAGAAATTCTACATATTCCATAACCAATATTCTTGATATTACACTTTAATATTGTTATTAGCATGTATTAAGCGTAGACAATATGTTGTAATTATACCTAGCAAAGAGTGTTGATGGTTACAGTAGTAATGGAAAAAAGACAAAAAGAGACTTGCAAGATGGCTTAGTTGGTTATAGGAGCTCGTTGGTAAGCATGGCGGCCTGAGTTCAATCCCTAAGACATTCATGGTGGAAGGAGAGAACAGAATTTCCTAAGTTATGTTTTCACCTCTACATGAAAGTTTTGGCACATAGGTGGTCACACACACACACACACACACACACACACACACACACACACCATTTTCTAAAATTAAAAATTCAAGTGGTGTCTTTTAAAGGGCACAAAGATACAAGGATAAAAGGGAAATGATATTTTCATATATAAAATCCATAAACAATTTTTTAAAAAGCACATAGTTTCAATGTATTTATTTATTAATCATTACCAACCATTTTATATTTTGAGTTGTACCTAAAGATTCTAAATAAGTATTTGCTTTATCTGTTGAAACGTAAAGTATTATTTCTTTATTTAGAATACAGAAATAAGATGCCATTAGTCTGGAACTTCTACAAAACACTGAAAAAGCATGAACTGTTTTCCAAATTCAATATTTTAAAAATAATTGGGTATATTTCATTTCATTGCTCAGAGTAATGTGTGTGTGTGAGTATGTGTGTGGGTATGTGTGCATCTGTGTGTCTGGGTGTGTGTGTGCATGTGTGTTGATTGACTGAGTGCCTCTTGTATCCTTCCAGATGGGTCTTAAATTTAGCTCACTAGGTTTGGTAGTATGTTTAATGTATTTTGATTAAACATCCCCATTTATCAACTGTGAGTTTCAATATTTGCTGCTAAGTTTCCTTGTTGGATACTTGTGTGACACATAGAACATGTTTAAATCAGTCACAATAAACATAGTGGAGGTGGGTGAATGTCTTGATTAGGGTTTCTATTACTATGATGAGACACCATGACTGTAGCAACTCTTATAAGGAAAACATTTAATTGGGGCTGGCTTACTGCTTCAGAAGTTTAGTCCCTTTTCATTGTGGCAGGAAGCATAGCGGTGTGCAGGCAAATATGGTGCCAGAAAGGTAGCTGAGATGTCTACATCCCAGATTGGCAGGTAGCAGGAAGAGAGACTGTGAGTCTCTGACCTGGCTTGAATATCTAAGACCTCAAAATGCCCCACTGCTCACTCAGTGACACACTTGTTCCAACAGTATTTCTCCTCAGCAGTTTCCATGCAAGCTTGTTGATCTGGAGACTGTTTATAGGCAAAGGCTCCTTCACTCTTGTGGGAACTTTATGTGGACAATAAATGTTATATTTTTAAAAAACTATTTTAAAACTTTTCTTGTTTTGTGCATATTAACAATACCATTTGTTTGAGATACTATCACTAAGGAGTTTTAATTACTTTTTTAAATCACCATAGCATGTTGTATTCAGAATTTTTCCATATCAACTTTTAAATAAGTACTTTCAATATGTGTATACTTCCTTAGAACAAATATCTCATGATTCACCTATGCATACTTGAATCATTTTTAACTTTTGCACAGGGAAGTAATACACTCATGACTTTTCATTCACATATATTGAATTCCTTTTTGTTGAACCAGTCACCCCTAGAAGGTTCAAATGGTAAGTTAGGTGTTTGTTAGGATTTTGATAATGACATGTCTTTTCAGCTGTGGAGAATTTCAAAATATAGTTTAATAAGGGGGCGGGGGGAAATAACCCAGCTCAGCGTTTTGCTGATACTACATTTCAGACTTGACAGTGCATAAAAGCTTGGGTCAATTGACCTTTGTGGGGATAAGCTTCTCCGTCTGGTACTCATAATGCTGTTCAGGTTTATCATCTGCTTGCAATTCCTACACCATACCCAGGCTGTCATTCCATGCTAATTTCCCATCAATTATCTAGCGAAAACAAACCCCTCAATAACAAAGAACGAATTGAGAATGTGCCCCTTTGACTTGCAATGGCAGGAGTTGGATATCTCCTGTGGCTGAAGGAAAATATTCAACATGTCAGTGTTGTGTCAAACAACAGCTCTGAAATTATCAGGTAATCTCCAGTCTCTCCCAGGCAGCTGCTGTGGGATCTGAGAGATTTGCAGCATTGTTTTAGAGGAAATAGGAAATGTCAGACTTGTGTCTCTGAGGCTTGGTCTCCTGAGGAATGGCTCATAGGAGTCCTATATTAGATGCCCTTTTGTCTACATAAAGCAGCAGTTCCGTGTGTTTGGAATCTGTGAGCTTCTATTTTATTCTAATTGGGCTTGACAATTTCATGTCTTTTCTTTGTTTGCATTTCCCCCCAGGGACATCAGAGTTGTCTCATAGCAAGCCACATACATTAATCTAATTTTAATAGTAATTAATAGTTTATGGAACTACAGATAGAGGTATGTTGAATATAATACAGTTTATTGCTTTAATCGAATAAATCTATAATTATAAATTGAGTTTGTAAAAATTGTAAGGTTGAGGTACATGAATGACTACAAGATGATTTCTCCCTCTTAATCTATGAGAACTTTTTCAGAGATAATATTTCATTTTATATTATTATTATATATTAAAGTAGCTTCAAGTAAAATTTCAAGTCAAAGTAAGCCCTCCATTTTGTATGATTTAGATATTCCTACAACATTTCTCTTTGTAATCTGTCTCACAGCTTTTCTTCCCTCTTCTTACAGCATGTTCTTTACAGTTTGGAATGATTTTAAAAATTGTCTTGAAATAAGAGTACGAATGCAAAAATTGCAAACAAATTACAGGCAAATATCATGTTTTAGTGACCCTGAATATGCCAACAATAATATTTTACACAATGACGATCCATTATTTTTTGAAAGCATGGAATAGGAAAGTTTAGTTACATAAAGTAAGTTTAGTTACATAAAGGGACTCTGAGTTATTTGAAACAGTCTGAAAATACATTTTAAGAAGTTGCAGAGCAACACCATCAATACAAAATAAGCAAAGCATTTGCTCTTCTGCAGATCCACGGGGCTCTCCCCTCAGGACCCAAGGGATAAAGTGTTAGCATTAAGCTGCACACTGTTACTCTGGTACCTGATTTTTCAGGCTCTGTCTTGCCCTAATAGACTTTATCTTGCAATCAGCTTTGGACTCCATTTTGAGTTGGAGGCTGATTGTCTTAAAGAGTGGACAGGTGAACAACACTACTCATGTAAAGCAGACTGATAAATGACTTATACTTAGAAGTAGAAATGGCTCCATCTGTTTAGTGATCAATGTAAATTCAGACAATAAGGGCACAATGGAATATGTAAATCATATCAGGGAAACCAGGCTAAAGAACTCATCAGACAGGCCAGACTGAAGAACAGGGATAATTTCCTCACCTTGACCCCATGAGGCAATGGGAACCTAGCATTGTAATGGCATGTCTCCACTGCAACTTATTATGTCATACTTTGTATGTATACCAGGGACCAACAGGCAGTGAACTCCAGTCTATTACCTATGCTTTAGCTCAGTATGACTCCCTACTGAGGACATGGTCATTATCGAGTATAGTCTGCCTGTCCACCTGTTCACTCTTTTGGACCCAAACCTTTATTTCTGCTAATATGAAGTTCTGCCACTTTGTCACTGCAATTGACTACATCTTCGTTCTCTGTCTGCCTCTCCTGTTACGTGATCTCCACAGCAACAGCTTTCTGCAGTAGCTGTTTCTGGTATCATTCTGTTAATTAATATTGGTTATGTACTTCTATTAGAACACTATTGAAACCTCTTGAACTCTACACTAAACTCTTTGTCAACTGCATATGTGTTTAGGTAGGCAGAAAGGTAAGTGTGTTGCTTGATTGATTCATTTATGTACATATAATGTGTGCTATAACAGTCAATATTAGTAATTATATATATGAAAAGAAATGATCTTTGCTCATTTACACTGGAGTGCTAGATCACTATGCTTGACACTGCCTAACTTTGTGAGATTTTTGTTATTCAGCAAGTCCTGACATTGTGCAAAGTAACACACCTATGTCTTGATATACTGCACTAACAATGTATACCACAGGTAATGTTGACATAGGGCTAACTAAATATTTTTAAAAAATGTTTTTGTGGTATTTTTCATTGGTTTATGTATATTACCTTTAGTTAAGAGGTATCATAAAATGAATGGTTTTCTTATGGATAAAAATAATAGCCACTAGCTGGGCAGTGCTTACATACACCTTTAATTTTAGCACTTAGGTCTCAGAGGCAGATCTTTGAGTTTGAGTCCAGCCTGATCTACATAGTGAGTTCCAGATGGCCAAAACTTCACAGAAAAAGTCTGGTCTCAAAAACCACCTAGTTGTCCTTACCTTTTTTCTCAGCGACAGGGAGCCACTGTGAATACAGGCAGAGCTGTGGACTGGGAAGTAGATTGCAGAGGAGATCAAGATTAGTTTTAGAAACTGGCCCTGACCATTCATTCAGTCTTTTTTGTATAGAAAGCATTGATGTTCATTTCTGTATTATTGCTCTCTTGAATAAAGTAATAGCAAAAGTACTTGATTTTTTTTTGTGACAATTATTTAATTCATACCATGTAATTGCTTTGTTAGGTTTATTTTATGCTATTGTTTCTTTACGAAAATTTATTTGTATTATTTTATTGTATTTTTATTAGAATTAAGGTAAAAATTCTTAGTGTGTTTGACCAAAACATAGAGATTTACTTCTCATTTTTAGAGGTATAAATTCTAATAAAAAGTTCCTGCGAGATCATTGTTTTGAGTGCCCGAGTAAAGGTTCTCAGATGTCTATCTTTTCATAGTTGCCAAAGGGGCAAAGCAGTTCTCTGAAGCTCTCAAGGCAACCATCAAACCAGAGAAGGCTTTATTCACAGGACAATCAGCTCTCAATGCTCTGCCTTCTGATAATATTCTGTTGGATTATTTCTTTTAAGATATGAACTAAAGAGATGTTCATCATCCTTAGTCATTAGGGAAATGCAAATCAAAACAACCCTGAGATTCCATCTCACACCAGTCAGAATGGCTAAGATCAAAAACACAGGAGACAGCAGTTGTTGGCGAGGATGTGGAGAAAGAGGAACACTCCTCCACTGCTGGTGGAATTGCAAGCTGGTACAACCACTCTGGAAAGCAGAATGGCGGTTCCTCAGAAAACTGGGCATGACACTCCCGGAGAATCCGGCTATACCACTCCTGGGCATATACCCAGAGGCTTTACCTGCATGCAATAAGGACACATGCTCCACTATGTTCATAGCAGCCTTATTTATAATAGCCAGAAGCTGGAAAAAACCCAAATGTCCCTCAACGGAGGAATGGATTCAGAAGATGTGGTATATCTACACAATGGAATACTACTCTGCAATTAAAAACAATGAATTCACGAAATTCCTAGGCAAATGGTCAGAACTTGAAAATATCATCCTTAGT
Source organism: Tokudaia tokunoshimensis (assembly GCA_036184795.1). NCBI lineage: Eukaryota > Metazoa > Chordata > Mammalia > Rodentia > Muridae > Tokudaia > Tokudaia tokunoshimensis. The sequence continues at coordinate 9,305,027 of BTHU01000011.1, read as the reverse complement.
GAGGTAACCCAATCACAAAACAACACATATGGTATGCAGTCACTGGTAAGGGGATATTAACCCAGAATCTCAGAATACCCTAGACACAATTCGCATATCAATAGATTTCTAAGAAGATGGAAGGAGAGACCCCTGGTCCTGGAAAGACTGGGTGTAGGGGAATGCCAGGACAGAGAAGCGAGAGGGGGTTGAATGGGGAAAAGAGGGAGGGAAGGGGGCTTATGGGACTTTCGGGGAGGGAGTTAACGGGAAAGGGGAAATGATTTGGAATGTAAATAAAAAAAAAAGAAAAAAAAAGATATGAACTTAGAATAGTAAAAGCATTTTATCTATAGCTGTAGGAGTGAATAATCTGGTTTGCTGTTGGATTGCCTTCTATTATCATATATTTCTTGATAGTAAATCACCCTTCTATGCCTAATCCCAAATCTCAAATTGTAGGATTGGATGATGCCTGATAAATATGGATTTACTGGCATATCTTTGAGTACTAAGTTTATCAAGAGTTAATGCAGAACTTATATTTTAAATATTAAAGTTAGCTGAAAAGAAATTCTTATTCTAATGTTTTTAGGATACTGGCTTTATTTTTTATTACTTTTATTCGTTCATAAAATTATCTGATTATGAAGCATTTAACAGATAGCTTAAATTGTTCTTAAAATTTTTAACAAGAATTAATAAGCTTAAAAACTACAAGCTTGACCCATGGAATAGTATTAAAGCTAATTCAAGATTCACTCACCAAAGGCACTCCAATTTTAACACAGCATAATCAATTTTCTTCCCTAGAATCCTCTGTATCAAAGACAATGTTCTTTATGTGATTTTTCCATTTAAGTTTCACATGTTCTCACTTTTTTAAAACCTCATTGATAACACTTTCAATCCTCGAAATCATAAAATGGAAAGAGAGAAACAATTCCAGCTTGTTGTCCTCTAATATCCATGGGCTGCCCGTGGCATGTGCTTACACTCCAAAATGGCAAACAATTAATGTGAAAACATAATAAAAAACACCTTAAAGGTTAAAATGGGTGTTAGCAAGAGGGTTTTGAGTTTTTAAAAAGTACTAGGTACCTAGGGCCCAGATTCCATATAGCTTTTATTGAAAAGGAATCTAAAACTGAACCCCTGCAAAGTAGATGTGGGTTTTGTTGTTAAAAAGACCTCTTTTGGGATAGCCAACAGAAATATTTAACACAAATATTATTAGGTTTAATCTTCCGGATAAGTAAGTTACTCTCTACCTTCTGGGACTCACAGTGAGTTAAAGTTTTAAGGACTGACCAGCAGTTTTGGGGTTTATCCTATTTAGTCTCTGGGCTATCAAGTTTCTGGTTCTGAGTTATGAGAGCAGTGGTGAGTATGAGTTCCTTCCCATGGAGTAGGTCTTAAGTCAAGGCAGATATTGGTTGGCTGCTGTCACAAGTTCTGTGCCACCTGGTACATTTTTTAGGCAGGACCGATTTTAGGTCAAAAGTTTTGTGCCTGTATTGGTGTCCACATTTCTCTTTTGATAGTCTACAGAGTGCCTTTCAGGACCAATGAGATTAGAATGTATGGATGTAGGCTCCATATAGACAGCTCAACTACATATTCAAAGAATTGTGGTGGGTTGTCCTCAGCAATATGGCTCCAGTGCCAGTTTTTAGAGATGTACCTATTGTCTTAGCAACAGCCTGGGTTCTTTGGGGGTTCTCTTGGCCAACACTTCAATTAAATGCAACCCAGTCTCAACAATGGAGGCCTTCCCTGTCTACAGGAGACGGCCAGTTGAGACTCCATATCCTTCACTATTATGAGTCCTTATTAAAGGGTTGTCTTCACACATTCCAGGAACTCTTCACAATACTAGGTTCCCAGCCACCAAATCCCTCCCAATTACAGTCATCTCCCCTTGCACTCTTTTCTTCCACCCCATCTGCCCCCACCTGATCCTCCCATTCCCATCCATAACTGTCTCTGGTATGCCTGTAAATTCTAATCTATTTCCCCTCCCAAGGAGACCCATGCATTACCCCTACACATTTGCTCTTTTCTTAACCTCTCTGAGTCTACAGATAATAAGTCGATTATCATTTACTTAATAGAAGTCAATACATACTGTATTTATATTTCTGGGTCTGAGTTAACTCACTCAAAGTGATTTTTTTCTAGTCTGTCGATTTGTCTGCAAATTTCATGATGTCAATTTGTTTTAACATCTGAGTAGTACTCTCTTGTGTAAGTATGCCACATTTTGTTTATACATTTTCTGTTAAGAGACATCTAGGCTGTTTCTAGTTTTAGGTTATCATGAATAAATTCACAGTGAATTTGGTTGAGCAAGTGTCCTTCTGATATGGTGGCACATTGTTTGGTATATGCCCAAGAGTGGTATAACTGGATAGTGATATAGATCAATTCTCAACTTTCTGAAGAATTGCCATACTGATTTCCATGTTGGCTGTACCAGTTTGATTCCCAGCAGCAATGGAAGAGTGTTCCCTTGCTCCACATCCTCATCAGCTTATGCTTTCCTTGTGTTTTGATTCTGACAGATGTGAGAGAGAATTTCAAAGTCATTTGGTTTTCATTTCCTTGATAGCTGAGGATGTTGAATACTTTAAAAAACATTTATCAGCTATTTTAATTTTTCTACTGAGAATTCTGTTTAGATCTATACTCTTAATTGTATTATTTGGTTTTTTTTTGAGATTTAGTTTCTTGAGTTTTTTATATACTTTGGATATTAGTTCACATATCTACGTATGTGCAGTTGGAAAAATATTTTTCTCTTTCTGAAGGCTTCTGCTTTGTCTAGTTGGCACCGTTCTTTGCCTTACTGAAGCTTTTCAGTTTCTTTACGTCTCATTTATTAATTATTGATCTTAGTGCCCGTGCTATTGTTGTTCTGATTAAGAAGTCCTCTCCTTTGACAGTGTGTCTATGGCCTTAAGAAGTTATCTCCTTTGACAGCATGTCTATGGCCTTAAGAAGTCATCTCCTTTGACAGTGTGTCTATGGCTATTCCCACTCTCTTGTCTATCAGGTTTTGTTGTGTATCTGGTTTTAGGTTGAAGTCTTTGATATATTTTGACTTTAGTTTTGAGAAATAATTTTCAATAAATTAACTCCTAATAATGTTCTGCTATATTCATAGATCAGTTTCTTATTCAGTCTTCATCAGAGTGGCTTCCTCTGGCAGGAAATGGGTAAAAATGCAGAGACCCCCCTCCCCCAGCTAGGTACCATCATCAGGTCACATGTTAGCTCTTTAGTAAATTTTTAAATTGTCAACCAACCACACAGTATTCAAGTTTCTAATTACACCATTGTATGTCCCAAACAGGGCTTGTATGGGATTGGCTTCCAAGATTTTTCATTCTCTGTCTGTCTTCCTACCTTAATTTTGCCAATAGTATTCTGTGTAAATAATGTAGTTTAATTCTTCTCAGTCATATACATTGCCTGATTGGAGGCAAGACATTTTGTATCTGCAATAGTTTCAAGAAAATCAGCTTTATTTTTTATTGAGAAAATCTCTGGGTAATGAAATTCCCCAGAATTCAATGAAAAAAAATATCAAAGTATCATACTTCAGGACCCCATTGAAAAGTATTACATGTGGAAATTAGGCATCAGATGAAATATGATTGGGGAGAGCCATGAGAAATATGAGAAATCTTTGTGGGTGTAGTTTAAAAAGATAGTACAAAAAGGGAAAGAGAATAGAACTTGCTATGGAAGTGCTGAGCAAGGATCATCTGGCCTGATTCTAAGAATATCACCATGGAAGGTTGACCACGTTGGGTACAGTGATGAGAGGGGATATTAGAGGACAACACTAGAGAAAGAAACATGAAGAACACTTCATGGAGTAAGTACCTTAGAGATCAGCATGTGGTTTTAGAGAGCTTCTCAAAATGAGATGGAAACCACTGAAAGGCTTGAAACAGAAATGATTTGATGTAAATTATGTTACAAGAGCTTTTTACAACTATTCTAAGAACAGCTGGAGAAGATCAATAGCAGAAGCTGATAAATCAGGAGTGTGTTTTAATAATCAGAAGAAGAAATGATCAACTAGGTCGGTTATGTCTGTAATCTACTGTGTATTCTTTGAGTAGAGCATACAGTATGGTTTTTCAGTTTGTTTTATTTTTTTGTTTTGTTTTTTTTTTTTTGAGATTTTTTTTTCAGGTTCTTTAAAAGGAACCTGATTTACACAGAGTTCTAAAGTGCAAATATCATGTTACTTTCCTACATCAATTTTCATTTCTTGTTCTAGGGCTTGAATATTACTTATTAATATGACATGGCTTGGTATTTATTTGATTTCCTCTTGCTATTCTTTGGACAATGCTACTGAGATAATAAACACAGAATGTGTAAAACTAACTTCTTCTGTAATTGAATCAATGGTCTCCTTCCAGGAATTTGGAGTCAGAGTTTTCTAATTCTTAAAATATTCATTTTGCTATTTATAAATGTATACATGTATGTCATTGATGGAAATTTATTACCTGGATAAATTTATTACCTGGTAAACAGATGTCATTTTTTTTCAAATGCAGTCAGATAAACACATGATATATCATTCCTAATTTTTGTATTAGATATTTTCTTTATTTATATTTCAAATGTTATCCCATTCCTCATTTTCCCTCCAATCCCCACATCCCTTCCTCCCTCCCTCTGTTCACCAACCCACCCATTCCTACTTCCCTGACCTGGCATTCCCCTACACTGGGGCAATGAGCCTTCACAGAACCAAGGGCTTCTTCTCTCATTGATGTCTTAGAAGGCCATCCTCTGCTATATATACGGCTAGAGCCATGGGTCACTCCATGTATATTCTTTGGTTGGTGGTTTAGTCCCTGGGAGCTCTGAGGGTACTGGTGGGTTAATATCGTTGTTCCTCCTATGGGGCTGCAAACGCCTTCAGCTGCTTGAGTCCTTTCTCTAACTCCTTCATTGGGGACCCTGTGCTCAGTCCATCTACTTCTGTATTTGTCAGTCACTGGCAGAGCCTCTCAGGAGACAGCTTGCAAGCACTTGTTGGCATCCACAATAGGGTCTGGGTTTGGTAGCTGTACATGGGATGGATCTCCAGGTGGGGCAGTATCTGGATGGTCTCTGCTCCACACTTTGTCTCTGTATCTCCACACTTTGGTCTTCCTTCTTCTTGAGCTTCATTTGATCAGTGAATTGTATTTTGGGCATTCCAAGCTTCTGGGCAAATATCAAGAAAGCCAAGCATGCATAGTTTATTGAGCAGAATGTTAGTAGCTCTCTATACTAGGGAGAAGTCTTGAAAATGAGTTGTCCAGCATAATATTTTTGATTATAGTCTCACTCTTTTAAAACTCTCATAGTTTTTATTTTGAATTTGTTTGATTTTGATATTTATAGACTGATTGGATGATTGACGGTTCAAGTCTGCTCTTTTGAGACAAGAGTACAGTATGTAGCCCAGGGTAGCCTTGAACTTTTGAGTATTCTTACTCTACTCTGAGGCCATGGTATTAGGATGACAGAAATGTTCAACCACTATTGATTTCTAACAATTTAAATGGAATAGAAGGAAAATTTAATAAGCATTTTATGTAATTTATTTTTAAATAACCAAGTTTCCCCTCTCTCTTCTTCCTGCATTTTGAATTTGTTTGATATTTTCTTGATTGGTCCTCAGTTTTGTCCACTTACTGTCTTGAATGGGTCACTGTTTGCTATTTCTTCTCTTGCCCCTGAAGAATTCAGTAGTCCTTTTATTATTCACCGTTTTGATTTCTGTTTCAGATCTTGTCCTTGTTCCTTTTTGTATTACAACAATTCTTCTTGACTCAGAAGTCTATTCTCCACTGCTTATCTGCCCTTACTTCTGTCATTATTTTACTTTGCTCTTTCCCCATGGGCTCTGATTCAATTACTGCCTGAACTTTACTCTGTGGATTCCTGTGTGGATAGAGGACCAGCTCCTGCAGTTTTGGTCTCCTGTAAAACCAATCTAAGGCACAGTGTCACCTGGGTCTATTTGTCTTTGTACGTTTCACACCATGTTTCCTGAATGGTATGACCTCCATACTTCTCAAAGTTAAATAGTTAAAAGAAAATTTCTAAATATGTCTTCTGATTAGCCTTGTGCTTCTTAAGGATATTTTCTATAGGAGGCTTCAGCATGATACTCTTTTTGTCTTTTTGAAGGGTGATGATTTGTGCCTTGGGTTCCTCTTCCTCTCTTGTCTGTGCCCTATTTTTTTTTAAAACACATCATTTTCTATATATCATTTTATATAAATGACCATTTTTAAATTTAATTTCTTCTTTTCCCTTTGAGAAGATGGCTTAGTGCCTTTCTCTGCCCTATGGTGTAGGTAAGATTGATGTCTGTAGTTGCTCTGGGTAGCCAGCAAGCACTTGAGAGCACAGTACAGCAGGGCTGACATGTATACCTGTTGTATCCTGTCTGCCTCTGAATAGGATACATATTTCTAAAATCAGCATGCATGTGAAGGGAGAGCTAGAGGAGGAGGTAAGAAAAAGTGGTTTATCAATTATACACTCAGCTGGTTTCTGGATGGAAATTCTGAGAGAAGGTTATAATTTTTAAAAGAGTTGACTTTAAATGGCTGATTTGTATGGTGAAAGTAAGTTGTTTATCACCATTTTCTATTTGCTCCATAATAAATCTCCATAATCCCCAGCTTCATTATGATGAAGTTATGCTAAATAATAAGGCATAATATGGGAAGAAGGGGGATAGAAAAAGAAGCTGAGTTCAGGCTATCGGAGGTAGCAGAACAAAGTAATTCCAGGGAGCTAGTACTTGGGCTATTAGCTTTTATATTACAGATCCCAAACTCTCTCTGTTCTTCCGACTCATTACAAGACTCTCATTGTCCCTGGCCCTTCAATATATCTAATTTTTTTATTTTTTTAATTGATTATCTATCTATCTGTCTGTCTGTCTGTCTGTCTGTCTATCATCTATCATGTATCTATGATTTATCATCTATCTCTCTTTTTCTGTCATCTCTACATTCCCCATCTCTACCTCTTTCTTGTGTAAACCATATGCATGTAATTTTTAAAAGACTAAAAAAGAAAACAGGAAAAATGGAGAAGAAAAAGAGAAGAAGGAGGATGAGGACAAGGAAGATGAGGAGGAGGAGGAAAATGAGCAGAAGGAGAAGAAGAAGGAAGATGAGGAAAGAGAGAGAGAGAAACTGAGTCAAATGACTAACCCCTAACATGATTAGGAATGCATGGAATGTAGAGTCTGTACATTCTCACGATTCCAGAGACTGCTTTACAGACTGTTTTCATTCGAAAACAATATACACTTAGTGAGATATTAGCCAAATTCACCTGGAAATGTGAAGTTACTAGCTCCTTGGGACCATGAACATCTATCCTAATCAGGTTAATATTTTTACTGAATTATTCATTCTCTATTACTTAAAGATTTATAAACATGTTTAGGAGATCAGCAATTGGCAAAAACATGGTTGCAAACATAAGCTGACATGCACTCTTTTTGGTAGGTAATTGGTAGGAATTATGATCTCTTTGATTTCTGGTTTTCATCCTGGTCTTCAAAAACAAAACAATTTGAGCAAAGTTTCAGATTGATGGCTAGTGTCTCTCTCCTTCTATTTTCACATATAATTTTCTTCCATTTGCCTTCATTATTTTTCATTTTTCTTTGTTTTATAGAGTCTGTGCCTTTTACTAAAAGCTGTCTCAGAAGCCTTTAGAAATCCACAGCACATACATACAAAAGGATGAAATAAACATACCTCCTCAATTTGTTTTAAGAGATGGCTGAGCTGAACTGAATGACCTCTAAGGTCCCTTCCAGCTCTAAATTTATGTTGTTGTCACCAAAGGCAGACAAAAGAAATCCATTAGGGTCTAGGCTAAGAGATGAATGTCAAGTACTGTATCCTTGCTACAGGTGTATTTCTTCTTAAAGGCAGTGTTTGAGATTCAGGCTGCTCTGAATCCTTACAGCCTTGCAGTGATAAAACAGAAGTAACAGTTAAAAATACAGAATATCAGTAAAAATGCTAGTTTATTCTTAAACAAACTTAAAAATCTTTAAATATGTGTTTGAGTCATTTATATAAAATGGAGGAACTAAGATGAACTTAATAGATATGTCTAATTTTATGAAACTGATTAGATATGAATATTGTCACGAATGCTATTACTCTAGCCTTAAGTGTGGCTAAAATTAATTTTTATGCCTGTGAGGGTCTCTAAGGTATTAAATCCGAACAACCTTGTAACAGTTAGTCCTGTGATATCTTTAGAAATCATGGATCCATATTTGGAGTTTTCGAATGGAACGAATGCTTTGATATTTTATTTGCTGTGCTGGATGTAATACACAGGGCCTTAGATATGCAGGGTAAGTGCTTTACCATGAAGATACAGGCCTAGCACAAAATTTCTGATTGTAAGATATCATATCTGCTTTTATATATTACATCATTTGTATTGTCTTTCATATGGCTAATTTTTCTTAGAAGTCATTGAAAATACAGAATATCTAAATGTTGCATTTATGATAACAATTTCTGAAGTAGGACATATTGTTTTCCTAAGGCACACTGAATTTTGACAGAAAAAAATTAATATTATAGTTTAGTGAATGCTTAGTGCAATATAAAATTTTAAAATAAAAATTTTTCAATATGGAAATAAGAAAATGTGACTTTGACCAAAATCACGGAGAATTTTTCTTGGGTTGTTCATAGAGCTTGTACGTATTTCTATAACAGCTTTCTCACTGAGTCAGAAGGTAGCACCTGTGAAGATTTTGGGAAGCAGAGTCTGTGACGTCCTTTAGAAATAGGGGATTTTCAGATGTTGCTGAGTTGATGTGAGGTAACACATGGAAGATGTGCACGGAGCAGAGGCAGAATTTAGCATCCTAGAACTAGTGGAAGAAGTGTGACAGCAGGAGGAGTTGTGAGAAGCTGTAGAGGAATGAGAAGCTGTAGAGAAAGGAGAAGCTGGAGAAGAATGAGAAGCTGGAGAGGAATGAGAAGCTGGAGAGGATGGGGGTATACTGCCTTTGAGCCCTCATGGAGAAAAATTCTGGCCTTGGAACACCTTAACATTGGATGCATCTACTTGAGAGTGGTGGCAAAAGGTGTTCTGCCCTCAAACATAAACGTTTTGTCATTCTGTGTATTTTATTTTAAGATAATTCTCTCGTCTTTATATACTATATAATACAGAAGTTTTTTTCCCGTGATTTCTAATGTGACTTGATAGGAATTACCAAAGTATTAATTTGCAGAGTTTTTTGGTAATTTTCCACTTATTGTACTTTCTAAACAACTTTGTTATTTTCATTTATTTACTTGAGCTTTTATTGAAAATAGACTTTTTTCTCACATAATATGTTTTGATTATGGTTTTCTCTCACTTATCCCTTTCTTTCTTCACTTTCCCCTTAATCTGGATGCATCCCTCATTAAAAAACAAATAGTCTTCTAAGGGACAATAATATAATACAATAATACAAAACAAAGATTACTGTAGGCTTATACTTTTCAAGACCTATTTTAATAAGTGTACCTAAATGCTTAATTTCCCTTCTAGTCCATCACCTACCATTGATAGTGGAAAGGAAACATTAATAGGGCAAAGGAGGAGGTGGATCTGTTTAGAAATATTTCTTTGGGGTGGATCCATTCTGTATTGTCAGGTTATCAGCAGTTCAGTTCACACAAATCAACAGTGGTAGCTTGATCCACTAGAAAACGCCATTCGTGAATCAGCAATGGCAGTTTGATCCAGAAGAAACCATGAGGCTCTGCCAATCAACCTGAGTCCTCAGAAGTGACAAAAATGTGCCAGAATATCACCAGAAGTTCTTTGGTGCATTATCCATATGACGTGATGATAAACAATGACCATCAAAGAGCAGCAAGGTGAACTGATACTACACAGTATTGTCCACTATCTGTGGGGTTATATTTGTTCTCTTTACAAACACCATGTGTTCTCTCAATCATTTGCTTTAGCAAAACATCACTTTCCCTTTTTCAGGAAGCTTCTAGAAAAATTCCATGTGTGTTCTCAGCAAAACATCCTCCCACATACCTGTGTCCACAAAAATATCCTCTCAAAAAACAGTTTCCAGAGAAAGTATCACATGACACAATGAGTCTCCAAAGAAACCAGAAATTTCCACTTCAATTAACACATCACAATACTACAAATCAAATAGAAGAATAGAGCCGAAGAAAAGGCACAAAAACCAGAAACTCACTTGTTTGCACTCTCGAGAATTCCATAAGAACACTGAACTGGAAACCATAATATATACACAAAGGACTTGAAGGAGAAACAGAGAGAGAAAAGTAAATAAAAATAAAGACTACTAAAATAATCTTTAAAAAAGGAAAATTTCGGACATGACAGTATAAGCAAAGGAACCTCAAAGATGCCATTTTTCATTTTTTATTGGCCCTCTACTGCTGAGTATGCAGCCTACCCTAAGAACAGTTTGATTGCTCAGTTCAACTCCTTTGGAGGAAACAAACATTCATTTGTAAGTGGTTGTTTATTGGAGATTTACTTTGGGTTGCGGAAACATGGGGGCATGTTCCCCCTTCTCCTTTCACAATTATTTGATGGGTTCACTTTTCTGAGAAAGTTGTGTCTACATCTCCAGTCCACTCTAGAACCCCATCTTGTTTAGACTTAAGTAAGCCCTGTGCATGCTGCCTTACATCTGTGTGTTCATATGTACAACAATCTTGTTGATTTAGAGGGCCTTGGTTTCTTGGAAGATGGTTTGTCTTCTCTGCATCTTATGTTCTTTCTGTCCCCTCTTTCACATGGTTCCCTGAGCACTATGGGAGGGATTTCGCGGCAACATCCTGTTGAGGACTGAACATTCCTAGGTCTCACACTCTCTGTATAATAACTCATCTGCTACAAGAGAAAATGTCTCTGATGATGACTGAGCAAAGCACTGTTCTACGAGTATAATAGAATGTCACTAGGAATCATTTTATTGCCATACTGTTTTGTAGAATAGTAATATTTGGTTTACCCTATGTCCCTGAACTATCTAGTCACAGAGTCTTTGTCACCTTGCAGTATTAAGTATGAGTCCTATCTCTTGCAGTGGACTTTGAGTCAAACTAGAAATGGGATGGTTACTTACACAGCTTTGTGCTAACATTTCACTAGCATATCTTGCAGGCAGGAAATCACTGAAGAAGAAAGTGATTAACGCTGGCTTTGTGTTTATCTTTCTCCTTTGGTAACACGAAGAGTACCTTTGGGACCCTGTACCCAAGATACTAACATAATGGGTAGGAAGGTTCTATGTAGGCATCGGTTCTACCTTTTCATGTTCCTATAGTCTTAGCAACAGCCTGAGATGTTTGTGGATTCCCATGGTACCCCTTTGGCCAAAGCTTCAATTAGATGTAACCCACTTCAGGTACTGGAAGCTTTATTTGATGAAAATAAATAACCAATTAGAGCTCTACCGCCTCAATAGTCTTGGTGATTTTATTTAGATTGCGTTAAATATGTTTATATTTATGAAGCTTCTGGTCCAGTACTACCCCTCAAATGTCCCCTACTTCTGTTTCTCTTCGTATTCCATCTGTTGTCTTTTTCCCTTCCTTTCTCTATCTTTTCCTCCTGTTCTAGCCATGCATAACTATATATTCTATTTCCCTTTAATACAGAAATCTATCTGTCCCTACCTAGTCCCTTAGAGTATATCTCACCTCTGTAGGTTTAAAATTATAGCTTGATTACTGTTAGCCAAACAGCTAGTACTACAAATAAGAAAATACACATTATATTTGTCTTTCTGAATCTGTGTTACCTCACTTAGAATGAGTTTCTAGTTCTATATATTTCCCTGTGAATTTCACTTTTAATTGCTGAGTAATATTCCCTTGTGTGAATGTACCACATTACTATTATCTATTGTAATTTCTGGCTCTTATGAATAGAATAACAATGAACATGGTTGAGCAAGTGTCTTGTGGTAGAATGAATTATTCTTTAGGTATATTCTCAAGAGTAACAGAGCTGGACCTTGCTATATCTGCAATATATCTACTCCCCGTGTGTTTCTGAACTGCCACAGTGACTGCTGCAATGACAGCAAAACTTTACACTGCCACCAGAATGAGCTGTCACCTGTTTTATTGATCTTTAATAGTCTGAAATTTGTAAGATAAAATCCCAAAGTAGTTTTGATTTGAATTCCCTTGATAACTAAGGATATTTAACATTTAAATATTTCTCAGCCATTAGAGATTCCTGTGTATGTATATCTCTGTTTAAATATATCTCCATTTTTAAATTGGATTATTTGTTTTCTTGACATCTAGTTTTTTTTAATTCTTGAAACATTTTAGATATTGACCCTCTGTTGGATATGCAGGTGATAAAAATCTTTGCCTATTCTGTCAAAATAACTGCATCCCTTGGCATGCGGAAACTTCATTTTCATGAGGTCTTATTCGTTGACTGTTGATCACAGTCTCTGTGCTTATGCTGTTACTATAACAGCTGTGTACTCTTCAAAAGTCTTTTCCTGTGGCAATTAGTTCACAGCTATTCCCCAATTCTCTTCTACTGGATTCACTATATCTGGTTTTATGTTGAGGTCTTTGATCCATTTACAATTGAGTTTGCACGAGGTGATATGTATGACTCTATTTGGATTCTTCAACCAGTTTGATCAGCACACTCTGTTAAGTCCTTTTTTTCCAATGTGTACATAGGTGTGGAGATCTATCTCTAACTATTTAGATTGTATTAGCAATGTTTCTGTTTTGTGCCAATACCATGCTGTTTGATTACTATAGCTCTGCAATACAACTTTTTTTCTTTTTTTATTGGATACTATCTTTATTTACATTTTAAATGTTATCCCTCCCTCCCCAAATCCCCTATCCCATTCCTCTCCCACTGCTTCTATGAGGGTGCTCCCCCACACATCCACTCCTGCCTCCCCACCCTGGCATTCCCTTACACTGGGGCATTGAGCCTTCACAGGACCAAGTGCCTCTCTTCCCATTGACGTCCGACAAGGTCATCCTCTGCTACATATGCGGCTGGAGCCATGGGTGTCTCCATGTGTACTCCTTGGTTGGTGATTTAATCCATAAGACTATGGGGGTCTGATTGGTTGCTATTGTGGTTCTTCCTATGGGGTTGCACACCCCTTCAGCTCTTTCAGTCCTTTAATTTCTTTTTTATTTAATGTCTTGACCCATTTTTCATTAGTTGTGAGTTGTTCAGTTTCCATGAGATTGAAAACATTCTGTTGTTGACTAAATAATTTCACTTTTATGTAGAATAACATTCTTTTAACTAAAAGTTGAATTGATTCTTATATAAATGACAATTAAAAATATTCAAAATGTTGTAAACTCCAACAATTTCTAAAATTTTGTCTCTCAGATAAAATATTGACTATAGGATCGTTATATGTTGAATTGTAGAGCATGTCTCCATTATTACTGAGAGCAAGTGAGCAAGACAGATAGCTATAGACAGATTACTAGAGAGAGAGAGAGAGAGAGAGAGAGAGAGAGAGAGAGAGAGAGAGAAAGAGACAGAGAGACAGAGAGAGAGAGAGAGATAGAGATATATCTGGATATAGAGATAGATAGATAGATAGATAGATAGATAGATAGATAGATAGATAGATAGATAGATAGATAGATAGATGTTGAATTTATACTGTGAACCATTTTGACTTACCTTAAAATGTGTTTTAGAGCCTATACAATAGTACGCACATATAGCATATTTTCATATAATACATGAAACACGGCAGTGAAAATCCAAAACAAAATATATTTGTGCTTATTAGCCAATGTAGATCAATAAACAATAAATTTTATTGCACAGTTTTAATTTTAAAATTTATGAACAGAAAATGTAAGTTACTGAGGTATTTCAGGAATCTATATTTAACAGACTGGAGCTAGAATAGAACATTTTAAGTCTGAGCAGTCACTTTGAATTTTAGGAAGATAATTATAAAGTACAGCAAATATGTATTTGCTTGATTCTTAGTTTTAACTACTATGACGTATTTGTAAGTTCCATTTACAGGCAAACGTGAATAACCCTGATTATTTAATGTTCTCTGAAGTGTCAGTATGCTTCTGACTCCAGTAACTCGGGTGCTTCAGTGCTGACTTTTCTTTTTTCTGACTCACACTGCTACTTACATTACACACTGTTAAGAAGTTGCTGACCTGTGGTCGTCTTGGCTAAACTGGCAAGCGGTGAGTTGATTCATGCCTTGCCCAAGTGAGGCAGCAGACTGAGTCATGCCCATTTCTTAATGAGTTCATGCTTTCTAGTTTTCCTAAGCATACTTTTTCTAAATTGTTCAATTGCAACGGTGTGCTGAAAGTTCATTATTTGTAAACCATGCAGTGACTTTTTTTTTTATTATCTAAGTTTTTTTTATTTACATTCCAAATCATTTCCCCTTTCCCGTTTCCTCCCTCCCCGAAAGTCCCATAAGCCCCCTTCCCTCCCTCTTTTCCCCATTCAACCCCCTCTCCCTTCTCTGTCCTGGCGTTCCCCTACATCCAGTCTTTCCAGGACCAAGGGTCTCTCCTTCCATCTTCTTAGAAATCTATTGATATGCGGATTGTGTCTAGGGTATTCCGAGATTCTGGGTTAATATCCCCTTATCAGTGACTGCATACCATGTGTGTTCTTTTGTGATTGGGTTACCTCACTCAGGATGATATTTTCCACTTCTGACCATTTGCCTAGGAATTTCGTGAGTTCATTGTTTTTAATTGCAGAGTAGCATTCCATTGTGTAGATATACCACATCTTCTGAATCCATTCCTCCGTTGAGGGACATCTGGGTTCTTTCCAGCTTCTGGCTATTATAAATAAGGCTGCTATGAACATAGTGGAGCATGTGTCCTTATTGCATGCAGGTAAAGCCTCTGGGTATATGCCCAGGAGTGGTATAGCCGGATCCTCCGGGAGTGTCATGCCCAGTTTTCTGAGGAACCGCCAAACTGCTTTCCAATGTTATCGGGCACCAATGGAGAAGTTAGGACAAGTACTGGAGGAGCTGAAGGGGGTTGCAACCCCATAGGAAGAACAACAATATCAACCAACTAGACCCCCCCCCAAAGCTTCCAGGGACTAAACTACCAACCAAAGCGTACACAGGGGAGCACCTATGGCTCCAGCTGGATATGTAGCAGCGATTGTCTTATCAGGCATCACTGGAAGGGGAGCCCCAAGTCCTCTGGAGGCTTGATGACCCAGGAGAGGGGAATGCTAGGCCACTGAGGCAGGAGTCCGTGGGAAGGTGGTGGAGCACTCTCATAGAAGCAGGGGGAGGGGGATGAGATGGGAGGCTTGTCGAGGGGAAACTAGAAAGGGGATAACATTTAAAATGTAAATAAATAAAATAACCAATACAAAAGAAAAAATAATATCACTATTTAAAACATATCACAAAGTATTACATTCATAACTGATTCATAATAGAAATTAATTTTTTATGAATAATAACAATTACAAAATATGATCTCACTCAATTAATTATATTTATTTTCACATCAGTAAAATCAGAGATAAAAATCTCATACCGAGATATGACATATATCATTTTAAAGCTAAATAAATGGTAGCTAGTATTTTGAAAATGGTTATATGTCTTAACAATTGAAGTGAGAATTTGAAACTGTAAAAAGTTTAATCATTACAAATTGATGCTACAATTGTCTTTATTCTCTAAAGCTCCTGTGAGCATCAATCTACCATAAAAGGTTATTTCCATAAATCTGGCTCATAAAGTCAGTCATAAGTGTTCTTTCTATTCTGAGGTTTCAAATTTAGGAATTTCTATGTAGAGAAAAATGTTGTATAGATGGATCATTCACAAAATAGCACTAAGAAACGTGGTTCAATGTAATGCAAGACTATAAGTGGAAATCCTCAGGCCAAACTACTGTATTTACATCATATTTGCTACCAGAAAGAGAAAGAAAGAAAAGAAAGAGTTTAAAATTAATTTATTCTTCTACAAGAAACTCACTGACACATGCCTGTAGTGTACTTTATAACCCCTGTTTCCACTCAGGTATGCAGACAGCAACACATTTATTAGACCAATTATAAAATCAGCATTCTACCTTATAGCAGTATTGAGACTCATGATCTAGATATGAAAGGAATTATAATATAAATCTATAAAATCAGTCATGCAAAATTTAGTGAAAACAACAAAAAGAGTAGCAGCAATTATATTTCCACTTTTGCTTTTTAACTACAGTTGTGGTAAAGAGAAACATTTGATCCAGTGACTAGCTCATCTGGATCCACCATGCTGTCTTGCATTCTGAACCAGTAGATCTGGGGTAAATGGCTGTGATTGATGATACTTTTGTTGTTATTACCTCAGGGTCAGATTCTGGACTTCTCACCTGTAATTGCATAACTACATATCAAATATTATAATTATGAAATGAATCTGCATCAAATTATATTGCATCCTACAAAATGAGGATCTGCCAGTCAAAAGGTTATGACTGGTTTCAAATACGCATTGCCAGTCAAGTCAGGAATGAAGTTAATATTTCCTAGTGACACACTGTACATAGACTTGCTGGCATTTCATTTATGCTGTAACTGTCCAGTATAGAGAGAACTGAAATCATGTTAATCAATATTATTTAGTCTTTTGCAGTGTGTGTGTGTGTGTGTGTATGTGTGTGTGTGTGTGTGTTTGGAGGTGTACGGTACTTGTCTTTGTCCTTGTTGATGGGAACAAGCCATCCTTCTAGTGAATATTCTAATATATTGTTTGCATCCATTACCACTCCTGCCGAGAAGAAATAAGCACATGTTGTGGGGCTTTTATTTCTGTATTTAAAAAATATAAAATATTCTCTGCTTTTGTACTTTGTTCTATTCTTCTCAATGAAATGTTTTTCAAATTAATTTCTTCCATGGGAATTCTTGAAATGTTTTCTCATTACTGTTACATTCAGAGAAAAGAAATAAGCTATTGGAGTTCTGTTCAAGAAATAATGATCTATAGAAGTTTCAAAATGAAATTAAACACATTTGTTAGAAAGTTTTATTTAATTTAGAAATCATATTTGTGCATCTAAATTTGTCTAGTGGGGAAGGTTTTAAAATCAAACTAGACTCCTCAATCACTTGTTTAGTGATGATGGAAATATTTCTTCTTGCCTGCAAATTTATGGCAAGATATTAGAAGTGAAACTGTCTGGGTAACAAAAGGATCAGGCTGGAAGGAGAGTGTGTGAAGGACACAGGAAAATGTGAGGCAAACATGAATACCTTACAGACCATAGTACACGAAAACATCCTGATGTAATAATGTATCCGGTACAATGAATATGCACAATCATAAATCATTGATATATTTGCCTGTGTATTGTTTATTCAACACATAGCTTAATGAAAAATATTTTCTTCCATAAATACTATTAGAAATAACAAAATTTTTGAAGTATTTTTTAAAATATATACTTATAACTTACAGTGTCCAAATCTCACCTTTTAATTTAGTACCTTTTTATTGTAATAAGTGTTCTTGATTAATTAAAAGCAAGTCAAGAAGGTGATTTTTGTTCCTCTCTAGGGCAATGGTTCTCAACCTTCTTATTGCTGTGATTCTTTAATACAGTTCCTTATCTTTTGCTGACCTTCTAATCATGAAATTATTTTCATTGCTACCTCATCACTATAATTTTGGCTCTGTTATAAATTGTAATATAAATATTTGTTCTTTCTGATGGTCTTTGGGGATCCTAATTAAAAGTTTTCTTGATCCAAAAAGGAGTCACCATCCACAGTTGAGAGCCACTGGTCTTGGATGTCTTTGAAGGTGACAGTCTTCAAAATATAATAAATCTAAAAGTATATTCTGTGTCATCCTTTATTTTAGACTGTGTAGCATCTCAGTGTTTTTTAATGTAGTTGTGTCTTATTTAATTTCATTTTACTGTTTTCTTTGTACCATTAATATTATCACACACAAATAATTGGCGACATATATGAAGGAAATAGAGTACTAAAATGAGAATGAATGACTAACAACTCCACAAGAACAAATTGAAAGGTCCTACAGTGGAAGAGAATTCTAGTCACTCTGTGTTCTTGCAAACACTTGATATCACCCATCTTTTCACTTGAACCATTGTAGCATGAACATTAGACTATTATTTCGGACTGTTATTACTCTTACCAAACAAGGAAGAAACTGCTTTCAATAAATCATATTTCACTTTAATTTTGATTATAATTTATAATGTTTTTACTATACAAATAAGACAAGTATAATAATAAATAAAATAAAATATTTAATAATAAAGTAGCTGAATGTGATTCCTCATCAGTCATAATTCTGATAAATTTTATCTGACTTATTTAATTAATCAACAGTATCATAGACTCTGATAATCAAAACACCAAAAAGCAAGAAATTCCTCTAGTTAATAAAAGTACCCTCAGTACATGTCAAAATTATTCCTGGTCTGTGAATGAAAAGGAATGCGAGTGAATTAACAGCTACATTGAAGTTGAGAATGAGCATTGCTTTCCATTACTTTAACTGTGGTTTTAGAAGAAATTGTATAAATCGTTCTTCCAGTGATGGCTGCTATTTGTCTGTTTAGTTGACAAACCTGAATGTTTACTGAGATTTGTGAAGATCTTACATCCTTTTCCACTATAAAATGATATAAATGGGAGTACCCAGAGAGTAAGCCACCAACCAAAGAGCATACAGGCCTGGCCCTTGGCCCCAAGCACATATGTAGCAGAGGACTGCCTTGTCTAGCCTCAGTGGGAAAGGATGCACCTAATCCTGTAGAGACTTGAATCCCAAGGGAAGAAGGATACAGTTAGGGATGAGTAGGGGTTAGGTTGGAGGTATATGGGAGCACCCTCTCAGAGGAAAGAAGGATGGGAAATGGAGTAAAGAATTCTTGAAGAAAGCACTGGGAAGGGGGCCAACACTTTGAATGTAAATAAGTAAAACACTTTAAAAATAAAGGAAAATGTTCCAATTAGAACGAAAGAACCATTTTCCAAAGTAAATGCATCTTTAATGATATTAGTAGGTTTCATAAACTTTCGTGTTGTTCACATGTCTTTTCCATTTTCCTTTCAGGGATGTTATCCTTGTCAGTAATATAAAAAAAGTATCCTAAGGATCTATCCCATATACAGTTACAAAACCCAGACATTATTATGGATGCCCACAAGTGCTGGCTGAATGGAGCCGGATATAGCTGTCACATGGGAGGCTCTGCTAGTGCATGACAAATACAGAGGGGGCCACTCTCAGCCAGTCATTGAACTAAGCACAAGTTTCCCATTGGAGGAGCTAGAGAAAGGACCCAGTGAACTGAAGGGGTTTGCAGAACCATAGGAGGAACAACATTATTAGTCACCCAGTACCCCCAGAGCTCCCAGGGACAAAACCATCAACCAAAGAGTACAGATGGGGTTACCCATGGCTCCAGATACATAGGCAGCAGAGGACGGCCTTGTTGGACAACAAAGGGAGGAGAGGCCCTTGGTCCTGGAAAGGCTAGATGCTGCAGTGTAGGGGAATACCAGGACTGGGAAGCAAGCGGGAGAGGGTTGATTGGGGAACAGGGGGAAGGGAGATGGCTTATGGGATTTTTTTTTGAGGGGGGGAACCAGGAAAGGGGACAAAGTTTGAAATGTAAATAAATAATATATCTAATAAAAAAAGAAAAAAAGAAAATTATTAGGAATTACTTTACTTATATAACTACAGTATACTGTTTAGAAAACAAGTGTAGTTATATATCAGGATTCTCCTAGGTAATTTTGAGATATGAATGAGTTTATCAATGAATGACTTCATTATCATTGACATTCTATATTTCCAGATTGGTTAGGAACATTGTGAAAAAAAGACTTACACCTCCTTTTCACCAAGTCTATTGGTAGAGAGTGTTGACTAGAGTAGGATTTCATACATTTTGGGGACTGATGAATTTAAATATTTTCATGAATAGTGAATTCATGTTGTATTATTCTTTTTTTGGGAAAAATTAACAGATACTCAACTACCATCTACTGCCTGTGAAATAATCCTATTACTAATGTCTCCATATTACTTGAAATAGATTATTTTCCATATCCCTATATCTACAAGAGATTTTGTGGATTTTTTTCATTGCAAACTTAATAATTTTGGCTTGTGTATCTAAATCCATGTGTGTTTATATGTGTGTATGTGTGAATGTTTGTATTTGTGTGTGTGTGTGTGTGTGTGTGTATGTATGTATGTATGTATTGCACTGGGGATTATCCAAATATTGCATAAAATAAATTGACATGAATATTGTGGGTGTAAATGTGTGTTATTCAGCCAGAATTAATAATATCACACACACACACACACACACACACACACACACACACACACTGACTCACCTACATTATATTATGCTGTTAAACATAGTTATAAGCCGAATATATCTCTTGTTATTTTCCCTATAAGCATCTCACCTCAGTAGAATGGCTCAATGGCTTATAGGTCTATAGTCTGAGAACCAGGCCTTCTTGTCCATTCCCAGAAAATGAAATTCTGAATCCAGGTGTCTCTAACCACTGTTAAGATGCACTTGACAACTCTCCAAATCATGAGATTTACTCATGATATTTTTTTACTCCATTAGCTATGCTCAGCGTGTAGTTGGGAATGGAATCAAAGCCCAGTCTGCAAATCCTGAAGTCAGAGTCAGAGGAACTGATCCTGTGATAAATCAGATCATTGATAAACTGAAGCATGTTATCCAGGTAAGTACAGGATTTTTATCTTTAATACATTTATTTTATTATTTTATTATATTGATGTTTATTTTATTATAAACTTTAAATGGTATATGATTGCTTTCTAACATATTTCATTTCTTTGCTACGTGAATCTTATATCCTACCTAAATTGAACTTTGGAATTATTTCTTTAAATATTTTGTTCCTGAAATACTTTGTAGAGTCATCACCATTTAAACTTAGTTCTAATGGTATGGGTGAACTGTGTGCATCCGTGACAAGCAGGTCTTCACCTCCTCCATTTCAGTAATGAATCTTTTAGGGTACATTCATCTTCAGTGAAGAAGCAGTAAGTCTAGGGACAACTATTATCACTAAAGAAAACATATACAAGACCACAAAAGCCGGAATATTCTTACATATAATTAAATTAACATCGTCCTAAACATTGCAATATCCTTAATGAAACTTAACTCATGAGTGAAGAGTCTGGATTTCTGCTATTTACTTATTTCACATTTTATATTTTAAGAGTGTAATATTACTGGTGTGCCCTCATTAGGTACTTCGGTTTGATATTTTATTTATTTATTTTTCTAATTTTTTTTATTTACATTCCAAATCATTTCCCCTTTCCCATTTCCTTGCTCCCCAAAAGTCCCATAAGCTCCCTTCCCTCCCTCTTTTCCCCATTCAACCCCCTCTCACTTCTCTGTCCTGGCATACCCCTACATCCAGTCTTTCCAGGACCAGGGGTCTCTCCTTCCATCTTCTTGGAAATCTATTGATATGTGAATTGTGTCTAGGGTATTCTGAGATTCTGGGTTAATATCCCCTTATCAGTGCTTGCATACTATGTGTGTTCTTTTGTGACTGGGTTACCTCACTAAGGATGATATTTTCAAGTTCTGACCATTTGCCTAGGAATTTCGTGAATTCATTGTTTTTAATTGCAGAGTAGTATTCCATTGTGTAAATATACCACATCTTCTGAATCCATTCCTCCGTTGAGGGACATTTGGGTTCTATCCAGCTTCTGGCTATTACGAATAAGGCTGTTATGAACATAGTGGAGAATGTGTCCTTATTGCATGCAGGGGAAGCCTCTGGATATATGACCAGGAGTGGTATAGCAGGATCCTCCGGGAGTGTCATGCCCAGTTTTCTGAAGAACCGCCAGACTGCTTTCCAGAGTGGTTGTACCAGTTTGCAATCCCACCAGCAGTGGAGGAGTGTTCCTCTTTCTCCACATCCTCGCCAACAACTGTTGTCTGGGTATAGTAGTGTGGCTGTCATTTGTGTTCTCTTAGAGTCTGTATGAGATCTGTCCATGATCTTCTGGCTTTCATAGTCTCTGGTGAGAAGTCTGATGTGATTCGGATAGGTCTTCCTCATATGTTACTTGGCTTTTTTCTCTTACTGCTTTTAATATTCTTTCTTTGTTTAGTACATTTGGTGTTTTGATTATTATGTGACGGGAGGTATTTCTGTTCTGGTCTAGTCTGTTTGGAGTTCTGTAGACTTCTTGTACATTCATCGGCATCTCTCTCTTTAGGTTAGGGAAGTTTTCCTCCATAATTTTGTTGAAGATATTTACTGGCCCTTTAAGTTGCAAATCTTCACTCTCATCTATACCTATAATCCTTAGGTTTGGTCTTCTCATTGTGTCCTGGATTTCCTGGATGTTTTGGGTTACACGTTTTTTGCATTTTGCATTTTCTTTGATGGTTGAGTAGATGCTTTCTATGGTATCTTCAGCACCTGAGATTCTTTCTTCCATCTCTTGTATTCTATTGTTGATGTTTGCATCTATGACTCCTGATTTCTTCTCAAGGTTTTCTATCTCCAAAGTTGTCTCCCTTTGTGATTTCTTAGTTGTTTCTACTTCCTTTTTTAGTTCCTGGATGGATTTGCTGAGATCCTTCACTTGTTTGCTTGTATTTTCCTATATTTCTTTAAGATACCCAGAGACTTTACCTGCATGCAATAAGAACACATGCTCCACTATGTTCATAGCAGCCTTATTTATAATAGCCAGAAGCTGGAAAGAACCCAGATGTCCCTCAACGGAGGAATGGATTCAGAAGATGTGGTATATCTACACAATGGAATACTACTCTGCAATTAAAAACAATGAATTCACGAAATTCCTAGGCAAATGGTCAGATCTTGAAAATATCATCCTTAGTGAGGTAACCCAATCACAAAAGAACACACATGGTATGCAGTCACTGATAAGGAGATATTGACCCAGAATCTCGGAATACCCTAGACACAATCCGCATATCAATAGATTTCTAAAAAGATGGTAGGAGAGACCCCTGGTCCTGGAAAGACTGGATGTAGGGGAACACCAGGACAGAGTAACGAGAGGGGGTTGAATGGAGAAAAGAGGGAGGGAAGGGGGCTTATGGGACTTTCGGGGAGGGAGGAAATGGGAAAGGGGAAGTGATTTGGAATGTAAATTAAAAAATAAAATAAAATAAATAATAAAAAAAAAGATACTTTTGCATTTCCTCTTTCAGGATTTCTGCCTTTGACCCAAGTTCTCGTGTATTTCTCTAAGCGATTTTTATGTTTCCTCCTCATGGGCTTCCATCTGTTGATCCATAGTCTCCTGTATTTCTTTAAGCAATTCTCATGTTTCCTTTGTAAGGGCATCTACCAGTTAATTCTTTTCTGTAAGTGATTTTTGTGTTGCCTCCCTATGGGCCTCCATCTGTTGACCCATATTCTTCTGCATTTCTTTATGCGATTTTTGTGATTCCTTTGTAAGGGCATCTACCTGTTGATTCATTTCTTTAAGCGATTTTTGTGTTGCCTCCTTATGGGCCTCCATCAGTTGACCCATGTTCTCCTGCATTTCTCTCAACGATTTTTGTGTTTCCTTTGTAAGGACTTCTACCCGTTGATTCATGTTCTCCTGTATTTCTTTATGGAATTTATTTGTGTCCTTCTTGAAATCCTCTAATAGCATCATGAGAAGTGATTTTAAATCCAATTCTTGCCTTTCGGGTGTGATGGGGTATCCAGGACTTGTTGCTGTTGGAGAGTTGGGTTCAGATGTTGCCATATTGCTTTGATTTCTGTTAGTAACATTCCTAAGTTTGCCTTTTGCCATCTGGTTACCTCTGGCATTAGTTGATCCTGCTGTCACTGGCTGTTGGTTGGACCTCCTGTGAACCTGCAAGGCTATTTCTGACCCCCCCCCCCGGATTACTGGGATTCCCCTGGCACCGATTTCTGGGGCCTGCCCTGCTCCTGAGTGACTTTGAAGCCCTGATGTGCCTTGCCCCAAGTGATGTTATATTGGGGAATCCCTGCACATCCGATGGCTCAGCGTAGTCAATCCTCGGAGAAGAGGTCACCAAAGGGAGGCTGGTACACTCCCGCCTTGTGTGGGTGCGTTCTCCCCCAGAACGGGGGTCCCTCTGCAGGGCAGATATCCCACAGCAGAGCTGGCCTATAAGTGACCACAGACCTGCCCAGCGCTTGGGAGCAGGGAGCACACAAGCTGCCTGAGACCCAAGCGATATTATGCTTGATTTTCCCTGTGCCTGGAGGTCCCAGTTGCCCTGTTGATGGAGCAAAGATGGCAGCGTCTGTCTGATATTTTATGTCATATACATTGCGTGTTTAACGTAATATATGAGCCATATTATGATAAGTATAAAAAGGAAAATATATATTGCATTAAAACTATTTATTAATTGGGACAATATATAACATATTATAAATACCATCCGCACTGCTTTGTTATAAGAAGGATTATTCCTTAAATTGTAGTCATTCTGTAACAATTTATGTATGTAGATATCTTCATTTTATTCAGAGATTGGTGTAGATAATTTATCACTTTTAGTATGATACTATATAAAATCTAAATAGTTCTGAATTTTGTTTGCATGTGGAGTATGTCTGAGTGACTTGTATGGCTGTCATCATTTAGGATTTTCAGAGACAGTTATTTGACCTCAGTTCATGAGCCTGTAAATCCCAATGAAAGTCTATGTGACCAGACATAGAGGCTGGTGTTTAAAGAGCTTGATTTCCCCTGAGAAGAACTGACCAATTCATTGCTTATCCATTTGCATGTACTGTGATACTTCAACAACCCCTTTGTTTGACAGCACCAGAGGCAAGTTCTTTTCAGAAAAAAAAATAAGTGTAAGAGAAAAGCATCTGAGGAATATCTGAGAGTAAACCTAACTCCATCACATAGTTAAAGCTAGAAACACTTCATTCAAAGACTAGGCTCCAAGGTGAAACAGCTACATTATGCTGCCAGTGACCCAAAGGCTGAGGTGAGTCTGGAGACAGAAAGTCTCCCAATTGCATCAGGAGCTGAAGCAACAGTGAGGAAGGGGTAATCTGTGGGCTGAGGTCACCTGGATATCTGCTGCTCAGCAGTAGTTGGCAGACATCTGTGACTATACCTCCCACATTTACCAGGAACTCATCTTAGCAAATTTTCCTCTGATTGGAATTTTTATTCTCCACAGCAATAAGAAGAATACTTGCAGCTGAAATTGATCTAGACCCAGTGAGAAACTAATGAGTTTCAAGAAAACTTTGGATATTATTTTACTTCCTGAGTTTCTGGTGACTCATGGTCAATATATTAGGGACTGCATGCACAGACTGAATATACTTTTATTATATGCTTCTGTGGATTTTTTCTTAGGAAAAGACTGTGGTGTGAGGATTTGTGCTTGAGTGTCCTGGCAATCAATTAGGGTACAGGAAATTAAGACTATGTAGAGGACTGAACAGAACTGTACTGTAGTTGCCCTGGTGCAAAACAGAAATATCATCATGACTCAACAACAACTCGGGTTGAAAGACTCCATCAGGCTGTCCATGTGGAATCTAATAGGCATGTCTTAAGTCCCCTGTATGCACAAGATATTGCTTGATGATACAGGAGTAAGGATCAGCTATGCTAACTCAGTTCTAAGTCAACAGCTACCAAGACAAGAGGAAGATCTGCGGCTGCCATAGTGATTACTCTTGTCAAAGTGACATCGATGGGTTTGTAAGTGTAAGTTGTTTGAAACTATAGTGCACAGTTGACAACAAACCAGGATGGCAATAACAATAATCAGCTCACTATACTGCAAGACAAAAAAAGCAGTGACTGGTTTACAAGGGACCTAGTGAATAGAGATGCAATGATATTTGCTGAGGGCCATGCAGGAGGAGCAACAAATGTCTGAACTCATGGAACACAGCCCATGGGTTACCATTGACACGTGGGTGGAACTCTGTATGGCATGGCCCCGAGGACTGTGTCCTGAGGACTTTACACTGTTATGGAGCTCTGCTCTGCTTGCTGCCCTCACATCCCTCTTAATCTAAGAATTACCTTAACCTAAGAAAATTTTAAGGGGCTTCCAGTCCTTCATTGGGCAGTATCTCTGAAATTCACAGTATTAATGCTTGATCTCTTTCAGGCATTTCTGCTGGAGCAGATTAATGATTCTGTCTAGATTAATGATTCTATCACCACCCTAGAGAAGAGATGTAGATTGTCAACAATGACTACCACCCTTAGAAAACATTTGGAAAAATTAAAGCTAGCACAGCTAGGTTGAGATGTTTTTACTCCTGGCTCAGATGTAGAAAATCTTAGGAAACAATTTGAAGTTCAGAAAGGCACATCTTATTAATTAAACTAGGAACCTTTATGGTCAGGAAACAAGAACAATGGCAGCACTGGCTGACATGTCTCACTGAAACTGGACTAGAGATGATTGATTTCTTATACCCATTTTTGCCCTCAGCTTCCTGATATGATTTATTGAAATTGCTGATGAGTATATATGCATTTTGTGAATTCATGGTAGATGTGGCTGATTTTTATATAAATGTTTAAATGTATGATTCTTTTAAGATACTTAAAAGGTTACTTTTAAAGATAAATAATAATTACTTCTTTCTTTGTTGCTGCAAATTTCTGCCTACGGGTAAGAGTAGCTGGATGAGAAAACTACCTTGCTTGTGTACACTTTGTTAATCTATAACCAGATGCTTGGTTATGAATGCATGTGGGTTTTATAGAGTAATTTGTTTTCTTTGCCTGTATTATGTAATGTTATTTCTTGTAAAGATATTGGAAAGCACCGTTTTTTCATAATCATTCACTGGAAGAAAACTAAAATGTAATCATATTGTAATTGTAAATTACTTGAAAGATTATTTTCTTTTGGAATACATAAGCTATGGAAGAAAGATGGAAGTATGGTATGGTGTGGCTGAATCATTGTTTCTTCATCTACCATTTATGTGTGTATGTGTAAAGTTTGTGCAAATGGGGATTGGAAAATTGTTTCTTCCATCCACCAATTGTGTGTCTTTATGTATGTGTGGATACTTGAAGCCTGCTTGCTGGAGTTTTCCTCTATCCATTCTATGTGTGACAATGTACATGTCTGTTTGTAGGTCTGTATGCATGTGTGTGTTTGAATACATGCATAAATATTTGTATGAAGTTATTGAACTTTGCTTTTTGTCTTGCCCATTCACTGTGTGTGTGTGTTTGTGTGTGTGTGTGTTTGTGCATGTGTGTTTGTCTGTATGTGTGCATGTGTATGTCTGTGTATGTGCGAATTTTCTCTTTCTCTTTCTCAGCAGCCCCAAGGAGTTAAAAGAGTTCATAATTTTTCTGCTGACCACAGACTAACAGCATCAGTAAATTAAGCTTTGTTCCCTAAGAAGAATGTCTGCTGAGGAAATTCTCTAGTCACTGGCTGCCTTTGGAAACAGACCCTGCCAAAGGTTTCCTGATCCACCCTGGTCAGTGACTCTAAGCACTGATCCCTACAGTTGCCTGTCTTGGTTTACCCACTGCATAGATACCAAAGTCAGTCATTGGCAGATCTTATCTCATTATTCCCTTGATTGTTTTAGGAAGTTAAATATGTCATTTAGAGATGCAGTGATAATTGTGTGTAGGAGGATAAACATAAATATAAATATAAAGTAGACATGCATTCAAGCTGTTCCATAGCTATCATCTATTATCTATCTATTATCTATCAACCTATATTTATCATCTATCTCTCTATCCCTCTATGTGTGTATGTATGTATGTATGTATGTATGTATGTATCATCTATCTAATCTATCATCTATCTATCTACCTATCTATCTATCTATCTATCTATCTATCTATCTATCTATCTATCTATCTATCTATCTATCTCCTATTTAAGTATCTATATGTCATATAGTAATCTATATGACATGTATGTATATATGAAGAAATTTTGTGGTTCCTAATATGTTTATAGCTTCTCTCTATTATATAGGCAAGTGCTTAAACCTAAGAAGGTACACAAAAAGGAAGAGGTCTGTCTCTAATCTTCAGAGGTTCATAAAAGCCCTGTGTAGAACGGATTACTGATCTGTTGCACTGCAGCATAACATGACTAACTCCTAGTTACAAAGATATCAAAGCCACATCCTTTTCAAGGTTTTGCAGGGGAATGGTCTTAGTTTTTAAGCTCCTGCTTAGACTGAATCCCGTTCTTTCATCTTTATGAGTATGCAGATTTCAAATTATTCAGCCTTCAGTTTCATTAGAGAATTATAAGAAAAGTATCAAATACATATTGCCTTTGAGGTCTGAATTTCAAGTCTGTTGGGATGATAAGGCTGAAAATTATAATTTTTTTTGTGAAGGACCACAGAAATTCATATCCTGAACAGGTGTCACTGAAACATTAACTTTTTGTACCTAGCATGTATTGCTTCCTGGGCTGACTTTCCTGCAGATGAAGAAAAAGGTTTATTTTTGCCAGATTTCTGACTCCTAATAATATATATATGCCCAGCAAGGTGACTGGTGTCATATGCAACAGGAAAGGACAGTTAACAGGATCCCTGGTGTCATTTGTAAAAAAGGTTCAGAAAGATTATCTTCTGGTGTGAGGATTAATTACTTTGGGAGTAGTGTGGGTAAGTGAGGGCATGGACATGGGGACATATTTCACAGCCAAATCCATAGATTTAGGTGCTCAAGTAAGTATTTATATAAAGGTTGTTTTCATTATAATGGATGTTAGCTACACTTGTATCTGTGCACTATGGCAAAATGCTAATGTGCCCCTTGGTTTTGTCTTTATACGACCATACAATAATAATTTATCCATATCCTTTGCCAGCAAAAATACTAGTAATAATTAATGGCATAAGTCATTTCTGAAACACCTGTGGTTTTGGCCTACTTGAGCTGTGACCTCATTTTTCTCTGACTTCTGCAATTAATCACTAAGCAATTGGGTCTATGAGATTTTATATTAAAATGCCCACATTTTCAACGTTTCTACAGTTGTTTTATTAAACATACCTGAATTCTACCTTTTTAACTTCATAGTTGTATAGTAGATTTATACAGCAGTGAGCTGAAGTAGATACTTCTACTCTCCGTGGATTTGCATTCTGAGAAAAATGTAAATTCAGAGCAAGCATAACGATTGCTGGCAAGTCTTACAAAGAAACACAGGAGACTGGCAAGAGAACTTAGGGCGAGTGTGCTGCTGCATGAAGGAAAGGAATCAGGGAAATTGGTGATAACTCTTGGGTGAAAGGACTGAGAAAGTTTATCATCTTCAAGGGCAGAAAACCACAAGGCTGCCTCGGGATGGACAGACAGTGGAGACAGGCATAAGAATGCTTGGGAGAATGGCATGCACTCTAGGCACACGTTTTATTTTAAATGTAGGAGAAAGAGGTTTAACTTGATTTATGTTCTTCAAATTATTTTATTTATTTACATTCCAGAAGTTGCCTCCCTTCCTGGTACCCCCTTCTTCCCAGTTCCTCATCCCATTCCTCCTTTTCCTTGCATCCAAGAGGGTGCTCCTTCTCTCCCCACCCTTACCAGGTATCCTCCATGGGGTCTCAAGTATCTCAAGGGTTAAGCACATCTTCTCCCACTAAGACCTGACCATGAGGTCCTCTGCTATATGTGTGCCAGGGGCATCAGACCACCTATGTATGATGCCTTGTTGGTGGCTCTGTTTCTGGAAACTTTTAGGTGTCCAGGTTAGTTGAGACTGCTGGTCTTCCTACGAGGTTGTCCTCCCCTTCAGTTTCTTCTATCTTTCCCTAATTCAACAACAGGGTTCCCCGACTTCAGTTCAATGGTTATTCGTAAGTATCTGAGTCTGTCTCAGTCAGCTGCTGGTAGGGCCTCTCAGAGGACAGCCATGCTAGGCTCCAGTCTGTAAGCACACCATAGCATCAGTAATAGTGTCAGGCCTATGTGCCTTCCCAGGAGATGGGCCAGTTACTCGACCACCTTTCCTTCATTCTCTTCTCCATTTTTGTCAATGCAGTTCTTTCAGACAGGAATAGTTTGGGTCAGAAATTTTGACTTTGGGTTGGTAACCCCATATGTCTACTTGAGACTCTCTGTATGTCTACTGGAGGTAGACTCTTAGAGTTCCTTCTTCTCAGTTTGGGCATTTTGGCTAAGGTCACCCCCATTGAGTCCTAAGAGTCTCTCACATCTCAGGAATCTTGGACTTTCTGGAGGCTCCTCCCCTTACCTCTCACACCAGAGGCTGCATATTTCCATCCATTTTTCTGCCCTTCTGGGCTTCACTTCTGGTCCCCCTCCACCCATATCTAATCCTCTTCCCCTTTTCATCTCCCCCTCCAATATTCTACCAAGGTTCCTCATTCCTTCTGCCTTCCATGATTATTTTGTTCCCCCTTCTAAGAGGGATTGAAGCATCTTCACTTTGGACCTCCTGCTTGTTAAACTTCTTAAGTTCAGTGGGTTGTATCCTGGGTATTCTGTACTTTTTGGCTAATATCCATTTATCAGTGAGTACATACCATGCATGTCCTTTTTGGTCTGGTTTACCTCACTCAGAATGATATTTTCTAGTTCCATTCATTTCCTTGCAAAATTCATGATGTCCTTATTTCTAATGGCTGAATAGGATTCCATTGTGTAAACGAACATTTTCTGCATCCATTCTTCAGTTGAGGGACATCTGGGTTGTTTCTAGCTTCTGACTGTTATGAATAAGACTGCGATGAACATAGTGGAGGATGTGTCCTTGAGGTACAGTGGGCCATCCTTTGGGTATAGGCCCAGGAGTAGTATTTCTGGGTCTTCAGGTAGAATTACTTCCAATTCTCTGAGGAACCACTATACTGTTTTCTAGAGTGGTTGTATGAGTTTGCAATTCCACCAGCAATGGAGGAGTGTTTCTATTTCTCCATATTCTAGACAGCATGTGTTGTCACTTGAATTTTTGATCTTAGCTATTCTGACTGGTGTGATGTGCAATCTCAGGGTCATTTTGATTTGCATTTCTCTGATGACTATGGACTTTAAACATTTATATAAGTGTTTCCCTGCCTATCAATATTCCTGTGTTGTGATTTCTTTATCTTTGTACCCTATTTTAAAAATTGGGTTATTTAGCTCTTTGGAAGTTAACTTCTTGAATTTTTTATGTTTTGGATATTAGCCTTCTATGGGATGTAGTGTTAATGAAGATTTTTCCCCCAATCTGTAGGTTGCTGATTTGTACTATTGACTATGTCCTTTGCCTTATAGAAACTTTTCAATTTCATGAGGTCCTATTTATTAATTTTTGATCTTAGAGCCTGAGCCATTGATGTTCTGTTCAGAAAAATTTCCCCTGTGCCACTGGGTTCAAGGCTCTTTCCCACTTTCACTTCTCTTACACTTAGTGTATCTGGTTTTATATGGAGGTCCTTAATATACTTGGATGAGTTTTGTACAAGTTGATAAATATGGTTCTCTATTCATCCTTCTACATACAGACTACCAGTTAGGCAAACACCATTTATTTAAGATGTTTTCTTTTTTCCACTGTATACTTTTGGCTTCTTTTTCAATGATCAAGTGCCCATAGGTGTGTGGGTTTATTTCTGGTTCTTTGATTCTATTACATTGATCAACCTGTCTGTCTCTGTACCAATAACATTTGGTCCTTATCACTATTGCTCTGTAGTACAACTTGAGATCAGGAATGGTGATTCCCCCAGAAGTTCTTTTATTATTGAGAGTTGTTTTGGCTATCCTGAGTTTTTTGCTTTTCCATATGAAGTTGAGAATTTCTTTTTCCATATCTGTAGAGAGTTGTGTTGGAATTGTGATGGAGATTGCATTCATTCTGTATATTGCTTTTGGTAAGATGGTCATTTTCACAATATTAATCCTACCAATCCATGAACAAGAGAGATGTTTGTGTCTCCTGAAGCATTCTTTGATTTCTTTCTTCAGAGATTTGAAGTTCTTGTCATACAGATCTTTCACTTGCTTGGTTAGAGTCACACCAAGATATTTTATACTAATTGTGGCTATCGTGACACAATTTGTTCCTCTAATTTCTTTCTCATCCTATTCATTATTAGTATAAAGGAATACTACTTAATTATTTGAGTTGATTTTATATTCTGTCATTTTGCTGAGATTATTTATTAGCTGTAAGTGTTCTTTGGTGGAACTTTGGGGGTTGTTCATATATACGATCATATCATTTTCAAATAGTGATACTTTGAGTTCTTCATTTTCAGTTTGCATCCAATTGATTTCCTTTTGTTGTCTTATAGCTCTGACTAGAATTTCAAGTACTACATTGAATAGATAGAGAGAGTAGGCAGCCTTGTCTTGTCCCTGATTTATGTTTTATAATTATCTTTTGACTATATTGTGGAACATGGACCTCATGGAGAAAGAGTAAACGTCATGCAGGTGGATGATGATAGTGATTGGGAAATGAATGATTTATGTAGATAATTATGAGAAAAAGATGTAACCTGTTAAGTATTAGAATTAGAATTGGGTTTCCATGTAGATTTGAAGTATGGGCAAGAAAAAGAATGGGTAAGGACATTTGTTATCAATACTTAAAACCTGAATTCACAGAAAAAAAAAACAACAACAAAAAAAACCAAACCAAACAAAAAAAACCTGAGTTACCTGGGAAAGGAATGACATGCAACATATCCCGAAGGATCAGGGGGAAACCCAGAAAATGCCATCACTATGGACCATGTAGGGGTGTTAGAGACCAAATTAGAGTTACCTTAGCAAAGTTAGCATGAGCAAGAGAGCCTAGAGATGGCCAAAAGAAATATCGTACCCTTTATCTGCCTTGCACCCTTCCTTATTAGCCAATATTAATTCTGTCTGCTTGAGCTTTATGTGTGTTATACTGTACCCAGATGTATATTCACTTACCTCTATGTATATATATTATAGGCTAAGATCTGAACATAAGATTCAAATCTATGTGAATTATGAAAGAAGATATAAAGTGTTATTTTTTAATTTTTAAAACTATCATAAATTTTCTTTCTTTTTCGTGACAGAGAGTACTTAAAATTATAATTGCTACTGAAATTATGAAATCCACTTTGACGCCCAACAGTTTCAGAATGGCTGTCCTAAGTGTACAGAAGTTCATTGAGATGTATAAACTTTGGTCTGGCTAATCTTGCTTCATGGTATTTTAAAAAAATGCAGATTCCTTACAATAAAGGCTTAATTATTTTAAATAAAAATTTTGTAATTAAAGGTTGAAGGTTCAATGCCCCAGTGTATGGAATGCGAAACTGGGGAGGCAGGAGTAGGTGGGTAGGTGGGGGAACACCCTTGTGGAGGTGGGGGAGGGGAAATGGGATAGGGGGTTTCTGGGGTTTCTGGGAAAGGGGAAAACATTTGAAATGTAAATAAAGAAAATATCCAATAAAAAAACAAATGTAAATACATAAAATATCCAATAAAGGAACTAAAAATAAAAAAGATGATTTACAAAGAGATTCAAAACTTCCTAAAGAGAGGTTTAATATAAATAATCCTAATATGTTTAATATAGTAAATGCAGACATATTGAGAAGACTCAATGCATAGAGGTCCATAGGCGGTAGTGAGATAGTCTGTTCCTCATAGACCATCTCAGAACCTCAGTGTTTCCTTACTGCCTGAAAGCTCTTCTGTAATGTGAACAGGAAGCTTGGAGGAAAGAGAGCATGTTATCTACCCCTCTTTCCCCTGGGTTCAACTTTGCTCAGATTACAGGACTGGTCTTCAATCTGCATTCCAAGCCTCTTCCTGTGGAGAGCACAGTGCTGCACCTGTAACAACTTGTATTTAAACATTAAACATCTATCATTTTAAAAGAAAATGCCGGGAGACGTTCAAATACCAACCTCTGAGTACTATTAGGGAAAGTTGATGGCTTTTGGCTTAGAAATTAATTTGCATGTTTTTATTATGGGATGCAAAATACAATGACATTCAGTTTTCCATTAACTAGCATTTTGTTTTCCTCAAACCTAACTCATTTAAGAGCTCCAAGTTTCTATTAAACATCTGTTTAGTATGGATTAAAACTTCTTCATGAAAATGTCCTTACGTATTGAGTGAATTTGACTTTCTTACTGAAAGAGAAGACATCATCGCCTTTACTTAAAGAGTAAAATAACCGTACATATGATAGCATTTTTCCAGTGATCATCGTGTATTAGATTCAGGCAGAGATGATATTTCATGTAGGGAAAAACTATGCTAAATAGACTCTGCCTTGTTTGTCTCTTCTGTGAATATCAATTAGACGAATAGTCACTCTAGAACCATGACAGAATGAGGTTCTAACTTAAATCTCAATAGGTATAGAATATAGTATTTGCAAATACCCAAAAAAGATATGACAAGACTTTCTAAAGACACTGTTATTTCAAAGTTTCTGAATTCTGAGGAATTCTCAAGCTACTCTCATTAAATTTACTGTGAAAAAACATTTTAGAAATTTTCTACTTGTTTTAACTGTGCTATCAAACCAGTCTGTCCCTTAGATCTGGAATGTCAACAGGTTCTGGGAATTTTTTTTCTTTTACCCAATCCTGTGCTTCTTCTGTAAAGTGACACTGTATACTGACTTCTTCACATGTTTCTGTTACACACAGTAGTCATGGCCCTAGGCTTGTGGTACTAATATTCCATAATCAAGGAATTCTCCATTTGGTATTAGCAATGCAACAGCCATCAAACACGTAGAGTTAACTCATGTTTGAGAAGAAAGCACTTGAAATGCACTCACTAACTGTGAATGACCATCAAATTCAACAATTAATACGTTTGAGAAAATTCAACTGAAGGCTGCTTTCTGGAATGGACGGTAGAAGGACTCTGACTCCATTATTGGCTAGTTCACTTAAAACAGTCAATTGCTAGCATAAAAGAACCATTTCAATTAGTGTACAATCAACTGGAAACAAAGTCTTAAGAACTCTCTTGAAAGTAATGAGATTAGCATTGGTCATCCTTGATTTATTTCTGATTATTTAAAAGAGTATGTAATTGTCTTGTGCTGACTGAGGGCTAAGCTTTGTATTTATTTCAGTAAGACTGTTGATCATTCATGATAAGATGAGAAGTTTCCCAGATAGAGTTTTCTTTTTATACATATTTGTAAGAACATTGGTAATTAGGACCTTTTAAACTTATTTATTCTTATATGATTTTACATACATATAAAATGTTTGTGATCAAAGTCCCTTGTTATCCTCTCTATTTTCCTTCTTTCCCTACCAAATCTCTTCTTTTTAAGCCTTCATCCTTCTTCTACATCCTTTGTTTTGTGACCAACCATATTTAATTAGAATAGCCTACATGAGCATTGGTAGAGTGTTATTTGATTCAGTGGACACAATGACATTTTTGCATATTTCTGAGGAATATGGCTCCTTCTACCCTATCAATCTTTAACTGTCTGCAGCCCATCTGGAAGGCATGAGACTTTATGAATATCTTCTCCATCTGTGATGGAATGCATGTGGGCCCCAGTCCTGTATAGGTCTTCTGTAGATTGCCATTTACATAGTGAGTCCATGAGTGTAGCAGCTATATCAGAAGATAGCATTTTATGGAATTCCTTCTGTGATGATTTGAATGAGAATGGCCTCCATGGGTTTGTCTGTATGGATGCTTGGTCTCCAGTTGGTAGAATGTTTGGGGAGATTAGAAAGTATGGTCTTGTTGGAGGAGGTTTGCCACTGGGAGTTGGCTTTGATTTTGCTAAAGCTCCATCCATTCCTAGGTAGCTCTCTCTCTGCCTCACAGTTGGTATCTCAACGTGTAAACACTTAGTAGGTACTCCAGCACCAGGACTACTTGCCTTCTGCCATATACACCAACATGACAGTCATGGACTCACCCTCTGAAAGTAAGCCCAAAATTAAATGATTGCTTTTATAAATTTCCTTGGCCATTGTGCTTTGTCACAGCAAAGTAAATAAATAATACCTTCCCATTCTCTAACTCTAATACTCTTTTTATCTTCTCAGATTTCATAAGGAATTAAGTCAATTGGGATTCAAATTATTGCAGAAATTATGAAATATAGAAATAATTGTACAGTGCATTATTGTTAGGGTTATTCTTGCCAATATGATTGGGTTGAGGGATGCCTCTGCAGTTAGCAATACATGTGTCTGCATGAATTAGTGAGATTTCCAAAGATATTAGATCACAGAGGCTCTGACTTATCTATTGATATCAGCAGTTGAGTACAGTGTTGAGAGGTGATGGAACTGTGGAGAATCAGATATGGTTAAAGGAAATAGGTCACGATGGACATGCCCTTGAAAGCTACATTTGCCATATTTTACACTGGCTTTCTCATGTTACCATTTTACTCTGTTTCTTGTCCATCAAGATATGAATCATTCTGACATTCACTCCCACCACAGAGCTCTAGAACCTCTGAAATTGGGACTTCATCTTAATCTTTCCTCACCATAAATCTTTCTTATGGGGTGTTTGGTCACAAGGCTGGTAAAAATGACAACTATATTAAGTGACAATTGTAATGTTTTTAAGACCATCACCTAAGCACCCACTGAGTAACAAAAACAAAACAAAAACAAAAATAAGAGGGGGTTGAATGGGGAAAAGATGGAGGGAAGGGGGCTTATGGGACTTTCGGGGAGGGAGGAAACGGGAAAGGGGAAATGATTTGGAATGTAAATAAAAAAAAAACTTAGAAAATAAAATTTAAAAAAAACAAACAAACAAGAACCCTCCCAAAAAACTCAAACAGCAATAAACTAACCCAAACTTTTCTGCAGTCTTCACAAAATAAGTATATACAAAGCAAGTGACAGAATTCCAGATTACAGTAATCATTTATGTCTGAAGAGACCTTACGTAATTAATATACTTAAGCCACTGGGGTGTTTACTGAAGTCTTGTGCTGATGATTTTTCGAATACCATGTTTGATAATTGTCTGTTTCTACGTTTTGTTGGTTTTCTTTTTATTGAATATATTCTTCATTTACATTTCAAATGTTACACCCTTTCATGGTTTCCCCTCTCCCAACCCATCCTTCCATCCCCTGTCTCCAAGAACATGCCCCTCTGCCCAACTCACTCCCACCTACCCCCTCGATTTCCCCATGCTGTGGCAACTATAAAGCCTTCATAGGATCATCTCCTCCCACCGATGCCAGACAAGGCATTCCTCCATCACATTGCTGCTGTAACCATGTATACCCCTTGGTTGATGACTTAGTCCCTGGGAGCCCTGGATGTCTGGTTGACCAACATCATTGTTCTTCTCATGGGGCTTCAAACCCCTTCATCTCCTGCAGTCCTCCCTCCAACTCCTCCGTTGGGGACCCCACGCTCAGTCCAATGGATGACTGCTAGCATCTGCCTCTGTATCCTAAGGCTCTGGCAAAGCCCCTCCGGAGACAAGCATAACAGGCTCCTTTCCCCAAGCACTTCTTGTCATCCAAAATAGTGTTGGGGTTTGGTAGATGTTTATAGGATGAATCCCCAGTGTATTAGTTTGGGTTTTACTGCTGTGAATAGACACCAATGACCAATGCAAGTTTTATAAAAGACACTTACTTGGGGCTGGCTTACAGGTTCAGAGGTTTAGTCCATGATCATCAAGGCAGAAGCATGGCAACATCCAGGCAGGCATGGTGCAGGAGGAGTTGAGGGTCTACACCTTTATCCAAAGGAAACCAGGAACAGACTGGGCATCTTCAGGCATCTAAGAGGAAGATCTCTAAGCCCAACCCTACAGTGACACACTTCCTCCAACAAGGCCACACCTTCTAATAGTGCCACTCCCTGGGACAAGCATATACAAACCATCACATTCCACTCCCTGCTCCCCATAGGCATGTTGAAACATAAGTCTATGGGGGCCATACCTAAACATAGCATAATGCAAAATATATTTAGTCCAACTTCAAAAGTCCCCACAGTCTATAGTATTCTCAACAGTGTTAAAAGTCCAAAGTTCAAAGTCTCTTCTGAGATTCATCCAATCACTTAACTGTAATCCCAAAAGCAAGACAGGGAACCAGCTGGGCAGTCTCCAAACTCTGCATCTCCATGTCTGATGGCAAAGCAGTCTTCAGATCTTCAACTGGCTTTTCATCTTTGTTGACTGCAACAAGGTTCTTTCTCCTGCGCTATTTCCACTCCCTGTTAGCAGCTTTCTTGGCAGGCATCCTGTGTCTCTGGCATCTTTAACATCTTGGGGTCCCCAAGTCAACTTCAGCTTCACAGCTTCTTATTCCAATGTCTGAGTTCCACACATGATCTTCTGTGCATCTCCAAGGGGCTGGTGTCACTTCTCCAGCTCTGCCCAAGTTCAAGTTGATCCATTCCGCTGCCACTGCTATTCTTGGTGGTCATCCCATGGTACTGGCATCTCCAATATGCTAGGGTCTTCTACTGCAACTATGCTTCACCAAAGCCTCTTATAGGCTGTCTTCATAGTACCAAGCCTCAACTCCTTTGCATGACCCCTTCAGTCCTTCACTGTCAACTACAACTGAGGCTGCACTTTTACCAGTGGCCTTCCATGGCCTCTCACAGTGCCAGACCTCAGCTGTTCTTCATGATGTCTTCATGCCTTCAAAACCAGTACCACCTGGATTATTCTTACACATTACCAAGTACAGCTGCATCATGAGGTACAACCTTGGCTATCTCTGGAACACAGCTTCTTTGTGCTCTCAGGAAACACTTCCCAGAAAATATCACCTAAGTGATGCTGGTCTTTTCTTAATCACCACTAATTTCTTAGCTCCAGCTAACCAGCATCAATTGTCCCAATAGTCTCCTTCTCTTGAATATAAAGCCAGAGACACATGGCCTAAGCTGCTGAGTTCTGCTGTTTGCAGGAGCTGGAACATTGGCCCCCTTGTTCTATTACATTATCACTAGCTTCCTTTATTCCAACTCCTTCACTGCTTAAGCTTGGCTGTCCTGGATCTTGCTCCCTAGACTGACTTTGAATTCAGAGATCTGTATGCCTGTCTCCTAAGCACTGGGGTTAAAGGTGTGATCCACCAAACCTGGATTTAAGTTTTTCTTCACCTAGAATTTGCTCTGTTCTAGGCTGGCCTTGAATTCAGAGATCTGCTTATCTTTGTCTCCTGGGATTAAAGGCTTGTACTACCACGACTGAACCTAAATTTAGCTGGGAGGAATCTTGCCTCAAAGTCATTACTTCCTTAATTCAGTTTAATATCCTTGAATTCAGCTCCATTTCACTTCCTGGTGTCCCTTTAATGCTCAAACTATATATTTTGTATGTTTCCTTTCTCAACTTGCTATGTTTGTTCAAAATGCTTTTCATCAGACTTAACCAGAGAACAAAGTCTCTGTTGGGCTTTTTTGAGACTTCCTTTGTCAATACAATTAATATACATCTCTTTTCCTTAGCCTTAGGCAGTCTCTTCAGAAAATGGCAAAAAGCAGCCATGTTCTTCACCAAAACATCACAAAAACAGTCTCTCAACCACATATGAATGTTCTCCACTGAAACATTTTGGGTCCTCAGGCCTACACAGTTCAAATAACCCTCAATACCACCACTGTCTTCCATATTCCTACTAGGCTGGCCCACTAAGCCCCACTTAAAGCAATCCATGACTTTTCAAATCCAAAGTTCCAAAACCCAAATTCTTCCAAACAAAAGCATGGTCAGGCCTATCACAGTAATACCCCACTACCAGTACCAACTTCTGTATTAGTATGGGTTTTACTGCTGTGAATAGACACCAATGACCAATGCAAGTTTTGTAAAAGACATTTACTTGGGGCTGGCTTACAGGTTCAGAGGTTTAGTCCATTGTCATCAAGGCAGAAGCATGGCAACATCCAGGCAGGCATGGTGCAGGAGGAATTAATGGTTCTACACTTTTATCCAAAGGAAACCAGGAACAGACTGGGCATCTTCAGGCACCTAAGAGGAAGATCTCTAAGCCCAACCCTACAGTGACACACTTCCTCCAACAAGGCCACACCTTCTAATAGTGCCACTCCCTGGGACAAGCATATACAAACCATCACACCCAGGTAGCACAGTGTCTGGGTGGACTTTCCTTCAATCTCTGCCCCACACTTTATCTCCATAATTGCTCCTGTGAGTATTTTGTTCCCTTTATCAGAAAAACTGAAGCACCCACACTTTGGTTTTCCTTCTTCTTGAGCTTCATGTGGTCTGTGAGTTGTATCTTGTTTATTCTGAGCTTTTGGGCTAATATCCACTTATCAGTGAGTGCATACCATGTGTGTTCTTTTGTGATTGGATTATCTCACTCAGGATGACACTTTATAGTTCTATCCATTTGCCTAAGAATTTCAGGAATTCATTGTTTTTAATAGCTGAGTAGTACTCCATTGTGTAAATATACTACATTTTCTGTATCCATTCCTCTGCTGAAGGATATCTGGGTTCCTTCCAGCATCTGGCTATTATAAATAAGGTTGCTATGAACATAATGGAGCATGTGTCCTTATTGCATGTTGGAACATCTTCTGGGTATATTCCCAGGGGTGGTGTAGCTGTGTCCTCAGGTAGTAATATGTCTAATTTTCTGAGGAACCGCAAACTGCTTTCCAGAGTGGTTGTACCAGCTTGCCATCCCACCAGCAATGGAGGAGTGTTCCTCTTTCTCCACATCCTCGCAAGCTTCTGCTATTCCCTGATTTTTTCATCTTAGCCGTTGTGACTGGTGTGACGTGGAATCTCAGTGTTGTTTTGATTTGCATTTCCCTGATAACTAAGGATGCTGAGCATATTTTTATGTGCTTCACAGCCATTTGAGTTTCCCCAGTTCAGTTTTGTTCATTTTAATCATTTTTAGTTCTTCTCTTACTGTTAGTGACTTGGCCTCCTGCACTGAGGATGTTGCTGCCATCAGTCTACTGAAGTGTTCTTGCCATATAACTGCTTATCTTTACTTTTCAGTTAAGTATTCAACAGTATCTTACTAGTAATTATCTCACTTGGCCTAGGAACACTTACCTATGCAGCTTATTTTCTTTTCTGTCTCCTCTGCCCATATTTTCTAGCAGTTTCTCTGACTGCTCTAATTATAAGACCTTTATCTTTTCCCTTCTCTAATTTCTTTAAAAGTTATTTTGAGATACCTCATGATTGCCTTCTTTTTCTTTCCTTCCACTGCCCTGGACACTCTCATGACTTTCTGCTAACCAACTATTCATCTTCTTCCAACAAGTTTCCTCTCAGCCTCAGATAACTTCAACTTACTCTCATATTGTCCAGGCAATGTGGTGGTTCAAATTCAAGTTGGCCCTGAAAACTTCATCATCCTTCAAAGTCCCTCTTCCTCTGGCTCGCACCCTGTATGCTCATTCTCAGCTCTTTAAGCCTCTAACTTTTTTAGCACTTTACTTACACCTGTGCAGGTGTAACAACCCTACACTGCAACCTTAAGGTTTTCTCCTATCTTTTTGTCTTCTTCACCTCATGATCGTCTACCTGGAGTAGAGCAACAGGCATTTTTTTTTAATTGTTTTTAATTTTGTCCAGAATGCTTCAGTTATCTATAGCTACCATCTCCAGTTCCTCTCCTGCATTTTTTGCAACATGTGTTTGTCTTTGGTCTCCACCATTAATCTTGAGATGTCACTAAATATCTTTTGTAGAAGAATCTAGTAGACAATTAGCAGTCTCTCAGCATGCTG
The DNA here is from genome assembly GCA_036184795.1 of Tokudaia tokunoshimensis. Lineage (NCBI taxonomy): Eukaryota > Metazoa > Chordata > Mammalia > Rodentia > Muridae > Tokudaia > Tokudaia tokunoshimensis. Next base: position 9,263,189 of record BTHU01000011.1, on the reverse strand, counting down.
GATATGCGACTAATGAAATCGAGTCACCTGTATTTTTTTGTTTATTTGTTTTGTATTGTTTTTAGATTATGTTGGTTTTCTTATCTAAAACTATAAATTTGACAACACAGCATCTCTTTTCTAAAGGTATTCTAAAATGCAAACTAGTACACTGAATATATTACTTCATAGAAAATGTCTAATAGATTTTTTTTTATTTTATTTTTTTAATTTACATTCCAAATCACTTCCCCTTTCCCGTTTCCTCCCTCCCCGAAAGTCCCATAAGCCCCCTTCCCTCCCTCTTTTCTCCATTCAACCCCCTCTCGTTACTCTGTCCTGGCGTTCCCCTACATCCAGTCTTTCCAGGACCAGGGGTCTCTCCTTCCATCTTTTTAGAAATCTATTGATATGCGGATTGTGTCTAGGGTATTCCGAGATTCTGGGTCAATATCCCCTTATCAGTGACTGCATACCATGTGTGTTCTTTTGTGATTGGGTTACCTCACTAAGGATGATATTTTCAAGATCTGACCATTTGCCTAGGAATTTCGTGAATTCATTGTTTTTAATTGCAGAGTAGTATTCCATTGTGTAGATATACCACATCTTCTGAATCCATTCCTCCATTGAGGGACATCTGGGTTCTTTCCAGCTTCTGGCTATTATAAGTAAGGCTGCTATGAACATAGTGGAGCATGTGTCCTTATTGCATGCAGGTAAAGTCTCTGGGTATATGCCCAGGAGTGGTATAGCCGGATCCTCCGGGAGTGTCATGCCCAGTTTTCTGAGGAACCGCCAGACTGCTTTCCAGAGTGGTTGTACCAGCTTGCAATTCCACCAGCAGTGGAGGAGTGTTCCTCTTTCTCCACATCCTCGCCAACAACTGCTGTCTCCTGTGTTTTTGATCTTAGCCATCCTGACTGGTGTGAGATGGAATCTCAGGGTTGTTTTGATTTGCATTTCCCTAATGACTAAGGATGATGAACATCTCTTTAGGTGCTTCTCAGCCATTAGATGTTCTTCAGGTGAGAACTCTTTGTGTAGCTCTGTACCCCATTTTTAATAGGGTTACTTGCCTCTCTGGAGTTTAACTTCTTGAGTTCTTTGTATATATTGGATATTAGCCCTCTGTCGGATGTAAGGTTGGTAAAGATCATTTCCCAGTTAGTTGGTTGCCGCTTTGTCTTTTTGACAGTGTCTTTTGCCTTGCAAAAACTTTGTAATTTAATGAGGTCCCATTTGTCTATTCTTGATCTTAGAGCATAAGCTATTGGAGTTCTGTTCAGGAAATTCTCCCCTGTGCCCATATGTTCAAGGTTCTTCCCTAGTTTCCCTTCTATTAGTTTCAGTGTGTCTGGTTTTATGTGGAGATCTTTGATCCACTTAGAATTGAGCTTAGTGCAAGGAGATAAGGATGGGTCAATTTGCATTCTTCTGCATATTGACCTCCAGCTGAGCCAGCACCATTTGTTGAAAAGGCTATCTTTTTTCCACTGGATGGTTTTAGCTCCTTTGTCAAAGATCAAGTGACCATAGGAGTGTGGATTCATTTCTGGGTCTTCAATTCTGTTCCATTGATCTACATGTCTGTTACTGTACCAATACCATGCAGTTTTTAACACTATTGCTCTGTAGTACAGCTTGAGGTCCGGGATACTGATTCCCCCAGAGGTTCTTTTACTCTTGAGAATAGTTTTAGCTATTCTGGGTTTCCTGTTATTCCAGATGAATTTTTGAATTGCTCTTTCTAACTCTATGAAGAATTGAGTTGGGATTTTGATGGGGATTGCATTGAATCTGTGTATTACTTTTGGTAAGATGCTCATTTTTACTATATTAATCCTGCCAATCCATGAGCATGGCAGATTTTTCCATCTTCTGAGGTCTTCTTCAATTTCTTTCTTCAGAGACTTGAAGTTCTTGTCATACAGATCTTTCACTTGTTTGGTTAGAGTCACGCCAAGATACTTAATATGGTTTGTGGCTATTGTAAAGGGTATTGTTTCTCTTACTTCTTTCTCAGCCTGCTTATCCTTTGAGTATAGGAAGGCTTCTGACTTGCTTGAGTTGATTTTATATCCGGCCACTTTGCTGAAGTCATTTATCAGCTGTAGGAGTTCTCTGGTGGAGTTGTTTGGGCCGCTTAAGTATACTATCATATCGTCTGCAAATAGTGATAGTTTGACTTCTTCCTTTCCAATTTGTATCCCTTTGACCTCTTTTTGTTTTCTAATTGCTCTAGCTAGAACTTCAAGTACTATATTGAAAAGATATGGAGAGAGAGGGCAGCCTTGTCTAGTCCCTGATTTTAGTGGGATTCCTTCAAGTTTCTCTCCATTTAGATTGATGCTGGCTACCGGTTTGCTGTAAATTGCTTTTACTATGTTTAGATATGGGCCTTGAATTCCTGATCTTTCCAAGACCTTTAGCATGAAAGGATGCTGAATTTTGTCAAATGCTTTCTCAGCATCTAATGAGATGACCATGTGGTTTTTGTCTTTGAGATTGTTTATATAGTGGATTACATTGATGGATTTCCTTATATTGAACCATCCCTGCATCCCTGGGATGAAGCCTACTTGATCGTGGTGGATGATCGTTTTGATGTGTTCTTGGATTCGGTTGGCAAGAATTTTATTGAGTATTTTTGCATCGATATTCATAAGAGAGTTTGGCCTGAGATTCTCTTTCTTTGTCGGATCTTTGTGTGCTTTTGGTATTAGTGTAATTGTGGCTTCATAGAACGAGTTGGGTAGTGTTCCTTCTGTTTCTATTTTGTGGAACAGTTTGAAGAGTATTGGTGTTAGGTCTTCTTTGAAGGTCTGATAGAATTCTGCACTAAAACTATCTGGACCTGTGCTTTTTTTGGTTGGAAGACTTCCAATGACAACTTCTATTTCTTCAGAGGTTATAGGACGGTTTAGATGGTCTATTTGATCCTGATTTAATTTTGGTACTTGGTATCTGTCAAGGAAATTGTCCATTTCCTCAAGATTTTCTAGTTGTGTTGAATACAGGTTTTTGTAGTAGGATCTGATGATTTTTTGAATTTCCTCAGTTTATGTTGTTATCTCTCCCTTTTCGTTTCTGATTTTATTAATTTGGATACTATCTCTGTGCTCTCTGGTTAGTCTGGCTAAGGGTTTATCTATCTTGTTAATTTTCTCAAAGAACCAACTCCTCGTTTTGTTGATTCTTTGTATGGTTTTATTTGTTTCTACTTGATTGATTTCAGCCCTGAGTTTGATGATTTCCTGCCTTCTACTCCTCTTTGGTGTATTTGCTTCTTTTTGTTCCAGGGCTTTCAGGTGTGCCATTAAGCTGTTAGTGTATGCTGTCTCCCATTTCTTTTTGGCGGCACTCAGGGCTATGAATTTTCCTCTTAGCACTGCTTTCATTGTGTCCCATAAATTAGGGTATGTTGTGCCTTCATTTTCATTAACTTTCAAAAAGTCTTTGATTTCTTTCTTTATTTCCACCTTGACCAAGTTATCATTGAGTAGAGCATTGTTCAGCCTCCATGTGTACGTGGGTTTTCTTTTGTTTTTGATGCCATTGAAGACCACCCTTATTCCATAGTGATCTGATAGAAGGCATGGGATTATTTCTATCTTCTTGTATCTGTTGAGGTCTGATTTGTGACCAATTATATGGTCAACTTTGGAGAAGGTACCATGAGGAGCTGAGAAGAAGGTGTATTCTTTAGCTCTAGGATGAAATGTTCTATATATATATCAGTTAGTTCCATTTGGTCCAAGGCTTCAATTAGATTCACTGTGTCCCTGTTTAGTTTCTGCTTTCCTGAACGATCCATTTCAGAGAGCGGGGTGTTGAAGTCACCCACTATTATTGTGTGCGGTGCGATGTGTGCTTTGAGTTTTAGTAAAGTTTCTTTTACGAATGAGGGTGCCCTTGCATTTGGAGCATAGATATTCAGAATTGAGAGTTCTTGATGGTGGATTTTTCCCTTGATCAGTATGTAGTGTCCTTCTGTGTCTTTTTTGATGACTTTAGGTTGAAAATCAATTTTATCCGATATTAGGATGGCTACTCCACCTTGTTTCTTGGGGCCATTTGCTTGTAAAATTGTTTTCCAGCCTTTTACTTTGAGGTAGTGTTTGTCTTTGACACTGAGGTGCGTTTCCTGCATGCAGCAAAATGCTGGGTCCTGTTTACGTATCCAGTCTGCTAGTCTATGTCTTTTAATTGGGGAATTGAGACCATTGATATTAAGAGAGATTAAGGCATAGTGGTTATTGCCATCTGCCATTCTTGACGCTATCTTTATGTTTGAGTGGTTATCTACTTTTGGGTTTGATTCAAGAAGGTTATTATCTCATTTTTTCCAGGGTGTTGTTTCTCTCCCTGTATTGGAGGTTTCCACCTATTATCCGTTGCAGGGCTGGATTTGTGGAAAGATATTGTGAAAATTTGGTTTTATCATGGAATATCTTGGTCTCTCCATCTATGGTGATTGAGAGTTTTGCTGGGTATAGTAGTCTAGGCTGGCATTTGTGCTGTCTTAGTGTCTGCATGAGATCTGCCCAGGATCTTCTGGCTTTCATAGTCTCTGGTGAGAAGTCTGATGTGATTCGGATAGGTCTTCCTTTGTATGTTACTTGGCCCTTTTCTCTTACTGCTTTTAGTATTCTTTCTTTGTTTAGAACATTCGGTGTTTTGATTATTATGTGACGGGAGGTATTTCTGTTCTGGTCCAGTCTGTTTGGAGTTCTGTAGGCTTCTTGTACGTTCATCGGCATCTCTCTCTTTTAAGTTAGGGACGTTTTCCTCCATAATTTTGTTGAAGATGTTTACTGGCCCTTTAAGTTGCAAATCTTCACTCTCATCTATACCTATAATCCTTAGGTTTGGTCTTCTCATTGTGTCCTGGATTTCCTGGCTGTTTTGGGTTACACGTTTTTTGCATTTTGCATTTTCTTTGACTGTTGAGTCGATGCTTTCTATGGAATCTTCAGCACCTGAGATTCTTTCTTCCATCTCTTGTATTCTATTGTTGATGTTTGCATCTATGACTCCTGATTTCTTCCCAAGGTTTTCTATCTCCAAAGTTGTCTCCCTTTGTGATTTCTTAGTTGTTTCTACTTCCTTTTTTAGTTCCTGGATGGATTTGCTGAGATCCTTCACTTGTTTGTTTGTATTTTCCTGTATTTCTTTAAGGTATTTTTGCATTACCTCTTTCAGGATTTCTTCCTGATGACCCACGTTCTCCTGCATTTCTCTGAGTGATTTTTGTGTTTCCTCCTCATGGGATTCCATCTGTTGATCCATCGTCTCCTGCATTTCTTTAAGCAGTTCTCGTGTTTCCTTTGTAAGGGCATCTAACCGTTGATTCATTTCTTTAAGCAATTTTTGTGTTGCCTCCTTATGGGCATCCATCTGTTGACCCATATTCTTCTGCATTTCTTTATGCAAATTTTGTGATTCCTTTGTGAGTGCATCTACCCGTTGATTCATCTCGTTAACCGATTTTTGTGTTGTCTCCTTGTGTGCCTCCATCTTTTGATCCATGTTCTCCTGCATTTCTCTAAGCGATTTTTGTGTTTCCTTTGTAAGGGCTTCTAACCGTTGATTCATGGTCTCCTGTAACTCTTTATGAGATTTATTTGTGTCCTTCTTGTGATCCTCTAATAGCATCATGAGAAGTGATTTTAAATCCAGATCTTGTCTTTCGGGTGTGGTGGGGTATCCAGGACTTGCTGCTGTTGGAGAGTTGGGTTCGGATGATCCCACATTACTTTGATTTCTGTTAGTAACATTCCTACGTTTGCCTTTTGCCATCTGGATACCTCTGGTGTTAGTTGGTCCTGCTGCCACTGGCTGTTGGTTGGACCTCCTGTGAGCCTGCAAAGCTATTTCTGCCCCCCCTGGATTACCAGGATTCCCCTGGCACCGATTTCTGGGGCCTGCCTGCTCCTGAGTGACTTTGGAGCCCTAATGTGCCTTGCCCCAAGTGATCTTATATTGGGGAGGCCTTGCACATCTAAAGGCTCAGCCTAGTGGATTCCTGGAGCAGAGGTCGCCAAAGGGAGGCTGGCAGGCTCCTGCCCTGTGCAGGGGTGAGTGATCTCTCCTAGGGGGGGAGGGGCGTCCCTCTGCCAGGCAGAAGACCCACAGCAGAGCTGGCGCGCTGGTCACTGCAGATCAGCCCAGCACCTGGGAGCTGCACACACACAAGCCGCCCGAGACCCAAGCAACATTATGCCTGTCTGTCTCAGAACCTGGCTGTCCCAACCTCCCAGTCACTGGAGCAAAGATGGCGGAGGGCACTCTCCATGGCGCCGCTCACCCTGTAGACGTGATGGCCCGCTGATCTGGCACCAAGAGGACCACAGCGCTGACCCGTTCTCGGGCACAGATGGAAGCCCCAACAGGCTGTGTCCCAAGTGATGTTATATTGGGGATAGGGAGCTTGGGGTACCTGTCTCTTCAGCGCAGTCTGCGGGAACAGAGGTCGCAGAAGGAAAGCTGGTAGTCTCCCGCCCAGTGCGGGGTCCCTCTGCCAGGCAGAAGTCCCACAGCAGAGCTGGCTCGCTGGTCACTGCAGATCAGCCCTGCACCTGGGAGCCGCACACACACAAGTCGCCCAAGACCCAAGTGACATTATGCCTGTCTATCTCAGAACCTGGCTGTCCCAACCTCCCAGTCACTGGAGCAAAGATGGCCGTCTAATAGATTTTCAAACGTTCAAAACATGGGGTGGGGCGGGCGTTGCAAGCTACATGAATGCAGAGAGTTTTCTTTACAAAAAAGTGTGAAAGTAATTCACCATCAACTCTTGTGTGTGTGAAGGCAGCAGGGAGAATAAAGAGACTGGTAGACTCTATGATGCAATGATGTAAATTTCCTACAGAGCTCATTGTGTTGCATGCTTTATCCCCAGAATGGCATTAATTGAGGATGTTGAAATTCTGAGAGATGAAGTCTAATTGACTGACATTTAGTTTATCAATTAATTGAACCCTGAGAAGGACAGGTAGATTGCTGTCTCTTGTCATTTGTGTCCCTAGACACAGGCTAAGCCTTTGGATCCACCATATATTTTCCCACTATTGCTATCTATCTAGCACTCCCATTGAAGGCTTAAAAGTAATGGGTCCTCCTTATCATGAGTAGGTTCTATTAATACCCAGAACCCAAATAAAGCTTTCTCTGTAGAAATTTGTTGCAATAATGGAGGACAATTAATACAACTCCCCAAGTCAAAAAGATTGTATCTTTGTTCCACCAACTGCATGACTTAGGGACTGACCTATCAGGGATGACAGGAATGAATAAACCCCAGACACACGCACAGAAAATCTGATAAAGACAAGCCATTGCGACTCAAGGAACTCAGAACATTTGTTTAATACATCTGATTGAGGAGGTGGGCTTATTGTAAGCAGTTGACTAAGAAGTCGGGGAGCTATTTTATAGAGCTGAACAAGAAAACAGAGGTGTGTTTAGCTGATGTCTGTAGGAGGTCTTTATGGGGAGAAGCCACAGCCTGTGTATGAACATCCAAGAGGAAGAAGGTGTGGGCAACATTTTGTGTACACATTGTTGAGATCCACACAGGAAAGGAGGGAAAGTTCTGCCATTGTGCTGGGCCTGAGGTAGTGGAGTTCATGACAAGCTCATATTATACAATCCACATGCACTCATAACTCCCCTGCTCCTTACAACCCCCACCACCACCACCATAGCACTTGTGTTCTGTCCACAAATCCCTATATTATTGTATCCTTATTCTTTTCAATCATGCCATTGCCTTCCTTAACTGATTTCAATATGTAGGCTCTGTCTCACAGCTGGTAATTTTCAGTCTCTTCTCTGTTACTCTTTTTTTTCCTTTCATTTTTCTATATGCTCTAGAGGGAACAGGATGGCTAGGTTGTATCTGGCTATCTATTGAAACTCATAGTTCGGTCACCGTGCTTTGAATTTAGCATCAAGGGATGATGGTAGCCTAAAGGCTCCCAAATCACTCACCCACCCACCCACCCCACCCACCAACCAAAACACAGCCTTTCATATCTGCCCACATCTGATTGTATGGTGGGAGGAGTAAAAGTTTCCCCTGGGAAAGCATCAGAATTTGGCACCTCTTGCCTCAGGGTCTAGCATGGAAAGCACGTCTCTCTAATGATTGCTTTCAGCACTCCTTGCCATATGTAGTTTTTGAATAGCTCATTCATACATACATAATCTTAGATTTCCGATGGTAAATGATGAGTCCACGAAGCTTTACTCGTTCAATAAATTTACTCTAACCACTCAACACCAACTTTATGATTGTGCTTTGAAGATTTAAGATGTCGGAGCAGAGCAGTTCCGGGATGCGTTCCTTGCAATGCAGCGGCACTTAGGCAGATGGCCTCCTGCAGCTTATGGAACAGCTAAGGCACCTACAAAGAAGGCTGACTTATGAGGGAAGATGGTTGTGGGGGGGGGACCTGCTGGGATATTTCTTAGGCATAGACTATTGAAGAAGAGATATAGAGATCTGTGTAAAGGTTCATTAGAACCTAAGCCATCTGAGAGTTCTGCACAAATTAAAATATACATTACAATAACTGTAAATATAGCAAGTCTTATGAATGTAAATTTTGAGTTTATTTTGCGTTTCACACTGATGTGCTGGAATCATAATCAGTTTCATTAGATATAGAACAAATCATGAATTTTATATCAATGAATTGGAGTAGGTATATCTTCATGGTGGGGTTAGAAACTATTTCTGAAAATAATCATTTTGAAATTTTATAGTATGAAATTTATTATTGCTTGACCTAAAACCCAATAAACAGGAAACGGAATCCTATTTAACTTTCGTTAATAACTCTCTCATTTCATCTTATAAAAGTGAGCTAGCCAGGTTTTAACTGTGCAAGTCTAAATTTATAAGATGGACATAGAAAAGCAAGATAACTTGCCTTTTCCTTACCAATCTTAGGAAATTTCTACTGTAAACTTCCATATTTTATTTAATAAGAAAAGCTTTTCAAAGGCTTTTCTACAAGGATCACAGCACCAGGAAAGATAGCTAAATTGTCCGGAAAATAAATATACTCTTAAGGTATTATATAAATTTTATGAATCTTGAAAAACTTAGTCCTAAGAGTTTAAAAATACATACTTGCATCCATTCAAATATAGGCAGAATTTTAATTTCATAATATCCGATCACAAAAATAAATAAAACATAATTCAAATATATAAAAATAAGTTATTTGTACTTAGTTCCCATTTAGGTAATCATATATATTTTTTCTTCAAAAAACAAATTACTTATATATTTTTATTTTATGTGTGTTAGTATGTACGAATGTGTGCCACATCTATGTTTGGATGCCAGGAGGTGTCAGATTCCTTTGACTTGGACTTATAAGAGATTGAGAGATACCGTATGGATATCTCTGAACTGAACCTGGATCCTCTGCATGAGAAGCAAGTGCTCATAACATTATAACATTTTTCTTTTTCTTTTTTTTTACAAACTTGTTTTGAACTTACTTTTTTTTTATTGGATATTTTCTTTATTTACATTTCAAATGGTATCCCCTTTCCCAGTCCTACCCTGCCAGAAACCCCCCATAGCACCCCCTGCTTCTATGAGGGTGTTCCTCCACCCACCTCACTCCTACCTCCATGCCCTCAATTCCCCTACTCTGGGGCATCTATCAAGCCTTCATAGGACCAAGGACCTATCCTCCCATTGATGCCTGACAAGACCATCCTCTGCTACATATGCAGCTGGAGCCATGTGTGCCCCTTGGTTGATGGCTTAGTCCCTGAGAGCTCTGGGGTGTCTGGTTGGTTGATATTGTTGTTCTTCCTATGAGGTTGCAACCCCCTTCAACTCCTTCAGTTCTATCTCTAACCCCTCCACAGGGGACCTCGCATCTCCTAGTTCCATGTTTGGCTGTGAGAATCCACCTCTGTATTTGCAAGGCTCTGGCAGGGCCTCTCAGGAGACAGACAAATCAGGCTCCTTTCAACAAGCATTTCTTAGCATCCGCAATAGTACTGGGGTTTGGTGACTGTATATGGGATGAATCCCCAGGTGGGACAATCTCTGGATGACCTTTTCTTCAGTCTCTGCTCTACCCTTTATCTCCATATTTACTCCTGTGAGTATTTTGTTCTCCTTCTCAGAAGAACCAAAACACCCACATTTTGGTCTTCCTTCTTCTTGAGCTTCATGTGGTCTGTGAATTGTATCTTGTTTATTCCAAACTTTTGGGCTAATATCCACTTATCAGTGAGTGCATACTATGTGTGTTCTTTTGTGACAGGATTACCTCACTCAGGATGACACTTTATATTTCCATCCATTTGCATATGAATTTCATGAAATCATTGTTTTTAATAGCTGAGTAGTACTACATTGTGTAAATATACCACATTTTCTGTATCCATTCCTCTGTTGAAGGACATCTGGGTTCTTTCCAGCTTCTGGCTGTTATAAACAAGGCTGCTATGAACATAGTGAAGCATATATCCTTATTACATGTTGGAACATCTTCTGGGTATATGCCGAGGAGTGGTATAGCTGGGTCCTCAGGTAGTGCTATGTCCAAATTTCTGAGGTACCACCAAACTGATTTGCAGAGTGGTCATATCAACTTGCAATTCCTTGCTCTTAACTCTAAACTAGTTCTCCAGAACTATATGTGAATATTTTCACTGACAAAATTTAGCACTAATATTAATTAATATAACCAAGAGATCAGTATCTTTACCCAACTGTTAATTTCAATGTTCCATTCATAAAAATAATAACAAGTGTAGAACATGTGGTTTCTCAGTTTAGTTTATTCTAAGAAGACTTATTTCTTTGAGATTTTCAAATGCATTGCAACCTTCAAGATTTTTCCACTTAGAATTAATCTTTATATCCAAGACTACTGTGAAATTTTTGTGTACAATCTCCACTTACCATTGAATCTGAAAGAATATATAAAATGGTGTGAATAAAATTAATAATTGGATCACTACATATGAAATAAAAGTTGGAGAGCAAATCTCTCAAAATATCATATTCTAATAATAACTATCTAAAACCATTCTCAAGATAAATAATTATTTTTTTCTTGAATTTAATTATAAGCTTATTATAATTTTGGGTCCCGTAACCAACCCACCTTTTCAAACTCCTGGAAGGTATTAAGTTACGACTTTCTGCTCTATGTGCTCAATATTCTAAAAAATATAGGGAATACAGAACTGAGAACATAAAAACACTGGTCAGTGTTATTACATTCTAGAAATAATGCCTATAGTTAACTGGTTTTCTTCCAAGGCAAGTGGTGAGTAAAGACTAAAAATATTCTATTTCTCTAAGAATATATTTGAATTTCTAGCATAGAATAAAAGATCTATTTATTTTTGTATGGATTAAGACCGGTTATGCCACCTTTCAAAAACGAGTATAAACCACAAAATGAGCAAAGAGAAAAACCAAATATTTACATAATAACCAAAAAAATGAAGAATTCACATTTTAGAGTTTATAGTAAGATGTCTTCCCCAACTTCATCAAATACATATTCAGTTCCAAGAACTCAGAAAGTGTCTCAACCCAATTAAAATTAGAATTAATTACCAGAGGTCATTGTAGTAAAGTAATGCTATTTAATGAGAACATAATAACAGTATATTTAAAGCAATATTATGACTTGTTTGTTGTGGAAGTGATACCTGGTTGAAAGAAACGGTGGACAATGATGTACTTTGGCAATCTAGTACTGCTGTAATGATTTCTTATTGGAAAACTTTTCCTCAGATTTTGGTGGAATTACTCAACTTGTGTTCATTTCCCTGTTATGCCAAATTTGGCAAACTTAAGATATCCCCTTTGCAAAGTGTGTCACTTGGAAATAACCAAAGCCAAGCAATAGATAATTCTATTCTTGTCAGTGATGGAAGTAGGGGGCGGGTGTAAATAATTTTTGAAGTATGTTCTATTCTACCAAAATATTAGTTAATAATTCATTGGAAACAATAAAAGTATTTGTTTAAAAAAGTTGTGCACAAAAACAGTGCTGGCCAAAACTGTTGTTTAATAATCCCTCCATATTTATCAAAGGGTTATGCATTTCCAATTTTATTTGATATTAGATATATTTTTACAATAATGAAAACTGTATACTTAGAATTTATTTGATAGAAATATTCTTATCTGCTGAAATCATCATAGAAGTAATACTTCTATGGGATTTTGTTGACAATCATGCCACTGTGTTGATAGGGAAAAGGGCCCTTGGAATTAAAGACATGATTTCTAAAGTTATATACTGATATATTTTAACAAATTAAAATTTATTCTAAATTACTTACAAAAATTACATTTGAAAACTAGAAAACTAGTGCGAGCTACAAATGAAATAAGGTTTTGATGTTAAACATATAGACATTTAGACAGTGCTATATTTTCAGGATTGGTTCATTAAAATGTAATTATAACATTAGTGGAAAAACATGTGGTTTAATTAAACCATTTAAATAATCATTTCATAAGGTCTTAATATCCTACATTTCACACTCCATGGCGGTCGATAAGATTCTCTGTAAACACAATTCATTATGAATACTTTACTCTTCTAAAATGCTAGAGAATTTAAAATTATTCATTAGCACGTTAAAACAATACATTGGTCTGGTATGGATGTGCTGTGTTTATCAATAATACAAGGCATAGAGAGAAAACACACCGAACATTTGCACCTATAGTAGTTACTTAACAACTTTTTTTATACCTTTCATAAACTGTTGTTGACTTTATAAATCATCTAGATCATGTCTCAATCTAGTTATAAATATTCATACCCTTTGTTCATAGCACAGCAACATTTTCAAGTATTGATTGCTTATGTCTTCTGTTCTACATGACAGTTTGTTCATCTAAAGTATTAAACTTAACAGTTTCTAAGAACTAGCATTGATGTCACTGTTACCCCCACCCCATACTCCTCTCAACACTGAAAATTCACCACTGGAAAAGGGAAATGATAATGGAGCTATTAAAAGGAAGTTTCTTTTCCAATCACTATATCATATTGAAACCATTACTCAATAGATGATAAAAAAATTAAAGTGTATGGGAGAATATTCTTCAAGTATCTAACATGCGTGTTCACTCTAAAGAATTATTAAATAGAACATAGAAAGAAAAACCAATTCAATGCTGTTTAATTTTGTGTCATCATGCACCAACATATCCATGCAGCTCTCCTCCATTACTACACCTTTGCACTACTTAAGCTATTAAACTCTCAACAATAACAGCAATGTTAAAAGTCTCATCTGCTTCCACTTCTAATCTCATGTGTCTGCACTCTTGTTGCTACCTTGCCCCTGCTCATCTGGTTTCTAAACATCTGGCACACTCAGAGATCCTAGTTAATGTTGTAAATTACATCAGTGAGTGTTTACCTACATGACTTTATGTTACTTCAGTTTTACTTATGGTTACCATTAAATAAAGCAGAAAGATCAGCATGGAGCATTTCTACATTATCTCAAAGAGTGAAGAATGTATACTTGTGTTTAAAATGTGGTCCATTTTATAGTGTTCCTCCTATTAGTAACTGACTGTGAATTACTTTACCATACCATAGGCCTCAATGGAAATTCCTCAACTTTTATTTGTTTTTGTAGCTAATCATTAGACACACGGCACATTTGAAGTTTACATCAGTGTCTGCTGATGATGCAGAAGCCTGACCAAGGGACAGTCATTTTGCTTAGATCATTAAAACATGGCCAGAATAGGAATGATAGAAATAAGGAACAGGAGAAAGACACATTTTTGGAAAGTGGCACATAGGGAACTCCAAAAATATCTTCGCTCATTTACCACCCTGGATTTCCTGAAATACACAGCCGTTATGTGGGACTGATATAATAGTCATGCTTGGACCATTATGAACAGCATTTAAAAACAAATTGTGCATATAGAATGTATACAGAAAGACATTGTAATCAAAGCCTGTTTCAGACCAGAGAACAAGGGAAGATGTAAAGAAGGAAACCTAGAACGTCTAAGGTGAAAGGATGGGCCATTAGAGGGGAGTAGTTTGACCGTATTTATGCACAGCATTCAGCAGTATTTCATAAACTATTTTCTCAATGTCAATGCCATAAACACAGAATAGCTTTGGAAAATAGTTTGTAAAAAATTTCATGATAGTAAAGTTGAAAACAGAACAGTCAATTTCAACATCTATTCTATACAGACTCTGCTAGTGCCTCTAAGTCCAGACTCCAGAATTGGGCAAAATGTATATTTCTTTCCCAATATTTTGCAAATCTTGTTTAGACCTAGTTCCCTGTTCCACATTCAACCACTCTATTTTCTGCTCTTAGGCTGTGAACACTGTCATTATTAATATCATTAATACAGTGCAAATGTAAATTTTCTTGAACAACTGAGTTTATGCCATAGAGGGGTTCTCTTAAAATTATGGGAAACATTGAGAATGTGAAGTCAAATAACCTTAAAATACAAAAGTCACTTGAAGTTATGAGTTTGGAAGCAGTTGCAGGCTATTGGTGTCAGGGATGAGAATGCTCTCTGTCTGCCGTGGGTTGGGACTGTATTGTGTGAGCTGCCATGGAGAATCTATGTGCTATTAGCTCTTTCATTTTTAAGAGTTAAGCATCCCATGTGTGTTCGTTTGTGATTGGGTTACCTCACTAAGGATGATATTTTCCAGTTCTGACCATTTGTCTAAGAATTTCATGAATTCATTGTTTTTAATTGCTGAGTAGTATTCCATTGTGTAAATTGTTTTCCAAGAAGAAGGAAGGAGAGGGCTCTGGTCCTGGAAAGACTGGATGTAGAGTGTAGGGGAATACCAGGATAGAGAAGCAGAAGGGGGTTGACTGGGGAACAGGGGGAGGGAAGAAGGCTTATGGGACTTTCAGGGAGGGGGGAAACGGGAAAGGGGAAACCATTGGGAATGTAAATAAAGAATATAGAAAAAAAAGAGTTAAGCATCATGGTTTACACAGATCTGCCAGTTAATTCTTTTTATTATCCAATGCGTGTTCACAGACTGCTTACCTACATCTGAATTTTCAGCATACACTTCAAGCTCTCATTTCCTCATCCTGTAAACAGATGCGATTTTTATTCTTTTCCTTCTCATTGAACACCTCATTTGAGATTTTCACTTGATTTAATTTAACTTTTTAATGGTGGGTACATCTGTTGCTGTCTGTGTCTGGTTGTTATTTTAATGGTTTGCCTAGAAGCTGAAACTGATAGAGGTATATTTTCTTGCTGTTCCCTTTCCTTTGTTCTAGATGTATCTATTTTTAAGAAATTGAATTAGTTTATTATTACAATTTGGTTTTGCCTTTCCAGGTTCTTTATCTATATTCATTTTTATATGCACCATTAGAAAATATTTTAATTAATTGATATATAAACTATCCGACTTCACTTAAAAGTCTTTAATATTTTCCAGATGAATATTGATAGAGATTCCTAGTAGTTACTACAAGATAGACTTCACAACAATAAATGTTATTATACGAGGACAATTCCCCAATGCAAAGCTTAGAGTGATAAACTGACCTTTAAATGATAACTAATTAAATAATAAAATAATTAATGATAATTAATATATTATCATTTTAATTTTCATACAAATTTAAGAAGACCATGTACTCAGCACAACTACATAGCCCTCAAGCCCCAAGAGAATATGTCACCCTGTTTAATTGCAGGATAACCATGTAGGTCAACACCAGGATGGCACTCTGTCAGCTGAACTACATCTCTGCTTAGCTGGGTTTTGCGTTAAGTCTCATTGACATGAAATAAAGTTGTCAGTAGTCCTTTTAGACTGACAGTTGTCACACAAGTCTTAAGCTAATCACTTCAACAGTTCTTTTCCTCAGAAGCCTGTTCTCCCTCCCGAGTTTCCTGTGTCTGTTTTAGATACCACCATCAGACAATCATTTGAACTTCGGGTATTTGATATAGTCATGTGTTGTTAAATTATATTTTCCATGTATGTGATATTTTTGGAAATCCATGTAAGATTTAAGAAGCATGAGCTAGCAGTGTATGGCCCTATTTCATATTGTATTAGTCAGGTTTGTGCCTGAAAAACCTTTAGGCAGGGGAGAAACTTCAATAAACGTGTGAAGTTTCAATTATGAAAATCTACTTAACTGTGTTAAATACTAAAAAAAAAGATGAAAATTATACTGTGTACATAAAATTTAAAACACTTTGTTTCAGGAAAAATATGATTTAAACAATATGAACAACATCTGTTTTCTTAAAGTCATTTTCTCTGAACTCCCATAGATCAAATTTCCAGAAATTCTTCAACAGAATCAAATGTAAATATATTGTGATGTGGTTTTCAGGTTTTCTATAATTGACTTGTAGACATTCAGGTATATTTTCATCTGTTTCTGTGTCCCTGTGTCATCTACTCAGTTAACTTGGCAGCATTCAATTTGTATAATTTCCCTATTTTCTTCCTACTCTGTCTTCATGTTCAATCTTTGTACTTTTATTCAGTTTTTCTTCTTTGAAGAAGCCTAATCCATTTATTATAAATAAGTCCCCTCCTTCAACATTTAGAAAATATGAGAACTCCCTATTTTTACATAATATTTAGTAATCTTTCCACAGGATTTTTCCACAGAAAGAAGGGATATATATTCCACTAGATGCACAACTATGCAATAGATGTTTACACTTCATTTTATTTAAGCATGCCATTAACCCACAGAAGAAAAATTAAATATGCTCACTATTAAAGTTAAAATGTCCTGAAATGTGAAGTGCAGACGCGTTGTGAGTTGTAGCTGAAAGCTAAGGATATTGTGCTTTAAACCTGGGACTATTATCACTAACGCTGCCGGTCTGTGTCTCACATTCTATTACACAACTCTTCATTTTTATTTCCATTATAGTACTCAAGATATTCCACGGTACCATAGTGCTGTCGTTTTGTACTGTTTTGCATTGCCCTGCTTTCTTTTCCTGAGACATGATTTCTCTGATCTTGCTCTGTACTCAGATGACCCCCCTCCCCAACTTGAATGCTCCACTTTCCACCTGTGGATGCTGGCATCGCAGCCTCACCATGCCTAGTATTCTTACAGAGATGTGTAGTCAGGAGACACTCCCACTGGCATGCAATCCCTGTGTGGTCAGATGCTGAATCGCAGCAACTAGATAGCTATTGTAGTAATTGCCATGTATTGCTAAAACATGTTCATTTGAATTGGAATAAATCTAGTTATATCCGGTAGTTTTACATTACTGATAGGTTTCTATGTGGTGCCTTATCGTTTGTCTCCCTTCAAATTCACCTTAGCATAAGTCTGAGAACATAATGATAGGTAACGAATTACAGGTGGTACTCCACATGCATGCCTATTGCTTGAGATCCTCCTCCTAGATCCAAAGTTTTAAGGCTGAAAAGTTAGTAGAAAATTTGCTTTCTACCGTGACTATAAACATTCAGACTCTAGCAACATACACAAAGAATAAGGTTTTCAGTGGTTCTACCAATATGAGGAAACACAAAGTTTGAACAAAAGGTCAACAGGGACCCAGAGGCAGGATATTTTAAATAGCTAATTGAAAGCATGTTTCACAGGTGCCTTGCTCCAGGAGCAGAAGTTAAGTGCTCTTAAAAAGGAGCTAAGTATGGAGCAAGTCTCACATGTATTTTCCTCTGGTAAGCCCTGGCAGCTGGCTCTTCAGAGTGCATGCTAAATTAATGTTTATGAATAACAGTTGCTCCCAAACATGTTATTTAATGTAATAGCATTCTATGATGGGAGTTGGTTGCCTGACATCACTGGGAATAATAATGTTTCATTTTAATCTTAAAAACTGGTTTTCTTCCAAGGCCAACCTTGAGATTTAAGTTTTATTTCAAAGCTAACAGCCAACTGAAGCATCCTTCCTACTGGGCAAACAGAGCTGATAATTGGTTCATAAATAATAAGGATGTCCTCATAATGATTTATATTATTAAATAATAAGTTTTATTCTGGTCATTAGTGGACACTAGCCAAAGTGAAGAAAGATGGGCAAGAATCACCTTATTCTTTCCAAAGGCAAAATGGAACCCAGATGGTCCCCATTTCTTCAAATCTCAGGCATCTTACCTCACTTCAAGCTATGAGAGCAGTACTACAGCAAGAATGAGCAGAGGACATTTCTTCTACCATGCTCTTATCTGCAGAAATGTTGTGGAAAATCCAGAAAAAATAAATCACTTAATTAAAACTCTTTTCTATTTCATTTCCTGTGTTACAGTGATCTGTTGCCTCTGAAGAATACTTTAGTCTTGGTTCATATATTCCATCTGCATGCAAGCTTCCAGAATTAATGTTGTGCTGGTTTTCTGGCATTTTCCCAAGCAAAAACAAAAGACTTCCTTGTAATTCTCCAAAGTAGATGGGCTTAATGCTGAACCATATCATGGTTATCACTTCCCCTACCATTCAGCTATACCACAGAATGCTTCATTCCAAAGTTGGAAAATATTCTCTCTCACTTCAACCTAAGGACAGTTTAATCTATTACTCTAAAAATCACACAAGCACATTTCAGCACCAAACTAACAACAGTTTTAAATTATCCGTTAGTACATGTTTATTTCTCCATCACAAACCATTTTATTTCTTAATTGGTAATTTACTCTTTTGTATTTTAAAAAGTCATTGATGTGATCTTCTACAAATAAAGGAACAGACACACATCTACCCACCAGGTGCAACCATTCATTTCAGAAACACAAATTAATTGAACATTATTGGGATAAGTGCTCTTCACAATCAAAAGGGGAGAAGACCCAGGTGTGGTCCTTTTCCATCCTGAATCTTAGTTCACCAGAAGAGATGGGATTAATTGGATGATAATATGTGCAATTAGTTTGGTTTCATGATATGAAAGAAAAATATAATGAGCTGTAAAAATAAAACTTGCTATGGAGGTTATTCTGATATCTAAAAGATAATTAAACATTTAAGGGACAATACATATGTGGTTTAAAAATATGACAGAGCGATAGCCACAAAGAGAGAATGAGGGAGTAGGTGATTGTACTAACATGTGAGAGAAATTTGAAACGTGAGAGATTGTGTAAGTTGAGAAGAATGGAGGGATGTACTGAATCAATCCTAAGAAGAGCAAATTGTGCCTTGTAATTGAGAATGCTTTGATATTCATTGAAAAACAGAAGTTCATACAAAAAATTTAAGGTACTACTTTTTTTTAGATGACTTTTTCAAACAAATCATAGTTGATTGCAGTAAGTGGAATAGACAGAATGGAGACTCAATGAGTATAGATGGGCAATTTGAAGAATTTTACTAAAAAATCATGATAGCCATGTTGAATAGGAAAGAAAATAATGTCTGGATGTGAGTGTTTAAAAGGTCACTATGGCATGGTGACTAGCTGGCTCTAATGAGAGCAGAATATCATGGCACTATGGTATGAATGTTCCCCGCCCCCCAATCTCAAATATTGAAATGCTAGATTTTTAAATGGTAGTATTTAAATATAAACCTTCGCATCAAGATTAGGCTACAAAACCCAAGTCTTCATAAATAGAATGAAAATCTTTGTAAAGTAAACCCAAGCCTGAGATAGTCCTCTGCTGTTTGGGACAGCAGCTACGACTCAGAAAAGTGGCCTCATCAGATATTTAGAACACTAGCTCCTTTGCCTTACATTTCTCCATCCCAGGCTTGTGAGGAAGGAATGTTTTTTGTTTGCAAACCACATTGATTGGAGAATTTAGTTGTAAACAATGGAGCTATCATAACAAGTAACCTGATAATGGAATTTCCCACATTGGAATCCCATCAGCTGACCAGATTTCATTTATTGGGAGGAATATAAGATATGATGAGGATGGAGCACATCGATGCCAAGTGCAAAATGGACTCAAAGGATAAGTCACAATAGCCAAAGAAATATGAGAATCATGTATCCAAAGAGGAAAAATCGTAGCATATAATATATCGAGTTCATGGAGGAGGAGATCTTACAGAGAAGCAATTGGAAATTGCAAACATCAGAAGACTAAGACAATCAACTCTAGAAAAATGTCTCTTTTATCCACTCTTGAATCCTATATACAAATACATTTTGTATACAATGTTCTAGTTACTACTTTAAGCATGTTATAAGCCATTCACTTATTTTTAAATTAACATGTTGCCTATTTGTTACTCATATCTACTGTTCCATATTCCTAACATTCTTATCAAGGCATAAATGTGCAATAATTATTTTATTAACTTAGATAAAGTACTGTTAATAAGCCACTGCATTTAGTATACTACTCTGATCATCTCTCTCTTTTAATAAAGGTGGATCCTAGAGGTCCTGAAGAGCCCTTCAGGGACCAAAACATTTTCTATTATGTAGAAATTTATTTTGTCCTCTCCTATTCATATCTGTTGAGGAATTGTTGAGCTAAAATCAGAACATTTCAATTGACTCACTTTGGCGTAACAACATACTTTCTGCACATATTCAATGCATATTTACAACATACCTATCTACTTGCAAAATATATTGGAAAACATGTTCTCATGAATGAGAAGGAAAAAGAACCATCACTTGATGATCACTAACCATTTGCTTGCCCAGAAATGTAGGGTAAGTTAAAGAGCCTTGTAACAATGTATGGTTATTTGTTATGTCTTATAGTCGTAACATATCTCTATAGAATTTCTGGTAACACAGAATGTGTTGGAACCTATTATGCAAGTATGCCCCCTTTTCTATGGAAATTGTAAAGCAAAGATTCATCTCATCACTCTAGTAGTTTTGACATGGTATCTTAAGTAATACCGTAGATGCTTCTATTGAAATTAGCACAGGGTCATAGAAAATAGGCAGATGGGAAGACATGTAAGCTGAGGGGTCCATTTATTTGAAAGTCTGTTCTTCCATGATAAGTTCTTAGATGTCATCTGACGAATAACCCAAGGGCAAACACCACTGAGACTTTTAAATTTTCCCAGATGGTGGTCCATTCTTCACTACCTACAGAAAGAGCTTCCCAAACCTTGCTACTCAAATCATTCCAAAGCAGGTAACTTGAGGTGTGATGGGTGTCCAGCTGTACCACAGTGTTTAGTTAAGCAAACAAGAACACTTTCTGATATATGTGTTGCACTACACCCACAGCAGAACAAACATATTCTTGCCTTCTCTACCTAAAATTACATCTTTTTTATCATTATAGCATTTCTGTACCCATTTTCATGTTTCCATATCTATTATCTTTAGCAAATACAGATTATTAAGTCAACAACCATAAAAGAACCAATCACATAAGTGTGCCCTCTTATATTATTAGACTCTTTTGACTTACGTTCATTTAAATACTCTTACTTTGACCAAAATTAATTTTCAACATTTAAACAAAAACATAATTTTGTATCCTTAGTATAGACTTTATCCTTAGAATTGGCTGTATTTCTGTGGAACAGCAAGTTGGAGAACGGAAAGTGAGCCAGCAAGTTGAAAATCTATGGCACAGTGTAGAAATCTCCACAGGTAAATGCCTTAATATCGATCTCTCGTACGGCTGGAGGAGCTGTCACAATGATCTATTGACTTATGTGCCTAGAGATGAAGGCTACAGATTCTTTCTCCAGATAGTATTGCCCCACACACAATTTTATAAAACTATAGCTAGACTTAGTTTGAAAGGCACATTATGAGAGAAAATATATTTTCTGCAATTTGATATACAGATACACTGGATTCCATTTTTTACTTCATTTCAGATTGTGTATGGGTTTATTGAAAGTGATAAAGACAAACAAATGTTAGAGGAAATTAGAAAGATAAACCTTCAGTTGGGAAAAACCATGATTTGAAGGAGTTCCAGAGCTATATAACCTAAGAAAGATGCAGTCTGAGCACATGTAATTTTTCTGTAGAAGGAGAGAATGACAACTTTGTAAGACGTACATGAAATCTACCCATGCTAGATTGGTTAGAGATATACTTTGCATTTGAGAAGTATTTTATGAGCTGTGAATTCTTGGGACACTTTTGTATATGCTGGGAGTCTATGGAGACTTTTGAAGCAAGTGGAATTTACTGTAGCCTAAGCTATGGGATTTCCTCTAAGACTGGTTCCTTCCAGCTTATACCTTTAGTGATATTGTGATACACTGCTGCTTTACAGAATAGAGGCCAAAGCTACTGACGATATTTATGAACCTTCATGCACCAAGAAAAGTTAGGGTTATAGAGTAATGCTGTAAATAACTTACTCTTCAAATTGTAGAGTGCTTAATTCTTTCATAGTATATTTTATCTATCCATATATTTGTATACTACTTATTTTAATGATCAAACTGAAATTTACACTTAGAGTCATACTACAATACTCAGATAAATTGAAATATTTGTGCATTTTTCTTACATTGAATAAAATAAGGATGATCTTTAAACACTATGCAAAATATTATTGTGATGAAACTCCATTTCCCTAATAGTTGTGGCAGATAGCATGTTTATTGTTTCTAGTTCTTATAAATCATAATACTGCAGTTCCTGTGGCAGCTGACCCTTCTGATTACTATTAACTATGATGATTTTCATAATTGAGGTAATATGGTATTAAGAATTTAGCAAAAATATCACCATTAATCACTATTACAAAATCTTTACCATTTCTTTTTGCTTTTATGGCATTATATAGCAATGCATACCTATGTGATTATTGTATAATTAGTAAGAGACAGATTAAAAATATAAAGAGCAGTATTGGTACGTCACCATGCATAAGAAACATATATCTGTACTCATTATTTGTGCAAACTAACTAGATTTGAGATTTTTATCTTTATATATTTTACTATTGATTTAACTGCAAATTTCCATAGTGATGGCATTGATGATATGAAGTCACCTCATAAAAAACACCTGCTTATTTTTCTAACATACGAAGACACAAAGACTCAAGTCTTTCTTACCTGCTCTGAAAGAATTGGGTACTATTTTTTTTAATTTTTATTATTTATTCATTAGTTATTTGGCTAGTGTGTGTGCAGCTGCTATGACAGAAGTCAGACAAGTAGCGGAAGCTGGTTCTTCCCTCCCCTCATGTATGTTTCCAGGATCATTCAGGTGATGAAGCAAAGCAGCAGGCACCTTTTCCAGTGAGCCTTCTACAGGTCTGAATATTTGTTACTTTAAAAGTTGGCCAAGGTAGTCTAGAACATAACTCTAGGATCAATCTTTTTCATAATATGTAGAAACAGGAAGGGTGAATTTTTTGCCAGTTACTGGATTAACTCTCATCATTCTTAAAATGATTCCTTAAATTAGGTGTTTATAGCTGTGCTTACGATAGAGTTCATGTTTTCATATTTATCTGATGTATGTTTGTATATGTTTGTGTATACATGAGCAGGAGATGAGTAGACAAGGGTATTTATATACATATGGAAGCCAGCGGTTACTATCAAGTGTTTCTCAATTGCTCTCCATCTTATTTTTTGACATGTGATCTCTCTCTCATGGAGCCTGAAACTCCCTGACATGCTAGAATGATTGGTCACCTGGCTACAGGAATTCTTGTAGCTCTGACATCACAATGCTGAGATACAGGCTCCAACTACTATAACTGGGTAGTTTGGATCAAATTCAGGTCTTCATGCTTGCATGGAAAGTACTGTACTGACTAAGCTGTGTCCCCATTTTTCTTGGCATTTTAAATACAGACTTAAGCAGCAAAATATTTTATTAAATTTGTATATTAAAAATTGCTCTGAAATTTCAAAGATGAAATGATATTGGAGAAAGACTCATGATAATTCAACAGAGTAAGGACTGAGATAGGATGAGGGCTTTGGTACTAGGATGACGAAAGGACTTAAGGGTCCAGGGATGCTGCACTGAACTAGTAACTTATAGGTCACACTAAATGAGGAATCCCACAGTACGCTTTCCAGGACATCATAAATCCCACCTTTCTGACCTCTTTTTAGCTCAGTCACATGTTGTTCTAACCATATCCCAGTTTGGGTCCCAATTAGAACTACTCTATCTCAGTGTGTATAAGGCCCTATGTTTTCATCTTGCTTAGATACCGTGACCCATCACTTAAAAGTTTTGGGAGATTTTTTGGCCATCACTTGTCATTTTACTATCTAGAAAACCCTTCCTACGTTCATAAAGTAACCCTGGACTCCTAAGAAATCATGAACAAAGTATGATAGTGTTCAGTGTTATGAGTGTGTTCCATGTGAGCTCCCTGGGCAGTGTTGCAATCATGTTCCATGTGAGCTCCATATACCATGTTACCAGTGTGTTCCATGTGAGCTCCTTTTGCAGTGTCACAAGTATGCTCTATGTGAGCTCCCCCTACCCCAGCCTTTTATTTGGTGAACTATCAAAGTTTCAATATATTCTCTTTTTAACTATTTATTTCCTGGTATTCATTAATACCTGTATCTTGGATGGCAGGAAGACTGTTGAATCTTTATGGTTGTGTTAGTGTCTGTAGTAGTCAGGGTTCTCTAGAGTCACAGAACATATGGTGAGTCTTTATATAGTTAGGGAATTTGTTGATGACTTACAGTCTTTAGTCCAACTCCCCAACAATGGGCGGCAGCAGCTGTGGATAGAAGTTAAAAGATCTAGCAACTGCTCAGTCCCACGAGGCAGGCAGGCAAAGAAGAGAAAGAGTGAGTCAGTCTTCCTTCTTCCAATGTCCTTATGTAGGTTTCCAGCAGAGGGTGTGGCTCAGATTAAAGGTGTATGCCACCAAGCCTTTAATCCCAGATAACCTTGAACTCAGAGTTCTTCCTGTCTTAATCTTCTGGAATTCATAGCCACTATGCCTCTAGATCTCCATGCCAAGATCCTGGTCAGAAACTTGTATTTCTCAGCCTCCAGATTAGGATCACAGGTGAGCCTTCCAATTCTGGATTGCAGTTCATTCCAGATATTGTCAAGTTGACAACCAGGAATAGCCACTGCAGTGTCTCTGAGAATCAGGTCCAGATCTGATCATTCCAGGGTTTGGTTTTTCTGGACAATATTACATGACTTGTTGCATCACAGGTGGCCGGAACATCTTACTGATGCTTTGAGGATCCTGAGTTTCATAGTGTGACCTTATGGGCTTTTATTACAGGACATAGGAAGGAATTAGGTTTTATATAGTGTAACACAGAGTTTCCAGGATCTGGTGCTATCTGGGTCCTTAAAACATTTTCTGAATCACTTAAACAAAGAAATGAATAAATATCACTGTGTGCAATTTGGTTGACAATTTCTGCAACTTGTAGGCATTTTTTCTGAAACCTCTGTTCTTTTTAGGAACACAAAGTTAAATGATGATCTCTATTTCCTCTTTTGATGAGGTGAAATAGAAAAATAGGAATTGGGGGTACAGAAGTCTTTGACTTGAGGCATGTAAGCTGCCTTTTATCAGATAATTATATACTGTGAAATAGTCAGACAACTCATGCTAATTAAGATTTTTATCATATAATACTTAGTATTAAATGTTCACATACTTATTTGGTGATATGGACACTGAACATGTATCTTCTGAGTCAATTTCAAGTCTTCAATACAGTACATTACATTGTCAGGATATCATCTTCTTAGTGTTTCTTATGTAGATTCTGTCTAATCATTTTCTATAAGGATTAAGCATTTTCCTGGCTAAAATTGTAGAGTTTCTTTTGAGAATCCTGTGATGTGAAATTCAGTCTCTACCCGTAATTTGACAATGGACTTAATTCTTCTATACTTACTACCTCTCAGATTCTAGTCATTTTATCATTCACGCTGGTAAGGCAGTCCATCAGATCTCTAACAAGAGAACAATGACACAAAAAAGGGAAATCTATACTATGAACAGGTCTTATATCAGCCCTTCAGATTAATTCTCCCTCTGTTCTCAATGCCTGACCCATCTTGACCAAATCAATCAAAAAGCTATTACTTTCATACTTGGAAGTGTTGCTTTGAAAAATCAATAAAAACACAGCTCATTTTTAATATGCAATATATTAGAAGGATAAAAATTCCCATTGACATGAGGTGGAAATTCAACAAAGTTCATTCAGTATTTGAAAAAAAATATAATATATATTGTGTATATAATGTATATATAAAATGTATGTATTTATAAAATGAATATATATATATGCAATATTGCATGTAAAATTTGTCACAGGCTTTATGGTTTATCTCACGATGAAAATCATGATTATGAAGTGTGTAGACTTGTAAAATCATGAAGTGTGTAGACTATGTATATAGAAAAATAATTTAAGGATTATAGTGAATTATTGCTACATAGAGAATTATTGCTCATGCCATGCATCTGAATCATATACAAGGATGAATTGGTATCTTTCTTAAAGTTCTAACTATAACTGATAATTCTGTATTAAAAGTCACACTGTTCATCTAACAATCTCTAGAAAGAAATGTGTTCAAGCTCTTCATTGGAACAGTTAAAATATCAAGCTATATAACTAATAAAAATGATTTATTAAAGAGAAAAAGTAGAGGCTATGTTTTCTATTGGCAGATGATTAATGGGATTGAACATCGACATAGAGAAATATCTGTTTTCTGTCATGAATTCACTGTTCACCATCACTTCTACAGAAGTTGTGCATGCTTCTAAATGTGAAACGTGTAAAAGTGGTTAAGGCCACTTTTGTGTAAGATTTGCTTACACATTTCTTTTTATCTGAAAATATGCTGTGAGAGTGACAAAGAAATGGTTCAGTGAATCAAGCACCTATCAGACAAGCCAGCACTGTAATTAGTATCCCTAGCACCCACATATCAGTCATGTCAGCATGGGCACTGCCTGTGACCCAGCACATGGGAAGCACAGACAGGGCATTCCGGAGCAAACGAGAGTAGCTGGAATTCATAAATTCCAGGGTAGGCAAAAGCCCCAACCCCAACGAAAACAAAGTAGAGAATGATCTGGACAGCTTTGGAAGCCAATTTTAGGCCACTGTACGCTTGCACTCATGTGACAATTGGGCCACTGTACGCTTGCACTCATGTGACAATTGGGCCACTGTACGCTTGCACTCATGTGACAATTGGGCCACTGTACGCTTGCACTCATGTGACAATTGGGCCACTGTACGCTTGCACTCATGTGACAATTGGGCCACTGTACGCTTGCACTCATGTGACAATGACTCCTCTCACAGACATTGCATCAAAAGACATGTGCATATGCATATAATATATTCCTGCATACCACATGCAAGACATGTGACAAAAGGAAAATCAGTGTTGGTAATATGAGATGTGTATAATCATGCATGAAATAAGGTACTCTCTTGTTTGGAAGTCTTAGAACCATGTTCTCACAGTCAAATGAGTATTGTATTTGGAATCTTACAATCTTGGCTAATGTTTACAGTGTCACCAAAGTCCTTTTTATTGATCATCCATGTACCTTCTCTATTGTTTCTTTGAATATTATTATGTCATCATAGAGAAGTTTTAGGTGATTTGAAGTTGACAGTTTTCAGTGGAGCGTCTGTGCTTCACTAGAAGATAGAATTGGGTTAAGTCCATGGGTGATAGATGAACTTTTACTGTGTGATGGATAGCTGCTCGTTCTGCTAATGGCATTTCATCTATCAAGTGATTTTGATGTGGTTGATCACAGGATGTTTCCAACTCAATTTGGGAGCATTAACCAAGGTGAAGGTGACATGAGTTTGAAATTTCACTAATACATATTTCCCCTCTTGAGAGTAGGATGAATTGTGTTATTTGTCCAGACACCATTCCACCTGAACACTTAACTGCCAACTCTCTTGTCCTGTCAACCACATCTCGTCAGTATTAGCTGAAATAGAGACTTAGGTTCTTAGGTGATTTTTCCATGTCAGGGAAAATTTATGACTACAACTCTCCATTTCTACTGGAAAGTTACAAGTATCAAATAACGTTTTTAAGAAAGTTAGATGGACTTCTGGTCCTCTGGTTAAGAAAGCTCTCTATTGCCTATCTGTCACACTGATGTAATTAATAGCTTGAAAATTGCAAGGAAAAAAAAACGCTAAGTAGCCTAGGAAACTGAAAATAAACAACAGTAGCAAGATATTGAACGGCAGTTGGGAAGTGGAGAGGCACTCTTACTGCTCTGCCTGTCTGTTGTATATTTTTCCAGTCAAATAGCACAACAACAAAATGAAACCCATAATCATGTAACTCTCAGGAAAATTTGGTACAAGGGCAAAATTAGAATCATATGGTTAGGATTATTATAAAAACAGAATAAAATAAGTTTTTTAAAATATTGTGACAAATTTTTGAGATGAAATATGAAAACATAAGCAACTAAGATCTTATAAAAATAGCCTTATAACTAACTCACTATGACTCTATCAGCATGGTGTTTTTAAAGATCTGAATGCATTTGATTTTAATACTTGCGTTTGATCCTTGTTTGTGTATATGTATTATTTCTTAATATTACTAGAAAACATATTGTTATAATGACTATATTTTAATTTATGGAGCTAATCTGAACTTATAATTTTCATTTTTATAGTTTAATCCACTTTTAACCTCCTCACATTTGGATATTTAAGTCTTGATATTAGACTATCACAGGCTGACTGGGACCTGCAGTGAAATTAGATTCTGTACCATTTGTAATTTCTTGACTCCTTTTGTGCTATTTGATTTTGTAGTAGGATATTTCTTAATATTTGTTTTAGCACTGGTTAATGAATTTGTGAGTTCTAAAAATAACCTGTCCTTTTCCCCTGTTACAAGCCTGGCAATCAGAAAGCTAATTCCTTCTTAACTTTCTTTAGTTGTCTTTCCTCCAAATGTTCATGGTTGGATTATTTGTACCTTATGAGGTTTATAAGTACAAAGAGTTTTAAATATTCTATGATACGTATTTATTAAATCTACTGACAAATCTATTTTATATCTTTTGATTTACTTCAAATATGAGCAGTATGCTGATGTGATGGTTAGTGTAGGTGCTACCTTGATAGGTTCTGGAGACCCCTGGAGGACTAAGTAGCCTTATGAATGCCTGTGAGGGCATAGCTTGATTATATAAATTAATGAGGGACTTGCTACTGTGGGTAGCACCATTCTCTAGCAAGGATCCTGGATTATATAAATGAGAACATAGAATTGAGCAGCAGCAGGCATTAATTGCTATCTGAACTTGATTGTAGATGTAATGTGAGGTTCCCCCTCTGAATCATGATGCTCTGAATTTCCCGCCATGATGGATCTTACCCTTGAACTGTGACCCAATGTAAACCCTTTCTCCCTCAGGTTGCTTCTGTCAGAGTATTGTACCAGAGCAACAGGAAAAGAAACTAAGAAAGCTGGCTGAGTTTTGTCCTGGCTAGATTCCTCAAAGAACTTATTCTAAGTGTTTTCTAAATGTATAGTTGGTTGTAGCTATAGATCTTAGAGTTTATTGATATAAAGATTGAAAAGGATAAATCTTGGGCTTCTCATCTCCTTTTTTCATTAGCTTATAGGTATTTTCCCTCTTCTTGTCTACTTTTATTGTGGAAAACAGGTAGCAAATTGATTTTCTTTTTTGTAAGCAAATTGTCCTCTTTGATTAAGCTCTGAAATGATGCTCTTTTAATTTGATTTCTGTTCTAAAATATAGTTATTTTAAAGTACCATTATTATACAAAGATATTCCTTTCAGGAGAACATTTTAATCTTAGGCATATATCATTAAGATACATATAACTATGTAGTTTGGCTTCTTGTAGACAATACCATTCAGCAACTACTTCTATTTTATCTTTTAGATTAGGTATTTTGTTTGGTTGTTGTTGTTATTGAGACAGTATTTCACTGTATATAGAAGGCTTCCCTCTGACTTGTAATCTTGTTTCTGTTCCTGAGTGCTGGGATTACAAATATGTCAAATATTATGCAAGCTCTTCTTTTCTTCCTCCTCTTTCTTCTCCTCTTCTACTCTTCCTCCCTCCTCTTCCTCCTTCTTCCTCCTCTTCTCCTCTTCCTTTTTCCTTACCTTCTGTGAGAGAATTTACTTTTCTTCCCTTCTTTATCTTTTTGAAGGTTTTTATTCTTTCTCATTCCCAATCTTCTTCTCTCTGTTAAAAAAAAAAAAAAACTGTGATCATCTGGTGTGTATGTACTAAAAGTGCATAAAATGGTGTAGCTGAGAAGGTCAGAGGTCAACTTTTGGAAGATACTTTTCATGTTCCACTGTGTTACAGCTAGATTTGTCTCTTCTCTGATGCTTTGCTATGTACATCATGCTAGAGAGTGGAAAAATGTTCTAGGTACTTTTCCTGTCTTCATCTCTCCCCTTACTCTAGGAATGCTCTCTGTTTTTTATCTGGGTTTCAGGATTTGAACTTGGGTCCTTAAGCTTTCATTTTCTCTGCTTTTACCCGATGAGACATTTCCCCAGTCCTGTTCACTTTATTATTTGTTATTTGGGGAAATAAATTTTTCCCTAGAATTTTATTTTCTTTATGAATTCCACCATTTGTTTAAAATTTGACATCTCTCCTCTCATTCATCTTATTTATGTTACTTCAAGGTATGTTTATATTTTATTAAATTTTTGCATTTTGTGGTAAAATATACAAATTTTCTCATCTGTTTTATAACAGTACATTTCTGGTGTTTAGGAGGTAATATGTCCCTCTTTTATTGTTTTACATTTGTATTTATATGACTACTAAACAAACTCCTTCGTGGCCTGTCAGCTGTAATCAGTGGCTGTTCTTACCAACTGGAACCTAGGCGTTTTCTCTTTGAAGAAAGCAGTCAGAGCTAGAGGGCACTTTCCAAATTTGCTACTATGAGATTGTTGTATGATTTATTGGACACTATGGTGTTCTCTAGTTCTCTAGAGATACCCTGATTCCCAAAACCCTCTCTGGTTCAAGAGTATTGGATCCCATGTGTTTTATTTTCCTTACCACCAAACTACCTTCCCTGGGTTTTAGAATTCCTGTTTTATATATATGTTCTGTAGGTTTTCCTGTTTGTGGGTATTCTCAATTACCCCACTTCTCTTCTCATTGTCCTTCGCTCTGACTTACCGTTTCTGACACTGTATTTTGTCTACAGATTTTCTTGTAAGTGTCCACGGTTTATAACCACTTGGACTCCTTTCTTCTCATTATTATTGCTGCCAAGACCAAACTTCCCTGTGAAATCCCAGCTCAGTCCAGTATTTTTTGACAGAATTTCATGTAACTTGACATTATTTTTCCTGCTGGTTTCCATAAAAACAATGTTTAACCTTTAGTAGGGGATTTGTTTTTGTTTGTTTGTTTGTTTGATTCCCCAAGAAACAACTCGGAATCAAGCTGCTGCTATGGAAATATACAAATCCTTGTATAGATTCAAATAATAGAAGTGCAGTATTGAAATTCAGCAAATATCCATGTTTCTATATCTAATTCTACTCAGAAATTTTGGTTTGTTCTCTCCTTTGGTGTTATCTTTAAACTACAAATACGTAAAGCATAATTCCAATAATAATAAAATAGTCTAAGGTTTTTTTTTCTTTTTAAGCAGCATATCAAAGCTTAACAACTTCAAAACCTCATTTTGTGTTTTTTTATTTTGGAGCGTTTCTGACTAAGGTCAATGTGCCTGACATGACAGAACTTTATCACTATACCTCAGGGCACAGGCTGTATTGCAGCCTTTTCTATAAGTCTCCTAAGTGAACAGCAGATGTCACTGTTGGATGAAATGAGCCTTCCTGTTAATTCCATCCTCTCTGTTCTGAAAGTTGCATTTCCAGAATCCAAAATCTGGGCATTAGTGATGAAGGTGTGCACATGAGGACTAAGATTAAACTCAAAACATTGAATCTTTGAATCAAATTCCCTGCTTGGCCTGGTACCTTAGAACATAGATATGAATCAGCTCTGCAATTATCTGGGCTTTTCGTCTCAAATCAAGTCATCTTTTCCATTTACTCTGTAGAATGATATGCTAGACCCTAGGGTTGGAAATGCTGCTACTCAGTTGCATGAATTCAACACAATGGCTTTAAATGGATCCTGAGGAGGCCTTGCACCTCCAAAGGCTCAACCTAGTGGATTCCTGGAGCAGACGTCGCCAAAGGGAGGCTGGTAGGCTCCTGCCCTGTGTAGGGGTGAGTGATCTCTCCTAGGGGGGGAGGGGGCGTCCCTCTGCCAGGCAGAAGTCCCACAGCAGAGCTGGCGCGCTGGTTACTGCAGATGGTGCTGGCTCAGCTGGAGGTCAACATGCAGAAGAATGCAAATTGACCCATTCTTATCTCCTTGCACTAAGCTCAATTCTAAGTGGATCAAAGATCTCCACATAAAACCAGACACACTGAAACTAATAGAAGGGAAACTAGGGAAGAACCTTGAACATATGGGCACAGGGGAGAATTTCCTGAACAGAACTCCAATAGCTTATGCTCTAAGATCAAGAATAGACAAATGGGACCTCATTAAATTACAAAGTTTTTGCAAGGCAAAAGACACTGTCAAAAAGACAAAGCGGCAACAAACTAACTGGGAAATGATCTTTACCAACCTTACATCCGACAGAGGGCTAATATCCAAGATATACAAAGAACTCAAGAAGTTAAACTCCAGAGAGGCAAGTAACCCTATTAAAAAATGGGGTACAGAGCTACACAAAGAGTTCTCACCTGAAGAATATCTAATGGCTGAGAAGCACCTAAAGAGATGTTCATCATCCTTAGTCATTAGGGAAATGCAAATCAAAACAACCCTGAGATTCCATCTCACACCAGTCAGGATGGCTAAGATCAAAAACACAGGAGACAGCAGTTGTTGGCGAGGATGTGGAGAAAGAGGAACACTCCTCCACTGCTGGTGGAATTGCAGGCTGGTACAACCACTCTGGAAAGCAGTCTGGTGGTTCCTCAGAAAACTGGGCATGACACTCCCGGAGGATCCGGCTATACCACTCCTGGGCATATACCCAGAGACTTTACCTGCATGCAATAAGGACACATGCTCCACTATATTCATAGCAGCCTTATTTATAATAGCCAGAAGCTGGAAAGAACCCAGATGTCCCTCAACGGAGGAATGGATTCAGAAGATGTGGTATATCTACACAATGGAATACTACTCTGCAATTAAAAACAATGAATTCACGAAATTCCTAGGCAAATGGTCAGATCTTGAAAATATCATCCTTAGTGAGGTAACCCAATCACAAAAGAACACACATGGTATGCAGTCACTGATAAGGGGATATTGACCCAGAATCTCGGAATACCCTAGACACAATCCGCATATCAATAGATTTCTAAAAAGATGGAAGGAGAGACCCCTGGTCCTGGAAAGACTGGATGTAGGGGAATGCCAGGACAGAGTAACGAGAGGGGGTTGAATGGAGAAAAGGGGGAGAGAAGGGGGCTTATGGGACTTTCGGGGAGGGAGGAAATGGGAAAGGGGAAGTGATTTGGAATGTAAATTAAAAAAATAAAATAAAAAAAAAAATTGGATCCTGAGGTTGCAGGGGCCAGGTGGCAGCATTGAGTCGTGATCATTGTTATTGCAATGGGCAGCAGAGCAAAGCCATGCCCATAACAGCCTGACCCATGATGGGAGGCACAAAGTGAATTTTATGGTGACAATGCTCATGTGATCTTTCGGTAATGGCTAATCAATCATAGTGTTTCCAGGCATCAAGTGTATAAGAAGCCCACTGCATTTTTCTCTGATCAATATAAGTAGAAATATTCTCAAACAAACAAAAGAAAACTTCTGTTGGAGTGTGGTAAAAAGGAATGTTGACCTGTGGACCAATTTCCAGACTTGAGCCATTTTGCAGACCCAAAACCTTTTGAATTAAGGGAAGGTCAGGTCTCCCTGAGGAAGGGTTTTGCTAAAATACCTAAGAGATTTTACTCTTAGCCTTTATCCTTGAGTGCAAATAGGGTTACTCTTGACATGATGAAACACGGTGACCAAAGACACATTGGGGAGAAAGGGTCCATTCAGCTTATGTTTCCACTATGCATTGCAGTCCATCACTGAAGGAAGCCAGGACAGGAACTCAAATAGGGCAGGAACCTGGAGGCTGGGAAAGATGCATCGGCCATGGAGGAGTGCTGCTTTACTGGCTTGCTCCTCATAGTTTACTCAACTGGCTTCTTTGTAGATCTTCGAATGCAAAAATGGGCTGGGCCCTCCCCATTCAGTCACCAATTGAGAAAATGCACTGTATCTGGATCTTATGGAGGCATCATTCCACTTGAATTTCCCTCCTTTGAGATGACTCCAACTTTGGTCAAGTGGACATAAAACTATCTAACTCAGATGGGAATAAGAATCTGGGTTCTCTTGTCTTATTTGTATTAGTTTTTCAATCATTCAAGCCTATACTTGGTAGTTTAACACTTGAACCACTCCATCTGGTTATACCCGTGCAGCTTATACAACAATGGTTCTATTGCTCAAGAGTGATCCAGTTAATATTAAAATGCAGAAGTAAGCAAGTTCACAATATTTTATTTTAGCATAACCATAACTCAATTATCATCTGCTAATATATTTTTCTACATATTGTTTAATACATAGTGATTAGCTGCCAGCTTTCCTTCCGCGACCTCTGTTCCCACGGACTGCGCTGGAGAGACGGGTACCCAGGCTCTCCCCCCAATATAACATCACTTGGGACACGGCCTGTTGGGGCTTCCGTCTGTGCCCGAGGGCGGGTTGGCGCTGTGGTCGTCTGGGTGCCAGATCGGCGGGCCATCGTGACCACAGGGTGAGCAGCGCCACGGAGCGTGCCCTCTGCCAGCTTTGCTCCAGTGACCAGGTAGTTGGGACCGCCAGGCTCAGAGACAGACAGGCATAATATCGCTTCGGTCTCAGGCAGCTTGTGTGTAACCTGCTCCCAGGTGCTGGGCTGATCTGCAGTGTCCAGTGCGCCAGATCTGCTGTGGGACTTCTGCCTGGCAGAGGGACGCCCCCTCCCCCCCTAGGAGAGATCACACACCCCTGCACAGGGCAGGAGCCTGCCAGCCTCCCTTTGGCGACCTCTGCTCCAGGAATCCACTAGGCTGAGCCTTTAGATGTGCAAGGTCTCCCCAATATAAGATCACTTGGGGCAAAGCACATTAGGGCTCCAAAGTCACTCAGGAGCAGGCAGGCCCCAGAAATCGGTGCCAGGGGAATCCTGGTAATCCAGGGGGGGCAGAAATAGCTTTGCAGGCTCACAGGAGGTCCAACCAACAACCAGTGGCAGCAGGACCAACTAACACCAGAGGTATCCAGATGGCAAAAGGCAAACGTAGGAATGTTACTAACAGTAAGCAAAGTAATGTGGGACCATCCGAACCCAACTCTCCAACAGCAGCAAGTCCTGGATACCCCACCACACCCGAAAGACAAGATCTGGATTTAAAATCACTTCTCATGATGCTATTAGAGGATCACAAGAAGAACACAAATAAATCTCATAAAGAGTTACAGGAGACCATGAATCAACGGTTAGAAGCCCTTACAAAGGAAACACAAAAATCGCTTAGAGAAATGCGGGAGAACATGGATCAAAAGATGGAGGCGCACAAGGAGACAACACAAAAATCGCTTAACGAGATGAATCAACGGGTAGATGCACTCACAAAGGAATCACAAAATTTGCATAAAGAAATGCAGAAGAATATGGGTCAACAGATGGATGCCCATAAGGAGGCAACACAAAAATTGCTTAAAGAAATGAATCAACGGTTAGATGCCCTTACAAAGGAAACACGAGAACTGCTTAAAGAAATGCAGGAGACGATGGATCAACAGATGGAATCCCATGAGGAGGAAACACAAAAATCGCTCAGAGAAATGCAGGAGAACATGGGTCATCAGGAAGAAATCCTGAAAGAGGTAATGCAAAAATACCTTAAAGAAATACAGGAAAATACAAACAAACAAGTGAAGGATCTCAGCAAATCCATCCAGGAACTAAAAAAGGAAGTAGAAACAACGAAGAAATCACAAAGGGAGACAACTTTGGAGATAGAAAACCTTGGGAAGAAATCAGGAGTCATAGATGCAAACATCAACAATAGAATACAAGAGATGGAAGAAAGAATCTCAGGTGCTGAAGATTCCATAGAAAGCATCGACTCAACAGTCAAAGAAAATGCAAAATGCAAAAAACGTGTAACCCAAAACATCCAGGAAATCCAGGACACAATGAGAAGACCAAACCTAAGGATTATAGGTATAGATGAGAGTGAAGATTTGCAACTTAAAGGGCCAGTAATCATCTTCAACAAAATTATGGAGGAAAACTTCCCTAACTTAAATAGAGAGATGCCGAAGAACGTACAAGAAGCCTACAGAACTCCAAACAGACTGGACCAGAACAGAATTACCTCCCGTCACATAATAATCAAAACACCGAATGTTCTAAACAAAGAAAGAATACTAAATGCAGTAAGAGAAAAGGGCCAAGTAACATACAAAGGAAGACCTATCCGAATCACATCAGACTTCTCACCAGAGACTATGAAAGCCAGAAGATCCTGGGCAGATCTCATGCAGACACTAAGACAGCACAAATGCCAGCCTAGACTACTATACCCAGCAAAACTCTCAATCACCATAGATGGAGAGACCAAGATATTCCATGATAAAACCAAATTTTCACAATATCTTTCCACAAATCCAGCCCTGCAACGGATAATAGGTGGAAACCTCCAATACAGGGAGAGAAACAACACCCTGGAAAAAATGAGATAATAACGTTCTTGAATCAAACCCAAAAGTAGATAACCACTCAAACAAAGATAGCGTCAAGAATGGCAGATGGCAATAATCACTATGCCTTAATCTCTCTTAATATCAATGGTCTCAATTCCCCAATTAAAAGACATAGACTAGCAGACTGGATACGTAAACAGGACCCAGCATTTTGCTGCATGCAGGAAACGCACCTCAGTGTCAAAGACAAACACTACCTCAGAGTAAAAGGCTAGAAAACAATTTTACAAGCAAATGGCCCCAAGAAACGAGGTGGAGTAGCCATCCTAATATCGGATAAAATTGATTTTCAACCTAAAGTCATCAAAAAAGACACAGAAGGACACTACATACTGATCAAGGGAAAAATCCACCATCAAGAACTCTCAATACTGAATATCTATGCTCCAAATGCAAGGGCACCCTCATTCGTAAAAGAAACTTTACTAAAACTCAAAGCACACATCGCACCACACACAATAATAGTGGGTGACTTCAACACCCCGCTCTCTGAAATGGATCGTTCAGGAAAGCAGAAACTAAACAGGGACACAGTGAATCTAATTGAAGCCTTGGACCAAATGGAACTAACTGATATATATAGAACATTTCATCCTAGAGCTAAAGAATACACCTTCTTCTCAGCTCCTCATGGTACCTTCTCCAAAATTGACCATATAATTGGTCACAAATCAGACCTCAACAGATACAAGAAGATAGAAATAATCCCATGCCTCCTATCAGATCACTATGGAATAAGGGTGGTCTTCAATGGCAACAAAAACAAAAGAAAACCCACGTACACATGGAGGCTGAACAATGCTCTACTCAATGATAACTTGGTCAAGGTGGAAATAAAGAAAGAAATCAAAGACTTTTTGAAAGTTAATGAAAATGAAGGCACAAAATACCCTAACTTATGGGACACAATGAAAGCAGTGCTAAGAGGAAAATTCATAGCCCTGAGTGCCGCCAAAAAGAAACGGGAGACAGCATACACTAACAGCTTAATGGCACACCTGAAAGCCCTGGAACATAAAGAAGCAAATACACCAAAGAGGAGTAGAAGGCAGGAAATCATCAAACTCACGGCTGAAATCAATCAAGTAGAAACAAATAAAACCATACAAAGAATCAACAAAACGAGGAGTTGGTTCTTTGAGAAAATCAACAAGATAGATAAGCCCTTAGCCAGACTAACCAGAGGGCACAGAGATAGTATCCAAATTAATAAAATCAGAAACGAAAAGGGAGAGATAACAACAGAAACTGAGGAAATTCAAAAAATCATCAGATCCTACTACAAAAACCTGTATTCAACACAATTAGAAAATCTTGAGGAAATGGACAATTTCCTTGACAGATACCAAGTACCAAAATTAAATCAGGATCAAATAGACCATCTAAACCGTCCTATAACCCCTGAAGAAATAGAAGTTGTCATTGGAAGTCTTCCAACCAAAAAAAGCACAGGTCCAGATGGTTTTAGTGCAGAATTCTATCAGACCTTCAAAGAAGACCTAACACCAATACTCTTCAAACTGTTCCACAAAATAGAAACAGAAGGAACACTACCCAACTCGTTCTATGAAGCCACAATTACACTAATACCAAAAGCACACAAAGATCCGACAAAGAAAGAGAATCTCAGGCCAATCTCTCTTATGAATATCGATGCAAAAATACTCAATAAAATTCTTGCCAACCGAATCCAAGAACACATCAAAACGATCATTCACTGCGATCAAGTAGGCTTCATCCCAGGGATGCAGGGATGGTTCAATATAAGGAAATCCATCAATGTAATCCACTACATAAACAATCTCAAAGAAAAAAACCACATGGTCATCTCATTAGATGCTGAGAAAGCATTTGACAAAATTCAGCATCCTTTCATGCTAAAGGTCTTGGAAAGATCAGGAATTCAAGGCCCATATCTAAACATAGTAAAAGCAATTTACAGCAAACCAGTAGCCAGCATCAATCTAAATGGAGAGAAACTTGAAGCAATCCCACTAAAATCAGGGTCTAGACAAGGCTGCCCTCTCTCTCCATATCTTTTCAATATAGTACTTGAAGTTCTAGCTAGAGCAATTAGACAACAAAAAGAGGTCAAAGGGATACAAATTGGAAAGGAAGAAGTCAAACTATCACTATTTGCAGACGATATGATAGTATACATAAGCGACCCAAAGAACTCCACCAGAGAACTCCTACAGCTGATAAACGACTTCAGCAAAGTGGCCGGATATAAAATCAACTCAAGCAAGTCAGAAGCCTTCCTATACTCAAAGGATAAGCAGGCTGAGAAAGAAGTAAGAGAAACAATACCCTTTACAATAGCCACAAACCATATTAAGTATCTTGGCGTGACGCTAACCAAACAAGTGAAAGATCTGTATGACAAGAACTTCAAGTCTCTGAAGAAAGAAATTGAAGAAGACCTCAGAAGATGGAAAAATCTGCCATGCTCATGGATTGGCAGGATTAATATAGTAAAAATGAGCATCTTACCAAAAGTAATACACAGATTCAATGCAATCCCCATCAAAATCCCAACTCAATTCTTCATAGAGTTAGAAAGAGCAATTCAAAAATTCATCTGGAATAACAGAAAACCCAGAATAGCTAAAACTATTCTCAAGAGTAAAAGAACCTCTGGGGGAATCAGTATCCCGGACCTCAAGCTGTACTACAGAGCAATAGTGTTAAAAACTGCATGGTATTGGTACAGTAACAGACATGTAGATCAATGGAACAGAATTGAAGACCCAGAAATGAATCCACACTCCTATGGTCACTTGATCTTTGACAAAGGAGCTAAAACCATCCAGTGGAAAAAAGATAGCCTTTTCAACAAATGGTGCTGGCTCAGCTGGAGGTCAACATGCAGAAGAATGCAAATTGACCCATCCTTATCTCCTTGCACTAAGCTCAATTCTAAGTGGATCAAAGATCTCCACATAAAACCAGACACACTGAAACTAATAGAAGGGAAACCTGGGAAGCACCTTGAACATATGGGCACAGGGGAGAATTTCCTGAACAGAACTCCAATAGCTTATGCTCTAAGATCAAGAATAGACAAATGGGACCTCATTAAATTACAAAGTTTTTGCAAGGCAAAAGACACTGTCAAAAAGACAAAGCGGCAACCAACTAACTGGGAAATGATCTTTACCAACCTTACATCCGACAGAGGGCTAATATCCAAGATATACAAAGAACTCAAGAAGTTAAACTCCAGAGAGGCAAGTAACCCTATTAAAAAATGGGGTACAGAGCTACACAAAGGGTTCTCACCTGAAGAATATCTAATGGCTGAGAAGCACCTAAAGAGATGTTCATCATCCTTAGTCATTAGGGAAATGCAAATCAAAACAACCCTGAGATTCCATCTCACACCAGTCAGGATGGCTAAGATCAAAAACACAGGAGACAGCAGTTGTTGGCGAGGATGTGGAGAAAGAGGAACACTCCTCCACTGCTGGTGGAATTGCAGGCTGGTACAACCACTCTGGAAAGCAGTCTGGCGGTTCCTCAGAAAACTGGGCATGACACTCCCGGAGGATCCGGCTATACCACTCCTGGGCATATACCCAGAGACTTTACCTGCATGCAATAAGGACACATGCTCCACTATGTTCATAGCAGCCTTATTTATAATAGCCAGAAGCTGGAAAGAACCCAGATGTCCCTCAACGGAGGAATGGATTCAGAAGATGTGGTATATTTACACAATGGAATACTACTCTGCAATTAAAAACAATGAATTCACGAAATTCCTAGGCAAATGGTCAGAACTTGAAAATATCATCCTTAGTGAGGTAACCCAATCACAAAAGATCACACATGGTATGCAGTCACTGATAAGGGGATATTGACCCAGAATCTCAGAATACCCTAGACCCAATCAGCATATCAATAGATTTCTAAAAAGATGGAAGGAGAGACCCCTGGTCCTGGAAAGACTGGATGTAGGGGAACGCCAGGACAGAGTAATGAGAGGGGGTTGAATGGAGAAAAGAGGGAGGGAAGGGGGCTTATGGGACTTTTGGGGAGGGAGGAAACGGGAAAGGGGAAGTGATTTGGAATGTAAATTAAAAAAATAAAATAAAATAAAATAAAAAAAAGAAAAAAAATACATAGTGATTATAGGGCAGTCTTTATTTGTATCGAGAATCTGGAAGCTTAAAATTTTCAAAGAGCCTTGCCTCCATTTACTAAAGAGAAACCGTAAAACCAATTCCTGAGCATTACTCTGCTACTTAGAACCTCATTCATTTATACCTCCTGTTACTTATCTCTGGTGTATTTTCAAGTAATTTTGAATTTTCTAGATCTGAAAATCCTCTAACATAGCTTATTTCCAGTTGGTATGTCACGACTGCTCAGTTGTTTGCAGTTGCTATGTCATGACTGGCAGGTTGTTTCCAGGTTCTATGTCATGATTGGTCAGTTGTTTCCAGTTGCTATTCCATGACTGGCTAGTTGTTTCCAGGTGTTATTCCATGATTGGTCAGTTATTTCCAGCTAGCATTTCATGACTGGCCAGTTGTTTCCAGGTGCTATGCCATGATTGGTCAGTTATTTCCAGCTGGTGTTTCATGACTGGTCAGTTGTTTCTAGCTGCTATGTCATTACTAGTCAGTCATGTTTTATTTTTATTTTCAATTTCTTACTCCATATTTGTTAGTATTCAACTATTTTAGGTTTGCTCCACAACCCTTTTGAAAGAAGCTCTGATTGAAGTAGTATGGCATTTTAGCCTTCATCCCTCACATCTCTATAGACAACTCTCACTCTGTAATTGTCACTGCTTCTGTAGTGAGAATGAGAAAAGTGACTGGTAGAAACTTGGAGTAGTCAGCTAAAATTATGTTGATGTTTTGCTTTATAAAAACAAAGTTTAGCTAATTCCTGTCACATGTTTTTCATCCCAACTAGGCATTTACATTTTGTTCTTCAGGAGTGATGTGGGTGGGGTCTTGTTTTCCTTAACCTTGCAGAGCGGAGCACTGGGCTGGCTGGGAGTAGGTGGACATCAACAGATATTAACTAGGTGAAAAGGCAATTGAATTGATCTTGAATAATTGTAACTTCATTTCTGACATTATTAGCTTAAGATGGCATGTAACATGTCAAAGTAGAATTTAAGATGGGAATTGGCATTAATTGAGATACCTCGGTAAGTGCCCACTCATTCAGTAAATGGATCTCCACTGAACTACTCTACGCATTATTTCAGGTTGGTGCTATATCAGTGACTCATGCTGAGTTGACAAGCCTTTGGTTTTAACTTTGTTTTTATAAAACAACAACAACAACAACAAAAATCCCAAGTGACTAAATATTTCTCCATGATAGTTATTTGTAATAGTATGAAAATATCTCTAAATCTATAAAAAAATATATGTTATGGAAAATACATAGTATTTTAATAATAGAAAATCAATTATTTAACTTGATAATAAGTCTCTCTTAGTT
This sequence comes from Tokudaia tokunoshimensis, assembly GCA_036184795.1. Classification (NCBI taxonomy): domain Eukaryota; kingdom Metazoa; phylum Chordata; class Mammalia; order Rodentia; family Muridae; genus Tokudaia; species Tokudaia tokunoshimensis. The sequence continues at coordinate 9,220,946 of BTHU01000011.1, read as the reverse complement.
ATACTTTGGTCAGTATTATCAGACCAGATTGGTGAGAATATAATATAACAGAAGAGGAAAATACTGCAGATATAAATATGCATTAAATATCAGGAAGAAAATTAAGTTTTGGTTTCACTAAAATTATCTGTGCCATGGCATAGAGGCATTTTGAGTGTATCTTGTTAGTACATATGTCAGCTATGGTTTGGTTCTTTCTTTTAATGAGTTAGTCTCATCTAAGAGAGACATATGGCATGTCACTGGTACTGCTTATTAAGGTGTTTGAGGAAGAAATATTAAGGAGGTGCACCAGATGGTATTTAGCTCCATAAGAGCACAAATGATTGCCAGGTACTTGCTACTGCATTTTATTCTTAGTACTCAAACACCCGACACAAAGCATATAAGCTTTCAGTTTTATAAGCCAAGAACATTTTAAAGATCTACGTTATCTTTCATTTACCTTTAATTATTTTTATTTCTGAATATGTGTGTGTATCTCTATGAATATGCTGTGTACATGGGAGTGCACACAGAGGCCAGAAGAAGTTAATGGATACCCTGCGTCTAAAGGAACAGGCCATTGTGAGGTACCCAATGTGAAGGCTTGAAAATAAGCATGTCTTATGAAAGAGCTGAACTATCTCCACAGCCCCTGTTTATCTGATTTTGAAAATTGCGTTTCTGTGTCTGTATGCGTGGTAAGGGTGGGAGGCTAAACACATGTGAGAATACAGGTGCCCTTGAATTCAAGAGAAGATGCCTGGTACAATGGATCTAAGTGGTTATGAGCCTTCCTTTATGGGTGCATAGAACAAAACAAAATTTCTGGAAGAATGTTAGATACTGAACTATGTCTTCAGCCCCCTCAAAACCATTTAGATACTAGCATCCTAGCTTTTAAATGTCAACATACCTTATGGATCATTGTCTTGATATTGATTGAGTGCATTTTACCCCAGCACCTTTAATTGCAAAATTGAAAGAAAACTCATCTTCCTGTGTTTTAAGAATTGAAGTGAAAAATAAAAAGAATTGGAATGAAAAAAATGTCATTATTAACTTAAAATTATGACTATCATATAATACTATTACTATACATATAATTAAATTCAGCTGTAAACATTAACAGTCTAGTTTTCAAAGATGAAAACATTCTGAAATACAAAGTCTGCTTCTAAAATGTTATGAATGAGTGAAGCTAAATATGTACGCTTTAAAAAGAAAATATTACAAAGAAAATTTTGTTCATGAAGTTCCTGAAAAAGCACCAAAAAGTATGAAGAGATGCTGCAAGAAGTAGCTTCTCATGGTTTGTATAGAAGTTAACAGAAATATATAATCAAAATTGAACCATTTCATAGCCTGGACAGCAAAAGACTAACAGAAAGCCAGTACAGAATTTAATATAACCGCTCAAATTCAACTTAGAAAAACGGGCTAGAAATACAACTTAAGGCGTACCTTAGGAACAAAAGCAATAAGTCATCCTGTTGACTTATTGATGCTATTTTGAGTGTAAAGTTAATGTGATATCATACTAATAAATATATATTTATTTCAGTGTGGAAAGAAACATTTAAAATTTGATATAATGCTCCATTTTCAATACTACCTCCATTTACCAGGCAAAAGGGAGCTGTTTTGCTGTTCTGATTTGAATGTGGAATGTTACCATAGGTTCATATGCTTAAACATCTGTCCCTAGCTCGTGGCAATATTTGGAAAGAATATGGGATTGTTAGGGAGGGGAATCTTACTTGAGAAAATTGGTCACTGGTCTTTGTCCTTAAGGCCTAATAACCAAGCTCCACTTCTCATGTGAACCCTGCTTCCAAACGTGGATGCAGTAACCAACTACCTTTCTACCCCTGCCACTAGACTTCCTCTGGCTCCTGGCAGGTCTTCTCTGACTTCATAGAACATTTCCCTCTGGATGTGTAATCCAAATTCAACTCATTTTTAATAGTATTTTACAACAACCATCATAATAGCAGGACATTAGGCTTGCAAATTTTTGATACCACATAGGAGGTATAAAATAAATGAACCATTGTAAGAGTAATGCTGAAATTGTTGCCTCAATTTTACATGTATATAAGCTTGTGTAGCCTACACAGAAAGAGACTGATCCAGATGGTTTTATAGACATTGTCATCATGGATTCTGCTTTGTCTCTTATATACGATGCTCAGAAGGCTTCCCTTTGGTCTATAAGATAGTTCATGGTCCTGAGTGCTGCCACCCACCAGCACTGAATGAGGTGTGCTCGTTCTTCGATTTCCTGACTGACTCATGCTTTCATTTCATTTCTCACCAAGTTGCTTTTCTCTATCGGTTTTGTAAAAATTTCCCCAGGAAACTCTTTTCTTTTATTGTTTTTGCTAAGTGATTGGTTCACAATATCAGTATTCAATAGGACTGACCAGATTCCAGGGTTGCATATAAATCATTATGTAAACCTGGATAAATCACTAATATCTTTGAACCTCTCTTTTCTCCTCTTCAAAATTATAATGAAGGCAGGAGGTATATCCTAGTGGTTAAAATGCTTGCCAACCTTGTGCAAGGATCTAGGCTTAATTGCCGTTATTGCTAAGTAAAATAATTAAATAAATAAAGTAGACTGATACTCTTGGGGTATAACAGCATAATGAGATGATGCTTGCTATAGCACTTAATATTGTGTTTTTTGGTATTGATGCTAGTGAATAATCTGAGTTCTTTCTTTGTCTTTTTTTTTTAATTTTATTTTATTTTATTTTTTTAATTTACATTCCAAATCACTTCCCCTTTCCCGTTTCCTCCCTCCCCGAAAGTCCCATAAGCCCCCTTCCCTCCCTCTTTTCTCCGTTCAACCCCCTCTCATTACTCTGTCCTGGCGTTCCCCTACATCCAGTCTTTCCAGGACCAGGGGTCTCTCCTTCCATCTTTTTAGAAATCTATTGATATGCTGATTGTGTCTAGGGTATTCTGAGATTCTGGGTCAATATCCCCTTATCAGTGACTTCATACCATGTGTGATCTTTTGTGATTGGGTTACCTCACTAAGGATGATATTTTCAAGTTCTGACCATTTGCCTAGGAATTTCGTGAATTCATTGTTTTTAATTGCAGAGTAGTATTCCATTGTGTAAATATACCACATCTTCTGAATCCATTCCTCCATTGAGGGACATCTGGGTTCTTTCCAGCTTCTGGCTATTATAAATAAGGCTGCTATGAATATAGTGGAGCATGTGTCCTTATTGCATGCAGGTAAAGTCTCTGGGTATATGCCCAGGAGTGGTATAGCCAGATCTTTACCAACCTTACATCCGACAGAGGGCTAATATCCAAGATATACAAAGAACTCAAGAAGTTAAACTCCAGAGAGGCAAGTAACCCTATTAAAAAATGGGGTACAGAGCTACACAAAGAGTTCTCACCTGAAGAATATCTAATGGCTGAGAAGCACCTAAAGAGATGTTCATCATCCTTAGTCATTAGGGAAATGCAAATCAAAACAACCCTGAGATTCCATCTCACACCAGTCAGGATGGCTAAGATCAAAAACACAGGAGACAGCAGTTGTTGGCGAGGATGTGGAGAAAGAGGAACACTCCTCCACTGCTGGTGGAATTGCAGGCTGGTACAACCACTCTGGAAAGCAGTCTGGCGGCTCCTCAGAAAACTGGGCATGACACTTCCGGAGGATCCGGCTTTCTTTGTCTTTTATTGAAGATAGATTCTGTTCTCATACAACATATCCTGATTGGGAATTTTCCTCCATATAGTCCTCGCAGCTCCTCCCCCGTCCTTTGCTTTCCAAATCCTCTCCATTTCTGTATCTTTTGAAAAAAAAGAACAAACTTGTAATACATAACAAGCAATATGGCAACTTAAAATATAGTAAGATGAAGCAACACTTTCATTCGAAGGTGGACATGGGGGAACCCAACAGGAGGAAAGAGTCCCACGAGCAGGCAAAAGAGTCAGAAATCCACTCATTCTCATAGTCAGGAGCCCTATAAAAATACTAAGCTAATAGGTATAGTATGTACATAGAGGTCCTGGTGTATATAATAGAATGAAATTTAAAAGTGGCAGTTTTTTTCTAACCTGGTTAGCTCCCAAATAATTGACCCGGAGACCTATTAAATTATTCAACAAACTTTAAGCACAATAACTGAGCAGATATTTCTAATCCTCTGGGCCCCGAGTTACTTTCATTTAGTCTCTCCTTGGCTTGATTGACTGTGCCTGCTTATCCACATGGAGAACTACCTTGACAGACCCCTTCTCATGCTCAACTTCATGAAAACCTTCTACCTCCACCATCTGGCCTTTCTTCTGCTACACTCTCAACTGCCTTGTGGAGAACTCTTTCTCCCCAGGACTCCTGGCTGGGATTCCAAACTCCAGCCTTTCTATCTCCTCTGCTCAGCCATTACCTTTTCGTCCTTTTATTAACTCAATGAGAGAGAAGTGGGAAATATTCTTTATACCACATTTATCAGGAGATTCTTCAATATGCATGACAATGCTAGTGTCTGATTTTTAGTTCTCTTTGCACAGAAATTAGCGTGTGACTAGCGTGTGACTGTGCTTACTGCTTCAGTCTCTTGTAACCTCATATGCACCTTGCTTAGATGGTTCAGAGGGACTTGTTCTTCTGGTTTCCTCCAACCCCTCTGCTGCTTACAATATTTTGGCTAACTCTTCTGTGGGATTCTCTGAGTTCTGAGGGGAGAGATATCATGGACACCTCCATTTTAGCCTCTCTAGCCTCTCTCTACATAATATCTTGCATGTGGGTCTCTGCACCTGTTCCCATTTACTGCCAGAGGAAGTCACTCCTGATTATGACTGAATGAGGCACTGATCTATGAGTATAACAGAATATCATTAGAAATCATTTATTGATTTTTTGGGGGGAACAGTTATACGTACTTTTTAAAAAAATTATTATTATTTTATTTATTTACATTCCTATCATTGTCCCCACTCTCTTGGTACCCCTCCCACAGTTCCTCATCTCATTCCTACTCCAACTTGCCTCAGAGGTGTTGCTCCCTGTAGCAGACCCACCCCCATCCCTGGGACCTCAATGTCTAAGTGCATCTTCTCCCACTGAGGCCTGACCAGGCAAACCTCTGCTGTATTTGTTCCAGGGGTGACTGACTAGCCTATGTATGTTTCTGGTTGGTGACTCAGTCTCTAGAAGCTCCCTGGAGTCTGGGTTAGTTGAGACTGCTGGTATTCTTATGGAGTTACTCTCCCATTCAGCTTCTTCATGCCTTCCCCTAATTCAACCATAGGGGACCCCGACTTCAGTCGAATGGCTGAGTGTTTCTGCCTCATTCAACTGCTGGTAGGACCTTTCAGAGGACTGTCATGCCAGGCTCCCACCTGTAAGCACATCGTAGCATCCATAATAGTGTCAAGTGTTGGTGCTCCCCACATGAGATGGATCCCATGTTGAACTGGTCATTGAACCATCTTTCCTTCCATCTTTTCTCCATTTTTGTCCCTGCAGTTCTTTTAGACAGGAATGGTTCTGGGTCAGAAATTTTGACTCTGGGTCACACACTAGCTCATGTCCTCTACTAAGCAGGAGCAATGCAGTTTACCTCTTATTCTACATATTATTACCGTTTTAATAAAACTTGTCCTTGTGACATTCTCTCTCTCTCTCTCTCTCTCTCTCTCTCTCTCTCTCTGCACACAAGTAGTATCAATGCTGTGAAGCGCATTTTAAATAGCTTCTTTTCATTCATCATAATAAATATTAGTCAAATACTATTGCCATTTCAAGGATAAAAAATCCAAAGTCCAATGATGCTAAACAATGTACTTCAATCGCTAAGGAGATGAATGACCAAGTTACCAAAGTGCCTTCCATGTAAGGATGAGGACCTGATTTGGAATTTGTAGCACCAACATACAAAAAGATGAATGACTTATCAGGTGGCAGAGACAGCTATATTCTTGAACCTCATCGGGCAGCAACATAGAAGTTTGGGTTCAGTGACAAAAGATACTCAGAAGTATAGGCCTGCCTCTCTATCTGTGTGGACGTTCATTAGAGATCTGTGAGCCAGCAAAAATTATAAAGATTAATATGAGCAGTCAATGGAAAGGAGGCATGATAAAAACAAGGTTGCTTGCTTCCCATTCACACATGTCTATCTGACGATCAATAGAATCCCAATAAGGACCTCAGCTAAGCATGACTCAAAAGTTTTGCTAACAGACGAGAAAAACCAAATATTTACCAATTGTTTTTTTTTTTTAATTTAATTTTATTTTATTTTTTTAATTTACATTCCAAATCACTTCCCCTTTCCCGTTTCCTCCCTCCCCGAAAGTCCCATAAGCCCCCTTCCCTCCCTCTTTTCTCCGTTCAACCCCCTCTCATTACTCTGTCCTGGCGTTCCCCTACATCCAGTCTTTCCAGGACCAGGGGTCTCTCCTTCCATCTTTTTAGAAATCTATTGATATGCTGATTGTGTCTAGGGTATTCTGAGATTCTGGGTCAATATCCCCTTATCAGTGACTTCATACCAATTGTTATGTATAAAATTTTCCATTCATGTGCCAAACTAGTTGTTTAAGTATTCTATTGGTGGCGATGTCTTTTTTTTTTTTTTTTTTTTTTTTTTTTTGGTTTTTCAAGACAGGGTTTCTCTGTGTAGCCCTGGCAGTCCTGGAACTCACTTTGTAGACCAGGCTGGCCTCGAACTCAGAAATCCTCCTGCCTCTGCCTCCCAAGTGCTGGGATTAAAGGCGTGCACCACCACCGCCCGGCTGGTGGGCGATGTCTTTTAAGACTGAATAATCCATCCTTGTTCTAATTCTCCATATTCAGGGTATGAGACTGGAGGATTTGTGTAATTAAATCCTAAAAGCATGATTTTGAGGGGTAGAGACCATGCTTACATGAGAAAAAGGAAGTGACTTTCCTTCTGTTTCTTGGACAATGCGGATCAACCTGTGGAAGATGATAGGCAGAAAACAGAAGAGTTATACACTGTTTACTCTGATTAATCTAATTAGTGGTTATAGTTTCTCTTTGAATCCACATTATCAAATGGTAGCAGATGTTTCACTCCAACTCCCATGAAGCTATCATGCACTGGAAGAATGTTACCCAATGAGTTGAGTTTAGATTTGTTGACCATGAACTTCATGGGACTTAATCCAACATTTGAAATTCTGAGGATCCTATGATGACTGCTAGAGGCATTTTTCTTTCTTCTAAGTCCATGCTGCACATTTTTTCTTGGGTGAATTATTTTTTCCTAGACCTACAAGTAGGCTAAGTCTTCATATGCTGCACATTTTTTATTGTAGATAAGTATTGGAATGTACAGAATACTCTCTTCTGTGCCTAGCTTTAAGCCATTAGTAGGTTTACTTGGTGGATAAACTCCTTAGCTCTTAGCCTTATCTCAAAGGGTGCAGGTAGAAGATTCATGCTGCTTACACTTCCAAAGTGACTCCTCTGATGAGATGGGACCAGCAAGGCCAGTTTCCCCAGGTTGCTAGTATCCAGTGGGAGACTTGAAATTCTCAGATTCTAATTTGAGTGGAAGACCCAGTCACTTGCCATACTCAATAGACAATCACAAGTACCAAATTCTTCCCTTTGCATCATGCATGCATTGTCTAAAGGTAGATTAAAATGTATATACATTTAGGTTAGGGACAATGTTTTGACAAAGATCTATCTATATGCCAAACAAATTACTGATTCAGTACTAATTTTGCATAGCCAAAATTGTGCTCAGAATAAATTATATTATAAACTGCCTTCATGTGGGATTTTTGTTTGTCCAAATTTAGTTTATAATCACTTTTACCTATAGATTGGTTAACCCAGCACGTGGTTAGACCTATGCTAACACTTTCAAAAATAAGTGTTTTTACTGATCATTAATTCATATTGAGGTTTAAAAATATCAAAGTGGTATCATGTTACCAGTTTGTCTGTGGTAATGTATGTAATTCTGTGTCATCTGGCTTCCCTAGATGATGTGGCTAGCTTCTGCACTTTGCTCATTCACTTTTATAAATTTCTGGCCATCAAATGTGTTCTAAGCATTAGCTAGTTACTGCAGTAGCATGATTTGGTATACATTCAAAGAATGAAAATTCAGCCAATTATTCGATACACTGCACAGAGCAAAATCAGCTGAAATACTGCTATATTTCATATAATCATGTCTACAAATGCCCATTTTTTGAATATCATAATGTGACATAGTTAATTCGCATTTATTGTAATTGTTTATTAATAAGTCAAACTTATGATTTTATTTTTCTACAAGTACCATTTTACTAATGGCTTGAAATTAAATAAGAAAACCACACTGATATTAAATAAGAATGCATGCCATACCAGGACAGGGAAGCGGGAGGGGGTTGATTGGGGAACAGGGGGAAGGAAGAGGACTTATGGTACTTTCGGGGAGGGGGAAACCAGGAAAGGGGAAATCATTTGAAATGTAAATAAAGAATATATCTAATAATAATAAAAAAAGAGTTCTAAGCCAGGCAGTGGTGGCACACCCCTTTAAGCCCAGTACTTGAGAGGCAGAGGCAAGCAGATTTCTGAGTTCGAGGTTAGCCTGGTCTACAGAGTGAGTTCCCAGAAAGCCAAAGCTATACAGAGAAACCCTGTCTTGAAAAAAACAAAAACAAAAACAAGAATTCTAAAGAGCTAAATAACAAAATGTAATATATATACATATATATACATATATATTTATAGTATGTTTAGTAAATGGAGAACATACATCAACATATGAATTTCACATGGAAGCATACTTTATGTGGATGACCACACACACATACTCACACACACACATACATACACAAACAAACCAGTATACAACACACAAATGTATACACAGTAACTATTTTTAAAATATTTTGTACCTAAATATAATCACATTCTTTAAAATTATCTTTAAAAGACACTGTCAAAAAGACAAAGCGGCAACCAACTAACTGGGAAATGATCTTTACCAACCATATATCCGACAGAGGGCTAATATCCAATATATACAAAGAACTCAAGAAGTTAAACTCCAGAGAGGCAAGTAACCCTATTAAAAAATGGGGTACAGAGCTAAACAAAGAGTTCTCACCTGAAGAATATCTAATGGCTGAGAAGCACCTAAAGAGCTGTTCATCATCCTTAGTCATTAGGGAAATGCAAATCAAAACAACCCTGAGTTCCATCTCACACCAGTCAGAATGGCTAAGATCAAAAACACAGGAGACAGCAGTTGTTGGCGAGGATGTGGAGAAAGAGGAACACTCCTCCACTGCTGGTGGAATTGCAAGCTGGTACAACCACTCTGGAAAGCAGTCTGGCGGTTCCTCCGAAAACTGGGCATGACACTCCCAGAGGATCCGGCTATACCACTCCTGGGCATATACCCAGAGGCTTAACCTGCATGCAATAAGGACACATGCTCCACTATGTTCATAGCAGCCTTATTTATAATAGCCAGAAGCTGGAAAGAACCCAGATGTCCCTCAACGGAGGAATGGATTCAGAAAATGTGGTATATTTACACAATGGAATACTACTATGCAATTAAAAACAATGAATTTATGAAATTCCTAGGCAAATGGTCAGAACTTGAAAATATCATCCTTAGTGAGGTAACCCAATCACAAAAGAACACACATGGTATGCAGTCACTGATAAGGGGATATTGACCCAGAATCTCGGAATACCCTAGACACAATTCACATATCAATAGATTTCCAAGAAGATGGAAGGAGAGACCCCTGGTCCTGGAAAGACTGGATGTAGGGGAACGCCAGGACAGAGAAACGAGAGGGGGTTGAATGGAGAAAAGAGGGAGGGAAGGGGGCTTATGGGACTTTCGGGGAGGGAGGAAATGGGAAAGGGGAAATGATTTGGAATGTAAATAAAAAAAAACTTAGAAAATAAAAAAAATAAAATTATCTTTAAAAAATTTCAAGGATCCCTATGATTACTGACTATGGCTACTGCATACAAATTCAATCTAATATATCATTTTTTCTTAAATCATTTAAAAGAGATAATCTATTTTTAAGGCAGTCATAACAAAAGAAAAAAATGATTATATTTGTGGTTGGTATGAGTTCTGAGATAGATTGACCAAGAAAAAGTAAGATGTCAAATATATTTGGAATGCATACACTGCATATGACTCTACTGGCTATTACGTGATCCTTGCTATTATTCACTATTCTGTACTTATAATTTCTTATCTTCAAACATGTCATTGCATCACTTTGTAAATATTCGGAACAACCGTAAGACCAGTGAGTGGTGCAGAGTTCAATTGTGCCTATGAATGGTGAAATGTAATATTAAAGACGCCTAAAAGCTTTGTTGGAGGGAACAGAAAATTTATACAACCCATCTAGAAAGCATAATGATATATGACTCCAGTTGTGTCCTGCTGCCAAGCCCCCCTTCATCATGGTTATGGACTCTCAGACTCTGGAACCAACTTAAACACTTTCTTTTATAAGTTGCATTGGTCATGGTATTTTGTCATAGCAAGTGTAACTAATGCAGTAAGAATTAAACAAGTAAATGATTTAAAAAGCACCTAAACACGACCCAGCATTTAAGAACACAATTACGCTGAAATATTTATTCTCTTATGCACCTTGCTTAGCTCCAGAGTTATTTTGTAGATTTGTGTACTCATTTGGAAAAGTACTTTAACCTCAAATTACTTGCTTGTATGTTTTACTATGGTATCACTAAACGAATGATTAAACACTGATACCAACCCTCTTTTTCTAAGGTTCTTACTTGACCAGTTCTTCTTTCATAGGAGTGACAAAATATTCAGAATTTTACTTATAATTATATAGAGAGTCCAGTGTGCTTCAAGAAGAAAATGTCCCATGTGCCATGTGCAGAAGGGATTTTAGCCAAAGTAAATGAATGAATGGGTTTTAATTCACAAGGGTTCAGATTCATTTAGGCCTGTCATATCCTACAAAGGAAAAATCATCAACCAGAACGGGGTATCCAGGCATGATATTAAACAGCTGAGCATGTCAGAATAATCAGTCTGTGGTTACAGAGCTCCATTCGCAGTATTTCTGCTTGAGCTGTTGGCACTGTGTCGGATTCTTACCCTTCCTGATAAATTGATTTGTTTTTCCTAATGTAATTATCATAAAGTTTTCTCTGAAATGCAAATTTGAATTGAATAATTCCATGGAGTTATAATTCTTTGAATATTTGAGTTAAACACTAAGTAAATTTAATTTGTAAAGTAGGCTTCCAGATGGGAGAAACACTATTTTTTGATATTTATTTGCACAGGATTGGATTGGATGTACTTACTACAAAATAGCAGTTTTCTTCATAACTTCCTGAATTTCTAAATAGAAATATAGAGAGACCTAAAAGATACTTTATTGAACACACACTTAAAAGCTATTGTTTATGTGCTTACTTTTACAGGTGAGAAATAGGTTGTCAGAAAGGCTCATTTTTCATGCCATACGGCAACTTGATACCTGTGAATTGAAAAGTTTGCTAAATTATTAACAAGAAAAAACTTACGCTAATGTTTCCCTTTAGAGTTAGAGTGTAGAAAAACAGAGACAAAATCTATAAAATATATCCTATAATCAAAAATGTGGTATTAAGAAAGAGGCTATATTTCATGGGGCACATTTTATCAAGTGATTGGAAAGTATTTTGCTTCGGTCAGTAAGAGGCTATTTAAGCAACAAATAGTCTGTTACTGAACTCTTATAGTCTCAGTATTAAAAGAAAAAAAAGTACAGACAGGCATGGAGGAAGGTGAATATATTCACTAACAATATTTGTGTATAAACACTTTTTCCTTGATGTTCCCTTAGACCTTATGTATATTTATTGCTTAGCGATACTTATCAATCAAGATATTACCTAGGTATTACCTATTATGTAGGTAGTGTGTGCATTCATAAGCTTAGTTATCTTAAGCAGATGTTAATGGTCATTGGATGAGCTACTTTGCACAAAGGATGTTGCGATAAAAGACTTGATTTAGGTAAAAATGGATACTTATATTTTAAGGGGGAAGGAAAACAAAAACGCAGAAGGACTCCATCTGCACATGAGACATTAAATGCAGACCACATTTACAGTCTGATTATACAGGAAGTGATGGATTCCATAAATTGCTGTAGATAGCAATTAAATACTTGAAAACAAAACCTGTTACCTCTACATGAAAGGTACTCTAGGGTAGAGAAACGGCCCAGTACATCAAGTACTTGTCATATAAATATAAGGATCCAGCTCCAATCCCCAGCACCCATGAAAACCAGCTAATCCTTGCCATGCACATATTTTCAACACAGCCCTGGCATGGAGGAGAAAGGCCTGATTCCAGCCAATATGGCTGAATGTATGTGCTGTGGGTTTAATGAGAGACCCTGTCTCACAATCGAAGTGGAGTGTGACCAAAAAGACACCCAGTGTTTATCTCTGGCTTTAGAGGAATGCACACATACTAACACATATAAGCACTCAAATAAAGTTGGTCTAATTTTCTGCTCCATTCTATTGATTTTGTTCATTCTTTGATTTTATACTTTATAACATTTTAATATTAGTATTATAATATAAACTATACACATTGCTTACAATGAATTTTGAAAGATAATCAGGAAGATAGCAAAATTACCCATAATTTAAAAACAACGCATAGCTAGTACTTCATGATATACTTGAAATTTGCTCAGAAAGTAGATACTACAATAAATAATAATGTGTGAGGTAATAAGCTTGATAATCTTTTCATAAACTGTATGTATGTATTATCATCATATTCTAATTCTTATATAATTCATAGGAATATATGAAATATATCATGTATCATATGAAATATGTCATATGTGAAATATATCATATATGATATATGAAATATATCATCTATCATATTATCAGAATCAGATAATATATCTGATTCTGGCTGGTTGATATATCATTTTTCATCATTATAGGTAGAAAATATAAAGTAAATTTCTAGAAACTGAATAACAAAACCATTGTAAAAACATAAAAGCTTAAATAGTAATATGCATAAATAGGTATGCCATGTTTCTAAGGAGATGAGAAGCAGACATGTTAGGTTTTTGATGGGATATCCTTGTATGTTACGATATTTTTGTAACCTATGATTTTATTCCCGTATATTATTTAAATTATGTGGTAAAATCAAGGCCTAGTGATGAACATATTTTATAGTGTTAACCATTCCTTTAAATTGGAAAGGACAAAGAATTTATTATAATTAAATAATCAAAAAGTACCATTTTAATTTTTAGAGTAATATATTAATAGTTTACTGAAATTCCCTACAATATTTGCCTGCTCCAGACATCTTCCAGATCCGTCCATTCCCTAGTTACAAAAAATTGTGTACTCTCTTGTTTTCTTTAAAACCTTTCAATTTCAACTTCAATTTCAATTATTGCTTCTAAGAATGTATGGTCTTTTCTGACCTTCCACCCCATCTTGGTGACTTACTAGGGACTACATACCTTTTTAAAAATTCTTCTCTCATAATTCACATCCTAGCCATAGTTTCTTCTTCCTGTACTCCTCCCTGTGTCCCCAACTTCTCCTCTTCCCAAGATCCATTCCTCCTCCATTTCCCATCAGAAGAGAGCAGGATTTTAGGGATATCAACTGAACATTAACAAGTTACAACAAAAGTAGGCACAGACCCTCACATCAAGGCGGGGCAAGGAAAACCAGAAGGGGAAAAGGATCCCCAAAATAGGTAAAAGAATCAGAGGCTGCCCTCCCTGATTCCCTCTCTTAGGAGTCACCCAAGAATGCCAAGCTATATAACCATAACCTATATTCAGAAAACCTCTTCAGACCCATGTGAGCTCTGTGATTGCCACCTCAGTCTCTGCGAGCCCCATGAGCCCTGCTCAGCTGATTATGTGGACCATGTTTTCGTGGTTTGCCCAACCCTTCTTGTTCCCTACATACAACTGACTCTTCTAAGCATGGATGGACTGCCAATAGCTCCTTTCAAGGGGTAAGACTCAATTTTGGGTTTTGGTCTAGCTTGGATTTACACAAGTCCTTTTCGTGCTATCAGAACCACTGTGAGTTTATATTTATAGCTTCCCTGCTGGGTCCAGAAGTTCAGAAGACTTTGTTTCCTTGTAGTCATTCACTGGCTCTTTCTAGTCTTTCTTCTTCAATGACACCTGAACCTTCAGAGAAATATGTATAAGCATTCTATAGATTTTATTTGCTGTATCATGGCCAGTTTTGGATCTTGTGTTAAATAATATCTGTTCTAATTTAAATCTTCTTATATGTTTGTTTTTAGTTGAGAGATTCAATGATCACTCAGTATAAGACAGTTCATTACTTTGTTCATTTAGCAGAATGATAACGATAGCTTCTTCCACACAATCTACAAGCTTTCTAGTAGCAGGTTCATGTCCTAATCCTTTGGCAGGTATGGGTTTCATTTTGTAGAATGAGGTCCTATCAGAAAGTGATTGTCCTTATGATTTTCACATGACTATTGTACCACTGGGCTTGTCTTGGCAACCAGTTATCACTGTAAATCACAATGTTCACTTCTTAGTAGGACTAGAGATAATCTTTCTCTTCTGGTAACATGTTTGTCAGATTCTAGCACTATGAAAGCTAGTGAGTCGGGATGAAGATTCTAAGTCAGTAAAAGTTTAGTATCTGCAAATTCTATGACTCAGGTATGTAGTCTTTTCAGCAATGAGGTCTTACTTTCACATTTAGAAAAGTAATCAATAGCATTGGAAAAAAGCAGTCTTGTAGTATTTGAGGGTCTACAGAAGCTCACTGGTCAACAACTCTAAAATGGAAACCCATTCTTGGAACTGGCCTCTAATGAGACTTTATTGCTTTATTTGTATTAGGAAGCTTGTAAACCTCCTATGAGTATTTGGTTGCTCCTTCTAAGAAGGACTGAAGTATTTTGTTCTTCCTTCTTCTTGAGCTTCATGTGGTCTGTGGACTGTATCCTGGGTATTCCGAGCTTTTGGGCTAATATCCACTTACTAGCGAGTGAATACCATGTATCTTCTTTTGTGAGTGGGTTTCCTGACTCAGGATGATATGAGGTAGAGGGAGAGAGAGACTTGGGAGGAAGAGAGGAGGGGAAAGGGAAAAGGGGAGCAGATTCAGGAATGAGAGGAGATGGTGATGATATACAAAGGTTTAGGAAACTGAACAAAGGTGTGTAGCAATATAGGATGGGGAACTGAGGGTAGCCACCAGAAAGTGCCAGATGCTAGAAAAGCAAGACTCCCAGGATCCATTGAAGATGAGATTAGCTAAAATACCAATTTGATTTTTAAATAGGTGAATAATATCGCATTATGTAACTATACCACATTCCTCCATCCAGTGATGGGCATCTAGTCTGTCTACAGTTCCTTTCTATTGAGAATAAAAGAGCAATGATCACATATGAGCAGGCCCCTATACCTGGGGAATCATTTGGGTACGTTCTCAGGAGTGATATGGGTGGATCATGTGATAGAACTTGTTGTAGCTTGGTGGAAACTCTTCCCAGCTGATTCTCTGAGTGAATGTTGGAGGTTGTATTCTCCCTGGCAAAGAATGAGTGTATCATGTTCCCCACATTGATGTCAGCACTTTCATCACTTTTTTTTTTCATGTTAGCCACTCAAATTGGGGTAAGATAAAAATCTCAGTGTTGAAGGTCCCCCTGCCTTCCCCAGGGAGTGTGAATGCCTCTTTTACTCCTTAATAACTACTGGGGCTTTCTACTCCACGTCTTAGTACATTCCTGAGTAAATGACACAGAAACATTGTAAATTATTAAAAACTCTTGGCATTGAGCTGGGCAGGTTCTGAGCTCTACTAATCCCTCCACCTGTTCAAACTCACACAATGCCAGTCATTGCCAATCTGCTTTTGCTCCACGAGTCTCTCCTCAGGGTGCAAGTCTCTCTCGGGTACATGCTCCTGGTCTGTCCTGTCTGATGCTGACCTCCTGCTCCCTTTGTCTCCTTTCTTTTCCTCTGCCTCGTGGCCTCTCAAGATGCCCGCATCCCACTCAATTCTAAGGCCCTCTTTCCTATCCCTCTGCCCAGACATAAACATCAGCCATTTATTGACTAATCAGTAATCAAACTAGGAGCAAAAGTTTCTGGTATACGTGAGAATTCACATATCTATATGTCAACCAGGCCTTGAGATTCAGAATACATAGTATCAGACAGACCACACACCTCAAAATAATTTTAATTAACATTTTCATTATTGTTAAGAATGGTACATACTAAATAAATGTTTCTCAGACATTTGTCTTTCATTTTTAAGTATTCATTGTTTGATTTCCTGCCATGCTTTTTAATTGTGTTGTTTGTTTTCTTGGTGTTCATTTATTTAATTACTTTTATGTTATAGATGCTAAACCTCTGACAGATGAAAAATGAATACTTTTATTTCTCTTTTTGCAGGCTGCTTTTCATTGCACTGGTGATTTTCTTGTTGTACAGACTTTTAGTTTCATGATTTCTGATTTAATGCTTGTTTGTATTAATGCCTGGGCTGATGAGGTCCTGTTGAGAAAGTCCTTTACTGTGCCATTGCATTCAAACACTTGCTCTATTTTCTCCTACATAATGTTAAGTATGAGCTTTGATTGATTTCGAATTGAATTTTGTGCAGAGTTGGAGATAAGTATCAAGGTTCATTCTTCTGTATTTTAAAGATAGATACTCTAATGTCCAGTCATCTCTTTGTTGGGCAAATGCTTAATATGTTGGATTTTTAAATGTCCCATTTTAATATGAAGATTTCTTTAAATATAGCATTTTGGCAAGAAGATTATTTTGAACTATACACTATAGAAGCCAGAGATAAGGAAGTATCAATCTCTGTTTCTTCATTAAATAAGGAGAAAACAAAAAAACAAAAGCAAGAACATCAAGAAGAGTAACAAAAGTCTTTTTGAAAGATTCTTTTCTCATAAAATGAGAAAATAAGCATTCTTGATCATGGGGCATGACAATATGCTCAAACAAATATTTTTAACCTTACTAGTATCGTCCTTTATCATTCCTATATAATTCTCTTTCTAATCCAATGATTTATTTTTGTATACCATAATATAAATATGTGCTTTACTATTTCTTAGTGTCAGTCTTAGAAAACCTCTGTATCGTATGAACTTATTTGATCCAATTATGGATTTGCAATCATTTTATCAAATTTGGATTTTTAATTCCTATTGGTCTGTTTCACACAAAATTAATTCTCATAGCTACGTGAAAACTCCCAGAAGGTACAGGGAAAGTTTTGTTTTCTCTATATCAGCATATTCTATTATTTAGTATTTTTTCAAATTTCCACATCAGATACACACTTATACTTTGAATACTCAGTCCCCACTTATTTATTTGTTCATTGTATTTATAGTTATCTAATGTGTCCTATATACCTGGAATATTGTTATTATAGGAATAATAGAACATATATCAGTGAGATCACTGCTACTCCTGCCAGTATTGTGCTAGAAGTAATGAAGATAGTTGGGGTATTTTGAGTGTGTATGTGTGTGTGTGTGTGTGTGTGTGTGTGTGTGTGTGTGCGTGTGCATGTGTGTGTAAGTAAGACTACTGTGGATAAGATGAGGGAAATCTTTTCTAAGTAGCATTTGATTTGTTACCATAAGACTACAGGGAAATATCTGATTTCTCTGAAGCAGAGACTTCAACTGGAGCATTGTGGTTCATAGAAATTATGTAAGTAGATTATGACTGATATGGGGAGTTCTAGGGAGACCTATGATCTGTTTTGACAGAAAAGGTGGATATAATTAATCCAAAAAGTGAAAAAAGTATGGAAAGTAGATTCTCCTTGCTTGCTCTCCTTACTCTGGATGGAATTCCAATAATTGAGAAGGACAAAAGGTAAGCTTGAGTAAAGGTAGACAACTACTTTTGTTCTTGAGATCTGTCCACAGAAAGATATAAGCAGGTAGTTGCATACTATATTGACTCAGAAGAATGACAAAGACAAAGAAAACAGAAGCACAATAATAATTTTTAAAAATAGCTTCTGCTATTTCATCAAGTAGCTTCCAAGGTCATGTGCCTGAATTTTTTTAAAAATAGAAATAGTATATAAATGATAGGAACTAAAACAATGGTTCACTACAAGAGCGATATCTCATTGATGTGGGTTATATGTAGTTTACATTAAAGCATTTCCCCCCATTTACTGAATGTCTTGGCAGTCATGCACCCATATATGTGTATTAATTTTTTGTGATGTTATTACTTTTTTGAGTATATGGCTCAGACATAAGCAACATGCTCTATCAACCTCTTACATAAGTCCACAATTTTTTAATAAAACTGATTCCAGTGTGTATTATGAGTATACTTTTTCTGGTATTGCTAATAATATATGGTAACTTTCTCCCAAACTCTATGATAAATTCATATATCAGCCCTAAAACATTCAGACCTGAGTATGATTATATTTAATGTGACTAAGTAACCACTATCATGATTTTTTAATTGTTTGTCTCTTTCAATAAATAGTTTAATATTCTGTGTTATCTGACACTTGAGTGCTAAAGAGTATTACAGATAAAGGTCTGAAGGTAAACAAAAGAGTAAAGTCTTTGAACCCCTACTTACTAACATTGAATGAGTTCTAAACTTTAGAACAAATCTTTAGAAATAAAACACTGTGAAAGAGAAAATATGAAGAGACGATATGCATTATTGAAAGGTATACATTACTAATGAGAAAGAAATTACACTAAGAAATGCTAAATATGCTTTTGACTTTAGGCCTGTTTCAAACAGATTGTCTTGTCTTTGAAGTAAATATAATGCACCAGACACACCATGACAAGTTGACAAGTTAATGATGCTAGCAGAGAAGACAAATTGACTACAAAATATTGCTATTGTAAAGTGGAAATTTTTGGTTTCATTGGAAATTCAGTTGTGTCACATGGTGTTTTTCTGGAAGCTGTATGTGAGAGGATGTTTTGCTGAAGCAGATACGTAACAGGCCATGTGTTGTTTTGCTGGGGCTGACACTTGAAAAATGTGTGATGTTCAGAAAGAGAATAAATGGAATTCCTTAAACAGTGAAAGGTTGCTGTTGCATTGACTCTGTGCAACATTTTGCTGTTATTCACTGGTTTTTGTTGGTCTTCTATGGTCTTCACTGGTCTTCGGTGGTCTTCACTGTTCTTCAGTAGTCATACAACACTTTGCTGTTCTTACTTCTTCACTGGTCTTTCCTGGTTTTCACTTTGTAAAGAGAAATTCTCCAAAGCACTTCTGGTGGTATTCCGGCTTATTCTGGTTGTTTTTGCTGACATGTGTCTATTCAGTGGAGCCTTGCAGTTCCTGCTGGATCATGTCATCACTACTAATTTGTGTTTGGTATTTGCTTTGAACTGGACTGCTGGCATCTTGACAACAAACAGTAGAATCACGCCAACAAACTACGACTAAACAGGTCCACAACCACTTTTTCTATTAACCTTCTGTTCCCCATATCTCTGTTCAGTGGGTTAGAAGAGAAGTTGAAGCATTTAAAAACCCTAAATAAAGGAGATTTAGAGAAAAATCTAAAAATATGCTGTTGGCTGTTTAAGAGCCATGTACAATGATATGGTGCCTTGGAGTTGGGGCATGCAATCTTGATTCACTTATTACTTCATTAGTTTAAATGTGGTGTGGGTATTTCTGTTTCTGATGTTGACAAGACACTGAAAATGCAACAGTGAATAATGAACAAGAGTCAGCTGAGGAAATGAGAAGTGATTAGGGCCCAGAACAAGCTATGTTAGTTCCATGAAGAGTCTAGTTAAAATAAGTTGGCAAGAGTTGAACTGGATTGTACAAGATCCTCCTCTTACTAGAGACACTAAGTTATAAAATCCACGGAAATCTGGAAAGGAAGGTGAAAGAGGCATGTATGGTCAGGCCCTGGATTAAATAACTGCTATGGCAAGAATGTCAACCAGGTTCGAGGAAGCAGAAGGAAATCCACTGCTCAGGTGAGTGTCCTGAAAGATTACTGACCCAAGGTCTTTGGAGGGCACTGACAGTTTCCATTAACAGAAGAAAATACTCATTATCTTAGATGAATTCATGTCTGTTCTAGACTGAAGTCAGCAAATATATTAAAATGTTTCAGAGGTCATACTATTTCAAATAATAAATAACTATTTCAATTTGGTGCCATTTAGGTATTAATTACATGTAGAAATATCTACATAATATAGGTGTGAAAATACTGTTGTACATGAATGAATAGTAAAAGGGAACTTTAAGAGGTACCACTAACATCTCAATATACAATGAGATGTGCTTGGAAGGGTAGTTGGACTGATAATAATCCAGAAAGAATCAATCCTATAAAGAGAAAAAACGCCTGGTAACATTTAGGTAGCTACATAATAGTTTCCATGGTAAATAAGATACCTCAATTTCCTGATCCTGAGTTTCCACTGAGCTAACTTGAACACAGCCTGTTCTTGCTAGCATTCTAAAATGGGAATGAACAAACTTAACTCCATAGAATCCAGAATTGGCTTTCCAAAACTCACGTCTGTTCCTTGAAAGCTTCTTAAATAGAATTGTCTCCAAAGTCTTAAATGATTTGAAATTGTAATAATTTTCAATTTTGTTTTACATGTGGTATGAGAGTGTACTGTTAACTTCTATTAAGGGCATCATGGGTATTCTGCTTTCTATAGGCATCACAATAGGAAAGCAATTAGTCCTTGATTCCATACCATGATATCAATATTACTGGATCTATCTGTGTTTGCTCTTTCAAATCATTTAAGAAACTTTCTACCCTATAACTTTTCTTTGCTGTCCCCCCAGCCTGTTGTGCTACTTTGTCATATATGTTTTTTCTTGTGAGAATAAGTTTTGAACATACTCTAAGGAGTAGCTTCAAACTAACAAGTGTCCTCCCTAGGCTTCCAGAGTATTGGGATTGCAGGTGTATACCAAAATGTTTATATCTATATTTTGAAGTTTTATTAATGCTGCATGTGCCAAGGACCAGCCTTGACTTGGAGAGGGGTTCTAAAGAAGACATGTTTGGGAGTGCAAAAAAGAATGACTTACAGTCAATCATGGGTATTAGCTGACAGCCTTGTATTCTGCTAAGAAACTCTCCAGAGATCTCCAGGCAACACATCCCTTTCAGAATAAAAGCTTAGTCTTTTATTTGCATATCAATTCAATTTTTTACTATAGGTTCCCTTTTGACTATCCACAAATCAGCATTTTATGACCGTAACACCTAGATTCTTAGAAAAAGACTCCAAGTACAGTTTTTTAATATGACAATGAATTCAGAGATCTGCCTGCCTTTGTAAACATAGTTAGTAAGCTAGCTGGATGGGATTCTGGCCTGAGATCACTGTTTCCACTCTTCTTTGGCCTAAACTAGCTCTGTCCTAGGCTGACCTTGAATTCCGGAATTTGATGCCTTTATAATCACAAACAATAAACTTAGCTGGGTGGGATTTTGCCCTGTGGTAACCGCTACTCAAATTTCTGTCTTTTATATCTTTCTGACAAATTGCCTCGTAATACAGCTGCCTCTGTTCTTTTAAGTCCATAGAGTCCCTCCTAAGATTCATATTGCATCCTTATTTTTTCGATAGTTGAGAAATTATATATTCTTGAACTTGTGTTTTCAGAGTTCTTTCCCACAGCCTTTGCTGAAGGCCACAGCATTTACTATTTTATCGAGATATAAATACCCTTACGTCCTGACCTTATGCTGCTTCTAATTGCCGTGGAGTCATTAACCTTGGCAGGGAGAACATTCCTACATAACTTTGGTGGGCAGAAAATTTTCCAAAGTAGGAACATAAATTATGTACATTAATATACAAACAAGCATTCTGACTAGCAACCATAAGCACTCTTAGAGGATCATACCCTGTTGGTTCTGCTCTAGGGGCAGGAACTGTGTTACACGGTTCCTTCTGCAGTGGCCATGCAGGATTCTGCACTGCATACACATTTACAAGCTTTATGTTTTTAACTATACTATTCTTGTTTTTAAATATAAATTGAAATCATATATTTTGTTTTTTATACTATACTTTTACCAAATTTCATATGGAAGCTTTTCTTGTGTAATGCTGACTGTATCTTTTGTAATTGCTTCTTTGCCTTTATATTTGTAAATGTGATATTTGCCTATATAGTATAAATAACCTATTTTTAAAAATCAGTACGTCAGTTTATACCTTTAATTCTTTTTCATTTACAATTCTTTTATATATTATGGGAGTGAAATGGGGCATGTTGCAGCAAAGTTATGAAAGTCAGAAGACAGCATGCAGCAGTAGAATCTTTCCTTCCATTATGTGGATCCAGGGAATTTACCTTGAGTCATAAGGCTTTGTAGCAAGTGTTTTTACCTGGAAAACCTTCTTGACCACACAATCTTTGCCTTCTAAATCCTAATAGATAAGTTCCATTTGACTATTTCCCTCTTTTCTTAAAGTTTGAGTTTATTATTTTGCATATGATTTGTATATTTATCCTTTATTATTTTTACTTTTTGGTTTAATTATTACAATTTATTATCTTCTTAATGGCTTTTTTGTTATACATTTTCATTAATTTTGGTGGTTAGCTTTAAGATACAACTGTAATTTATTATATCCAATTAAGAAAACAAAGGGTAACAGTAGGTTTCTTGGTTTTCAAACCCTCTACAAAACTTTGCACTATGTAACTTTTCTTTGCTATCCCTGCAGCCTCTTGTGCTACTTTGTCATATATTTCATGTCTACATATGTTATAATCCCTGCAGGGGAAGCACAGCTTGCAATGACTAAAAAAAGCACATATTATAACTTCTTTAAGATAACTTAGGAAAGTTGCATCCTGGAAATTCATAGGAGATATTTCCAAAAAGAGGAAAACAAAAATATACATTGTCCCTTTGCAGTGTATGCACTCAGGCATATGGAGTTCTATCCCAGGCAAGTCCCTCAAATGTATACAAGAAATGTACTGCCTTAGTCACCAAGACCTTTAGCAGCGTGTTCTTCTAATGTTAATTTCCCAAGTTTTAAAACTTTAAATGCTTTGATTGAGGGTAACTATGGCTCTACTTTTGGATGACATATATTTGTTTACTTTTCTGGTCTTGGGTTTGGCTGCTTCCTGTTCCTTGGCTTATGTTTTCATTGGGTTCAGGTGTAGTGCATCTTCACATCTCTGTTATTCTAATCTCTCTAGCAAGCTTAGTCAGACTCTGAAGGTGGACCTGTCACAGTGACCCTGTTTCCTTGTTTTCCCAGTCATTACTCTACAAAACAGCTTCGTAGACATACACAATCTTATCTGGAAGACATTGGTCCTAAGACTCCAAAAAGATGCTTCATGCATTCCCAGCATAATCTATCACAATGTCCTACACAGAGTGAAATCACAGAACAATCAATTGATGTATTGACATTGTGTGTATAGTATATACATGAGTAAAACATTAATTTTGCAACAGCACTTTTAAGCTAAAGCTAATTTGCAAGACTGTCTTGCCAATGGATTCCTACACAGACACAAGGTGACTGTTGCTGAATGCTTTATTAAGTGATAGGGGTTGAGTGCCATGGGCAATATATCAGGGATTAATTGTCAGTTGGTAAGCAAATTAGGTAGCAATCAAGGCTACATAAACATTATTCTCTCTGAAGAGTGAATGTTAGCTGGGAAGTCATAAATGAGCAGATAATCGGGTGGGAAGAAATTGTGGCAAATGAATATGTTTCTTTAAACAACTTTTATAACAAAAGCAATTTTAATAAGATATCACCCCCCTTCCTAGTCAATAAAATTCCACTGAAGAGTAATGAAACCTGCAAAAGTGATTGTTGCAATTCTGCAGATGCCGACAGAGCCTCGGCAGGAGGCCTGCAATGTCTTACCTGCCTGTTTTCATAGTAACAAACATAATTAAAATGAAAATGAATAGTCTGCTTGGCTGCACTGCCACAGTGAACACTGAGAGGAGAATATGGTTTGCATGCTCAGGGTGACCTCTATGACTTACTGTTGTTAGAAGACTGGCCAGGGCAGGTGGCATTCTCAGGCTTTCAGGAAATAATGTCACTCAAGGTTCCTATTAACAATCCTGGTTTGAGAGATCTCGGGATCCAGTTTACTTGAGATTGCTAGTCCTCCTACAGGATTGCCCTTCTCAGCCTCTCCCAATTAGCCTTCTCTAATTCAACAACAGGACCACCAAACAGGCAGCAAACACCAGCTGATATGAGGCCCCCAACACACATACAGTAGAGAACTGCTGGGTCTGTGTTCATTCAGAGATGATGCACCTAACCTTCAAGAGAGTGGATGCCCCAGGTAGTTTAGAGGTCTGGTGGGATTGGGGGTGGGGACATCCACGTGAAGACAGGCAGTGGGGAGGAGGTATGGGATGTGGAATGGGGTTGGGAGAATAAAATATGGAGTGTAAAAAATAAATTAATTAATAAAAAAACAATCCTGGAAAAAAAGTGGTGCCCTTTGATTTCTTCTTTCTTTTCTTCCTTCCTTCCTTTCTTCCTTTCTTTTTCTTTCTTTTCTTTTCCTTATTTTAGTGGAGTGGGGGAAGTATTCTTTAGTTTTAAAAAGATTGTTGATTGTTCTATATGACAAATGATAAGGTAGCAGGCATTGTTGACTAAAACTCAGGTCTATTTATTACTTAGCTATTTCTTTTTTTTTTAATTTATTTTATTTTCTATATTTTTTTATTTACATTCCCAAATGATTTCCCCTTTCCTGTTTCCTCCCTCCCCGAAAGTCCCATAAGCCCCCTTCCCTCCCCCTGTTCCCCATTCAAGCCCCTCTTGCTTCTGTCCTGGCGTTCCCCTACGTCCAGTCCTTCCAGGACCAGGGGTCTCTTATGTGACCAGGAACTGTCCATTTTGTTGTTTTCCTTCAACATACTGAACTATAAAGCTTCTCGGTGCACATTTTGATTTCATTGTTCTGTTAGCATTAGAAAGAGATGTGAAGCCTTTGCCTTTCAACCCTGGAACAAACACTAATTTTATACTAAAGCAGAGGCATCCTGTTCTCAAATATATATAAAACAAAAACTTTGCTCAGAATGTTACGATCATATATGATGAGCAAGCTTAAAAGTTTGTGGAGCAATACAGAGAGACTGAAGCTCTTCACTATGTTTACTTTGGTTTTGTCCAAAAATTTGTGCATAAGGAGGCAGAGAAACCTCCCACCTGAATGTCTGTTTCAAAGACCCCAAGGGCTTCGCACATGTACTTGAAAACCTATTTACTGCACAGGATTCTAAACAACAGGTAATCTCATTCTTCAGACAAAAGCCTATTAGAACGAGACAGAGTGGCAGGCTGTCACAGCAGACCAGACATTAAGCAAGAAAAATCACAACCCATGTGACAGTGCAGGACAGATATTGATTGTTTTAAGATCACAGTTATCACAGGAAACTCAAAATTCATTCAGCAAGCCAGAGAAAAATAAAATGTAGACCTGTGACATGAGTTAATTCAAGGATTAAAGACATTAGGCAGCCTGTTCTGATGAGGCTAAAAGTGTCTTCTCTCTCTCTCTGTCTCTCTCTCCTTGATTGTTTCATGGTCCAAACATCAAGACGGAACTGATTTTTACACTGTTGCCATAGACAGATACACATAACTTCATTTGAGAACTGCAATAATCGTGGTTGACGTCTTAGACAAGTCTATACCCTTTATATAGTTAGGATAATTAGCATTCAAAATAGAAAGGTACTTTCTTCATGTCATAAAACAGTAAGAGAAAAAGAAAATGAAGTCAAGGCTACAGCTTTCTACATGTCTTTCTACCCACTCCCCTGTCTCATTATCTCCATTTGGAAGCTGTAACTGGAGAGTCTCACTGGCCATATGCCTTCTTGTCTCCATAAGAATACCCACTTCTACCAGGAAGTTTTAGAAAATGAGTTTCTAAATGTGTTCTAAAACCTTTCTCACGCAAAGAAAAAAGAATCTGTTAAAGAAATGTTATGGAAATTAAACAGTCTTCCCGTCTTGTGTTCTTTGATGTCTTACATGTGATTTGCAGTTTTCTAGACAGGTAAGGTAACCATAACCACACTTGACTTAGATTACAATGCTCAAATCAGAAGAACAAAGGGAATTAATGACACCTTCATAAAAAGAGTATTAATCTTATGTAAAAATAATGCAAGTCTTATCAGTGAATGGTGACTTTGAATGCTATAGATGAAGCATCCTGATGGTCTTTTAATGAACATATGGTTTTTACTTTGGGAGAAATTTATGCATTCAAGGATTACCAGTAATTGAGTGTCTTTGAGTACCTATTACCTGTCATGTACTAGAAATAGTCCAGATGTGATAAAAGGCATGTCATCTAGTCTCATAATGCTTTAAACATTGTGTCCTGCCTCATTAATCTAAGGCTATTAACCATTATCATTAACATATAATACTATGTAATTATCACTCTGCGAGAATCATAGTATCCTCCAACATGCAATTATTATTGTAAATACTACACAGTAGTTAGTGCCTTATTTTATTAATATAAAACTGGTATTCATGTTGTCAAATACGCATCTATTATCATAATTTTCCTTACCTATTTACTGAACTTGACAATGGACACCAAAAAAAAAAAAGTGAGAATAAGCTAAAAAAAAAAGAAGAAGAAAAACAACTTGGGTAAGAAAGGTTTTATATAGCTTATAAGTTACAATCGTCATGAAGAGGAGTCAGGGGGTAGCAGCCCAAATTGAAACCTGGAGGCTGGACATTAACCAGCAACCACAGAGGAATGCTATGTATTGACTTGCTCATCTACTTTTATATTTAGGCTTGGTCTACCTCCCAAAGGAAGACAGGCCCACGGCATGCTGGGCCTTCTAACATAAATTAGCAATAAAAAATAATCCCCACAAAGTGCCCACATGCTAGGCTAGTAGAGGCAATTTCTCATTTGAGACTCTCTTTTTCTATATATGCCTATGTCTGTATCAAACTGACAAAAAACTAATCAGTGTCCTCAGGTAATTTTCCATTCATTTTTTTTTTTTTAATTTCCAAAGTCCACAGCTCTGTGTGTGACTGTATGATTCTCCAACTCTGTTTCTCTGTCTATCGATGTGTGGCCTGGGCGCATGTGGGTGTGTGTACACTTTAACACACACCTTGGAATGCTTTGCAAGGCTGCCTGGGGACTTATCTATATACACATTGGATCATACTTCCATCAAAGTTAAGTTTCTTTTATATAGGTGAAAACCTGATTCCTTTCTTTTTGATCTGATCTCAAAGCATCTCATATACTTGACAGGAAATCTTCAGTGCACTTGAAATTATCAGTTATAGTGCAGGACCTCCATACTCCAGTCACCGTAGTTCTTACCTGGGATATAAGAAGATCCTTAAAGATCATGTATCAAGTGGCAATTGATACAGGATAATGTATAAAAGCAGTCAAAAACGAGAAAACAAAAGAATCAAATGTGATTAAAAAAAAGGGATATGTGAACACAATTATTAAATCCCAGAAGCAATTGTATAGTCAGTGTGTACTTTACACAGAAACCAGAACAGAAGCAATTGTGTAGTCAGGGTGTGCTTTACACAGAAACCACAACAACTGCTACAACTAGGAATGGAGAATGTTTTCCTGAATTTCTCAACAGTGTGTGTCACTTTGACTTCATTGTGAAGATGTTACTCATGAATCAGTGATTGGCTCAAAGTAATAAAAGTCAAGAATGGGGAAATGCCAGTGAATTCAGAATGGAAAACTAAAACTAATATGTTTTATCACTTTAATGGGGAAAAAAAACCTTTCCACATAAATTTTCACTGAAATAATGTTACAGCACCCAATACTTCTACTTTCTTTCTCCACTTCATGTATTCATAAAGTATCAGACATATTACTAATGAATGATCTATGTTATACATACACATGGTATTCAGAGCAACTAGTCAGAAATCCTTGATATTTATTGAATGCTCTAATGAAGAGAGATAAAACAGAGGAAATAAAAACTTTGGAGACTTCAATTATTGATTCTTAATTAAATTCCAAATACATTGTTTCTTTCAATCACATAACTCCACCCGACATTCTGCTATCAAATTCACCATCTTCACCTACTCCAAAATATAGGATAAAAGGCCTCAGCTCACCCAAGACCTGATGCATATTCTAGTTTTCCCCTTAGATTCCCTGAGATTGCCAGAGTAACGGAAATGAGTACTTAGCATACTGAGGCTCACTCATTCCATTTTTAATTGCACCAAAGTCATCTGTTTAAAAATCTGTTTCAGAATTTTGTCTGGAACCAACCTTAGTTTCTGTTTTAAGAATTGCTTCCCTTATACAAAAATAAGTTTACTTTTGTATATTCTGGAGTTTCTTTCTGTTCATTAGATGTGCAGTTTTATGAACTTGTCCATTCAGGAATTTGCTTCCTTGATTAGTGTTTTCATTTGGAAGACTGTCTATGAATGGTTTACATCATGTTTTACAATTTCCTCTTCCTCCCCCTCCTCTACCTCCTCCTCCTCCTCCTCCTCCTTCAAATTCTTCTCCTTCCCTTCTCCTTCTCCTCCTCTTCTTCTTCTTAAACAACAACAACAACAATTGTCTGTCTATATTTGAAGTGTAAAGATTGCTTTAGTAAGTCAGTAAACAATTGGAAAAAATAAGAGTTTGCTTCAGTTCTGGCGCCAGACTGGAGGCATACCTCTAGATCTCACAAACCATGCGAGTCACAACCTAAGATCAATGTGCTTTTGTTCTCTGTTCCAAATAATGGAATAAAACAATAAAATTTTTGTGAAGTTTAGTAAGTTGATTCTTATGAAGTCAGTAGATGTATAAGATCTTATGAGTCAGGAGAGTAGAGAAAGAGGATTCTGATTTCAAAGAGAGCCTGTACTAAATAAAATGAAATATCTTTGGTATCAAGAGTATTGAGGTTATTTTATCTCCATCACAACTTAAATATGCTTATTTTTAGATTATATTATTTGCATAGTTAGTTCATTCTGAATAGTGCTATGCATTTTACTGCTATTAAACAAAATTAAGTGCTACTCATACCGTACTGAGAACCGCAAATCCCTCTCAGTTCTGACTGCAAGAAAGATGTTGAGCTTTATACCTAAAAGTTCAGGCTCTGAGTGAGAAGAATCGAATCAGATGCATCATATTTTCATGAAATGGTTTTGGACCAATTATTTTTTTTTTTTTGAGACAGGGTTTCTCTGTATAGCCCTGGCTGTCCTGGAACTCACTGTGTAGACCAGGCTGGCCTCGAACTCAGAAATCCTCCTGCCTCTGCCTCCCAAGTGCTGGGATTAAAGGCGTGCGCCACCACCGCCCGGCCATTTGGACCAATTATTAACTTCACTATGCATTACTGCTGAAACTGCTCTGAGCTCACACTTGCAACCCTGTATCATAACCCTTGAATTCCATAAAATCCCTTATGCTGACCCATATACAAATAATGAGACTTAGACTGGATAACAATTGCTATTCAATGCATCTGTGCAGATTTTAGAGAATAAGTAATATGACTTGGATTTATATGAAAAGTATATTATCACAATATATAGTAACTAACTAAGGCGAACTGAGGAGTCTTTCACATTAAGGATTATTTTCGCAAAATGCCAAATGGAAGTTTATCTATTTCTGCCCTGGGATGTTGTTTCATTATCTTCTGACATCTATCAATCCTGTGAGGGGTCTTGCATACTCCTCTCCTGCTTTTCTGAGGGAGATCTCTATTTTATGTTCATTGTCATTGGATTTTATATTTTTATAAGAACCTAGAGTATGTTTTTCAATCCACGTAGAGATTGTGAAATTTCATAACTCTTGAACCTGATGCTTAGATTGTGCTAAAGCTGAAAGTTTTGTCTTTCCCATGTTTCCCTCTGCCAGATGTCCTCTTTTGTCCTCCAAGCATTTCAGTGCACACACTTTCTCAGACATCCCTAGATGATTTCTCACCAATTTGTTCCAAATAGTTCCTGTTGCTCTACTTGGTTCTGCATGTTTCCTTCACACTTATCTACCATGTAAATGGTTTTTTATCTAGTGGTGTCTCATCAAATATCAAAGCAATTCATCAGTTGTTTTTTTCTTCTAGTATTTTCCATGCTAGGCTTATTTTATAATAAACACTTTGTAACTTTTTTTTATAAAAAAACTTTTTATTCTTTGAAAATTGTATACATTTATACACTGTATAGTGATCATTTTCTTTTTTCACTTTTATTTTTATTTTTTATTGGTTATTTTATTCATTTACATTTCAAATGTTGCCCCATTCCTGGTTTCCCCTCTGTAAACCACCATCACATCCCTCTCCCATTTGCCTTTATGAGGGTACTCTCCCACCCACCCACCCGTTCCCACCTCATTCCTCTAACATCCTCCTTCTCTGGGACATCAAGCCTCCACAGGACCAAGGGTCTCCCCTCCCCCTCCCATTGATGCCCAACAAGGCCATCCTCCACTACATATGCAGCTGCAGCCATGGGTCCCTCCATGTGTACTCTGGCTGGTGGTTTAGTCCCTGGGAGCTCTGGGTGGTTCAGAGAATTGATATTGTTGTTCTTCTCGTGGAGTTGCAATCCCCTCTGGCTCCTTCAGTCCTTCCCCTAACTCTTCCATTGGGATCCCCAGGCTCAGTGTGATAATTGGCTGTGAGTATCTGCATCTGTATTGATCAGGTGCCGGCTTTTAATTCATTAGTTAACTTTATATTACAAAAGCAGTTTAGGATCCCTCCTCCTAATTTTTCCCTCTACCTCCAAAATCCTCCCCGTCCAACTGCTCCCTCCTCCCTTTCTCTTCTGAAAACAGGAGTCCTTCAATAAATATCAACTAGTCCTAGCATACCAAGTTGCAGTAAGACTAGATACATCTTCTCCTATTGAGACTAGACAAGCCCAGTAGGAGGAAAGGGTCCCAAAGACAGCCAAGAGAGTCAGAGACATTGTCTTCTACTGCAGTTAGAAATCCCACATGGGACTAAGCTACACAAATTTTACATATGTGTTGGGGCCCTAGGTTCATCCTGTAAATACTTTCTGGTTGGCAGTTCAGTCTTTGTGAGCCCATATGTGCTGAGGTTTACTTGTGGTGTTGTCAATCCCACTGGCTCCTTCAATTCTTCTTTCCCCTCTTTCACAGGATTCCCCGAGCTCTATCTAGTGTTTGACTGTTGGTCTTTGCATCTGATTCCATCCATTGCTAGGTGAAGCCTCTCTGATGACAGATATGCTAGTTGCCTGTTTGCAAGTATAGCAGAATATCTTTAGCCATCAGGGGTAGGCTCCAACTCATGACATGGATCTCAAGCTGGATCAGTCACTGGTTGTACCCCTCCTTAATTTCTTCTCCATCTTTACCCTGGCACAACTTGTAGGCAGGAAAAACTGCAGGTTGAAGATTTTATTGCGGGGTTGGTGCCCGGTTCCCTCCATGGAAGTCTTGCCTGGTTACAGGAGATGGCCATGACCGATTCAGGCTCTATCACTAACATCACTAGGAGTTTCAGCTAGGATCACCCTTATAGACTTATGTGCCATTTGAGATTCCTCAGTTGAGAATTCTTTCTTTAGCTCTTTACCTCAGTAAAATATAAAATAAAATTTTATATATTTATAAAATATATTTATACAAATACTTAGCTATTTAAAAAATGATGTCATAAAATTTGCAGGTAAATGCTTGGATCTAGAAAGGATCACTCTGGATGAGGTAACCCATACTCATAAAGATAGACATAGTATATACTATGTCTCAGTACGGTATGAGTAGCACTTAATTTTGTTTAATAGCAGTAAAATGCATAGCACTATTCAGAATGAACTAGCTATGCAAATAATATAATCTAAAAATAAGCATATTTAAGTTGTGATGGAGATAAAATAACCTCAATACTCTTGATACCAAAGATATTTCATTTTATTTAGTACAATTTACCTTATGTGAATTTTCATTGCTCAAAAGGTTTCTAGCTCATCCCAGAGATGCTTCCCTGACATTCCCTCCATCCTACCCCAACTGACACCTACTGTTTCCATTCCAACATCTAAACATGTTGAGCCCCTTGTCCAATTCTAAGTGAGATTCACATGTCTCCCCATGAGCCCTCATTGTTACTTAGCCTCTACATACGGGTCAGTAGAATGTAGCATGGATATCCTTTACTGCTAATATCCACTTATAAGGTAGTATATACTATGTCTATCTTTATGAGTATGGGTTACCTCATCCAGAGTGATCCTTTCTAGATCCAAGCATTTACCTGCAAATTTTATGACATCATTTTTTAAATAGCTAAGTATTTGTATAAATATATTTTATAAATATATAAAATTTTATTTTATATAAATAATATTTATAAATATATAAAATTTTATTTTATATAAATAAAATTTATAAATATATATATTTATAAATTGTATAAATATACCACATTTGTATAAATATACCACATTTTCTTTATCCATTCTTTGGTTGAGGAACATCTAGGTTGCTTCCAGTTAGACACCAGAAAACCAAATAATCGATTTAAAAATGAGGTAAAGAGCTAAAGAAAGAATTCTCAACTGAGGAATCTCAAATGGCAGAGAAGAACCTAAATAAATATTCAACATTCTTAGTCTTCAGGGAAATGCAAATCAAAATGACCCTGAGATTCCACCTTACACCAATCAGAATGACTAAGATCAAAACCAAGTGACAGTACAATTGTGGTGAGGAGGTGGAGAAAGAGAAATACTTCCCCATTGCTGGTGGGATTGTGAGCTGGTAAAACCACTCTAGAAATCAATCTGGCACTTCCTAAAAAAAAGAAAAGATAAATAAAAAAAAATGGAAATCCCAAAAATGCTCCAAAACATAACAAGGATATGTACTCCACTATGTTTGTAGCCTTATTTATAATTGCCAGAAGATGGAAAGAACCCAGATGTTCCTCAACAGAAAAATGGAAACAAAAAATGTGGTACTTTTACACAATGGAATACACATCTAATAAAAATGACAACTTCACTAAATTTATAGGCAAATGGATAGAACTAGAAAATATCATCCTGAGTGAGGTAACTGAGACCCAAAAGGACATGCATGATATATGTACTCAGTGATAAGTGCATATTAGCTCAAAAGCTCAGAATATCTGTGATACAACTCAAAGACCGTAGAAAGCTTTATAAGTTTGCAATCCCACCAGAAATGGAGGAGTGTTCCTCTTTCTCCACATTCTCTCCAACTCCTCCATTGCTGGTGGGATTGCCAACTGGTACAACCACTCTGGAAATCAGTCTAAAGGTTCCTCAGAAAATTGGAAATAGATCAACTGAAGACCCAACTATAGCACTCTTGGGAATATACCCAAAAGATGCCCCACCATGCCACAGGGGCACATGTCCCACTATTTTCATAGCAGCCTTATTTGTGATAGCCAGAAGCTGGAAAAAAAGCCCAAATGTCCCACAATAGAAGAGTGGATACAGAAAATGTGGTTCATTTACACAGTGGAATACTACTCAGCTATTAAGAAAGAGACATCCTGAGTTTTGCAGGCAAATGATTGGAACTAGAAAATATCATCCTGAGTGATGTAACTCAGACCCAAAAGGACATGCATGGTATATATTCACTAATAAGTGGACGTTAGCCTCCAAAAAAAAAAAAAAGTACAGAGTACCCAAGATACAGTGCCCAAAACTCAAAAAATTCAACAAGCTGAAGTTCCCAAGTGAGGACACCTCAGTCCTACTTGGGAGGGAGAACAAAGCAATCACAAGTGGGGAGGCAGGGAGGGACCTGGGAGGGAAAGTAGTTGGGGAGGGGTGAGGGAGTGGAGGGGAGAGGGGAATCAGATCTGGTATTAGGTGAGAGAAAAGGATTGAAGCCCTGAGGGCCAGCAGAAAGAATGGAAACAGGCAACCTCGGGAGATAGGAGGTTGGGGGCTACACTCCAGAATGCATCAGAGACCTGAAACGTAAGAGACTCACAGGTCTCAAATGGAGGGACCTTAGATGAAATGTTCAACAGTAGGGAGAAGGAATTTATAGAGCTCACCTCCAACAGGAAGTCAGGGCGTCAAATGAGGGAGAGAGGGACCATCCTACAGTCACAACTCTGAACCCATAATTGTTCCTGTCTGAAAGAATTATAGGGATGGAAATGGAGAGGAGCCTGAGGAAAAGATGGTCCAGGGACAGCCCCAAAGTGGGATCCAGATCAAGGAAAGGTCTGAGGCCTGACACTGTTACTGAGGCTATGGAGCGCTCACAAAAAGGAACTAGCATGGCAGCACTAGAGAAGACCCAACAAGCAGCTGAAAGAGTCAGATGCAGATATTTGCACCTAACCAATGGACAGAAGCAGCTGAACCCCTATTGTTGAGCTAAAGAAGGCTGAAAGAAGCTGAGGAGAAGGGCAATCCTATCTGAGGACTAACCAGTAGTCTCAATTAATCTGGAACTCGGAGATCTCTCAAACACTGGCCCACCAAACAGACAGCATACACCAGCTGATATGAGGTCCCCAACACACATACAATAGAGGACTGCTGGGTCTGTCTTCATTCAGAGATGATGCACCTAACCCTCAAGAGAGCCCCAGGGAGTTTAGAGGTTGAGGTGGGGGTGGGGTGTGGGGACATCCTTGTGGAAATAAGCGGTGGGGAGGAGGTATGGGATGTGGAACAGTCAGAGGGTGGAATAAAATATGGAGTATAAATAAATAAATTAATTAAAAGCTTAACAAGAAGTAAGGCCAAAGTGTGGATGCTTCAAACCCACTTAGAAGGGGGAACAAAATTATCACAGGAGGCAGAGGGAGGGAAGAATCTAGGTGGAAAAAACAGGGTATGGGGTGAAGGACCAGGTATGGGAAGAGACAAGAGAGAAGTCCAGAGGGCCAAAAGAACAATACAGCAGTGGGGATGTGGGGAACTTTGGGAATAACTAGAAAGTCCTAGACTCCAGGTATATGAGAGGCTTTCAGGACCCAACAGCAATGACTTTAGTCAAAATACTCAAGAGCAAGGAGACAGAATATGAAGAGACCACCTCCCGTAGATGGCTCCAAGTGGCCCCAAGTAGAGGGATGGTGTCACCCACCCATCTAAAATATTTAACCCTGTCTAAAGGAAATGCACAGACAAAAATGGAGCAAAGGCTGAAGAAAAGGCCCTCCAGAGATTGCCCCACAGTTTGGTCTAGTCCATCAGCATACACCAAACCTCAACATCATTGCTCTTGCCAAGATGTGCTTAGAGTCAGGAGCTTGGAATGGCTGTCCTCTGAGAGGCTCTGCCAGCACCTTACTGAGACAGATGCAGATAGTCACAGCTACCCATTGGACTGAGCCAAGGACCCAAATGAAAGAACTAGGGGAAGGGCTGAAGGAGCTGAAAGCACTTGCAGCCCCACAGGAAGAACAACAATATTAATTATTCAAACTCCTCAGATTTCCCAGGGACTAAGCTACCAACCAAAGAGTATACATGGGCAGGTCTATGGCTCCTGCTATATATGCAGTAGAGGATGGCCTTATCTGCCATCAATGGGAAAGGAGGAACATGGTCCTATGGAGATTTGATGTCCCAGAGAATGGGAATGCTAGAGGGGTGAGGCAAGATTGGGTGGGTGGGTTGTGGAGTACCCTCTTAGAGGCAAAGTGGAAGGGGATAGGGTGGGGTGTTTGCAGAGAGGAGACCAGGAAGTGGGATAACAGTTGAAATGTAAACAAATAAAGTGATTAATATTTTTTTTTAAAAGCCATCCTGAAAAAAGAAATCTCTACATCTCAGTTGTAGTTGTGTTAATCTCTGAGATCAATAACTCTATTACTTGAAGTTGTACTGATGCTGTTTCTGTTGTCCTTGTTTTATTTCTGTCTTCTCTTTTGTTTTTATAACTGATGATTTTGAAGTTCATTACTAATTGAAAACATTTTAAATGATTTAAAGGTTGATAATGCATTCAAATTTAGGAAAATGGCACTTTAAAGTTCCCTCCCCCTTCTATCATGGCCTGGGGTGATTGAGGCTGGTCTTTAGATTTCCTGTCATTGTGGGGCATCAGAGGGTTGTAAATTAAGCAACAAGATGGCCTAGCTTCTCATAGCAACACAATCCTCAGTTTTTATCCTGTACCTACTAAACACTGCTTTGACTGTTCAGGCTTTTAGGAATTCACAAAAGGCCTTCAGATATACTCAAATTTGTGTGTGTTTGGTTATTATGGGTTTTTTTTAAATTTTTATTTGTCTTTTTCCACATAACTGCATTATCATTTGCAATCATTTATGGAGGAATAGAGCTATGACATAATATTTAAAATTTGTTTTTTATTTTCCTTAAACTGTTGGGGGCTGTGGAGACAGCTCAGTAGTTTAATGCTATGTTTTGCTTTTGCAGAGTATACAGGTTCAATTATAAGCACCTACGTAGTGGCTCACATCCATTTAGAACTCCAATATCAGGGAATCTGTTGCCCTCTTTTGACCTATGTATATTCTTCCCAGATATGTATACAAGAAAGACACTCGTGTATGTAAAATAAATGAATAATAAATCTAAAAATAGTTACTGGATTTATTTTCATTTATTATTTGTTCTGATTTTTTGTTTATATTTTGGCTCAATATGGTGTTTTCCTGACAATCTATGATAGTTCTTTACTTTAAATACAGTAGCTATAGGCTCAAACTTCTCAAAAGCAAAATGAAACCTCAACCAAGTAACCAAGCTAGTAAGTCCCTTTTGTATATAGACTTGGCAGTGTTTTAGAATATAATCATAAGTCTCAGAATCCACTTAAAACACTGTAACTGGATTTTACACACCCTTATAAATGAAACAACATTCTCAGAGAAGAAAACTGTAGATTAACCACTGCCCTTCATTCTACTGTATCAACACTGAAATGCCTAAATGTATCTAAATCACATTTTCTATATTTTAAGAAGATTCTAATAATTCAAGGAGTTATATTAAATCTTAAATGACCAGAATCACTGATTAGTGTAAGAAACGACAAAGTTCTGTATCTAATTCATGATATTTCTGTGCAATTAAATCTGGCTAGTGATCTGTGTGAGGCAAGCTCAACTCTTGAGAGCTTCTATTCTTCACGATAAAATTGGATTTAACATTTTCAAGAACCTAATCTTTAGTAAAACCTTTAAGGATAATAATGCCTGCCATCTGTTTCAACCTGCTGAAGTGCTTCACTCCTAAGTCGTCATTTTCATTTCTGTTATTCCCCGCAGTAAATGCTTGCCAGCACGTGCTTCTGTGAAAGGTGAGGTTTTCAAGATACCGAACACAAATGCTGTGTGCATATATCAGTTTTTAAAAGCCAGTACTACACATCTGAGTGGAGAAAACAGGTACTTGGAAAGGCCAAAAAAATACTGTGAACTTATGTGATTCAATTATTAGTCAAATAAACTGATATGGAGTCTATAGGCCAAGAGAGAGTGAATCTAATACGTGACACATATTAGAATGTATTATTGCTTTGTTTTCATAAAATTGCATGTATCATTTGAAAGACTGTAGGAAGCTCAGCGTTTTGTTGGCATTCTTCTTGACTTTGCTTTAACTGCACTTAGATATGGATTATTTCCTTAAGGCATTAATTCATTGTTGTTGAGTCACTAAAATACATGTTGTCTGAGGGCCCTGTGGATGACCAGATTCTCTAGGCATCACATGGCTTGTAACCAGGGAAGACACTTCTTCGGGTACTGGTAGGTAGCAGATGCCAGGCACTTGTGTTTTCTGGTACCTACCATACTCTGGAATTCTGAGGGAGAATAAGGTTTATAATTTCGAACTTGAGAAAGAGACAGCAAAGAATTGTTTAATGCTAGGCGATGTTACATTCTGTGCTACACCTGAAACTTCTAAGATTATTAGTGGCTTATTCCGACCACTTACAGAGAGCATGATGACAGCCACACTGTAGGAGGCAAAGAATGAAATGGCCTCCGTCTGCCCTGTAGAGTTCACCATGGCCAGCATAGTGCCAGGCTCATGTTAGAATGTTAGAAAGTGTATCTTCCTTGAATACTTATGTAGAATTTTGGTTTTATCATGTTCAGCCTCACACTTTCCAAACTACAAGTGGTTTAGTTTGTTTGTTTTAGAAATTTGCAAGTCAAATTGTCAGTGCTGTCCCAGTCAAATTGTTCCTATACTACCCTCAGCTTAGTTCCACCAAAGCAATCACTGCTGGTAATATTAACTCTTATTAAAACTTATATTGTGGCCAAAAGTATTTTGCTTTATCTTGTTATACTTGTATGTATTTAGACTTGGTTCAAGAGAATACACAATGTTAAGACTTATTTGAGGGATCACCTTGCTATCTCAGTGTGAGAGGGGTGATATTTTGTAAGATTTATATTGCCCACTAAGTATCCCATCATATACATACATCCCTAACTCACATACATAAACATCTAAAAAGCTCTGAAAGCAGAAAATATTTGAATACCATTAAGACACATAGGAAATTCACATTATCTTGCATGTGAGACTTCATTTCATAGATAAAATTTTAAATGTGCAAAATTACCTTCTGACTATGTGTATGTGAAGAACTCATAAATTTCGTATTTAGTCTCAGGTATACCCCTAAGACATTTTATTATATATATGGATATATTTTAAAACTCTGAAAGTGTCTGAGGTCTTTAAAGCTTCTAACTCCAAGCTTTTCAAATAGAAGAAACCCAGCTTGAACTACTCTTTTCAAATATTCTCACCTTCAGATAAATTTTTTGACTACTAGGGAAAACTACGCTATAATACACCAGCTGATATTAACAAAGAGATTATATTAATATTGCTAATATAACACTGAGAGATTCAATTTACACTAAATTTTTGGAGAAAAAAATTGTTATATGGTAATTAAAGGCAAAAGTCTTTAAATTTGACATTGAAAAATGAAGTTAATATAAAATGGTTTATAAAAATTAATTTGGATTTTCTGTTATTTTAATCTCATAATAAAACCATATTTATGAGTTTTAAAATAATGCTTTATTGTAATAATAGGCAGGTAGAAATAATATTTATATTTATATTATATGGATGTCTAGAAACTGAATTTTTTGATATCTTTTATCTTAATAAAAGTGTTTAGCTGAATTGTTTACGTTCAGGCTAGGTCATGAAAAGTTTGCATGGTCTGCATTATGTTCAAAATTTGAAATATATATGCTGAAACTGAACAGCTTCTGGGGGGTGTGTCAGATAATGGCAGAATCAGTTTGGAGAACCTGTCAGTAAGTAATTTCACCACTGTGAAGATATCATACTGTATATTTACAAGTTAGCTATAGAAAATCAGGGCTTTAGATGTAGTCTTAGAGTAGCTTCTGTTCTACATACAGCTGAAATAGCACTATGTGGCATTTGCCCACAACTTTTCTGTAACTACACACAATGTGTTCATACCTTGGGGCCTCTGAAGCTCAATAGGCACAGGAAGATAACTGAATGATGTATGACCCATTACTTGCAGTGGGCCAGGAGAGTACTGTGAATTATGAACGTAATCCCCCAAAGAGTTGTCTGTCTGAACACAGGAGGCAGAGAGATTCGACTCAGAGAACATTTTATATCCATCATCACCTGCAGGAGCGAGCAAATTCCAGAGCATGCTCAGTTCAACATCTTACTTCTTAGGCTGTTTTATATTTGCATTGCCCTATAGAACTAACTCCTCAGTAGAGACTGCAGCACCCAGTACAGCTTTCATGAGAGACGCTTTAGCTCATCTGCAGACAGACTTGGTGATGTGGGTTCTTACAGTTTTCTTTGGCAGGCTTTCTGAGAAGTTAAATGCATAAATAAAATAAAACAATTCTAAGAAATGCTCACAGATGCTTAAAAGTCAGCAACTCCCTCTTCCAAAGATAGGATGGCGACCACCTGCCGAGCAGGTGATATTTCCACCATCAGTTAATGAGATGGGAATTATTTTTGTCTTCCAAGATTTTAGTTTTGGCATCTATTTTATATCTTCAAGAAATTTGAATGTGGTTCCTAGACTTTTGCATAGCAGAAGACATTGTAAAGTGTCCCAAAATTACTGTAAAAAATATAAGTCATTTTATTTTACTGTACCTACTTCCTCCATAAGATTACTTGTACATATATCAAGAGCATTACATACCTTGGGGCAACTGAAAAAATGACCAGTTCTCTTGCACTCAGCGATGTAATGCATTTGCACCTTGAATTCCAGAAAGAAATTTTAATCTGCCCTAAAAAGGAAATAAATATCTTCTCATACTGAACTCAGAGTAGAACACAGAATTCATACTGAGTAATAATCAGTGAGCCACAAAGTGAAAGTCAGAGTTTACTGAATTAATAAGCCCCAACAGACATTAAAAATAGTTTACTAGATGGTATAAAGTAGAAACCATTCTTCATAGTAGTATGTGACAAAAGTAGAAACATAAAGATAAATTGAAATAGGCACATACACACACACACACACACACACACACACACACACACACAAAAACAACAGAAAAGAGAGGGTAAGAATATATAAAAGCATGAGAATGTGTGTCTTCCGGTAGTCAAGTTTCCCTTAAATGTAAACAAAAAAGGTGGTAGGCAGCAGGCATATAAAAATGTATCAAAATTCATCTTAAAAGAGTGAAGACAAAGAATACCACCAACTGCTAGTTCTTTCCAACAACAAAAGTTGGGGGGAACAAAATAAAATATCCTAAACAAAACAATACAAAAGAGATCGGTTCTCTCTTAAGTAAGAATAAGCTCAAACTACCCATGGAGTCAATCAGAGCAGACACATGTAAGAAGTATGCCTTCAAGTCACTGGAGTTGCCTGCTATGCTAATGCTTAGGAACAAAGAGTAAAACATCCAAGAATGCTGAGATCAGTGTGGGGAATGCTGAGGTGTTTAATACTATTTCACAGTTGCAGAAATAAAATTTCTAAGTTGAGAATCCAAGGCCCATACCTAAACATAGAAAAAACAATATACTGCAAACTGGTAGCCAACATCAAATTAAAGGGAGAGCAACTTGAAGCAATCCCACTAAAATAGGGGACCAGACAAGGCTGCCCACTCTCTCCCTATCTATTCAATAAGGTATTTGAAGTCCTAGCCAGAGCAATCAGACAACAAAAGGAGGTCAAAGGTATACAAACTGGAGAGGAAGAAGTCAAAATATCACTATTCACAGATGATATGATCATATACTTAAGTGACCCCAAAAGTTCCACCCAAGAACTCCTAAAGCTGAAGAACAACTTCAGCAAAGTCTCTGGATATAAACTTAACTCAAACAAATCAGTAGCCTTCCTCTACTCAAAGGATAAACAAGCTGAGAAAGATATTAGGGAAATGACACTCTTCACAATAGTCACGAATAATATTATATACTTTGGTATGACTCTAACAAAGCAAGTGAAAGATCTGTATAACAAGAACTTCAAACCTCTGATGAAAGAAATCGAAGAAGATTTCAGAAGATGGAAAGATCTTCCTGCTCATAGATTGGCAAGATTAATATAGTAAAAATGGTCATCTTGCTGAAAGCAATCTATAGATTCAATGCAATCCCCATCAAAATCCCAAATCAATTATTCATAGATCTAGAAAGAGCAATTCTCAAATTCATCTGTAATAACAAAAAACTAGAATAGCAAAATCTATTCTCCTCAATAAAAGATCTCCTGGGGGAATCACCATCCCTGATCTCAAGCCCTACTACAAAGCAATAATAATAAAAACTGTTTGGTATTGGTACAGAGACAGGCAGGAAGATCAATGGAATAAAATTGAAGACCCAGAAAAGAACCCACACTCCTATGGTCACTTGATCTTTGACAAAGGAGCTAAAAAACATCCAGTGGAAAAAAGATAGCCTTTTAAACAAATGGTGCTGGATCAACTGGAGGTCAGCATGCAGAAAAATGCAAATCGACCCATTCTTATCTCCTTGTACAAAACTCAAGTCCAAGTGGATCAAGTACCTACACATAAAACCAGACACACTAAAACTTATAGAGGAGAAAGTGGGGGAGAATCTTAAACACATGGCCACAGGGGAAATTTTCCTGAATAGAACACCAATGGCTTATGCTCTAAGAACAAGAATTGACAAATGAGACCTCATAAAACTGCAAAGCTTCTGTAAGCCAAAGGACTCTGTCAATAGGACAAAACAGCAACCAACAAATTGGGAAAAGATCTCTACCAATCCTACATCTGATAGAGGGCTAATATCCAATGTATAAAAAGAACTCAAGAAGTTAAACTCCAGAGAGCCAAATAACCCTATT
Organism: Tokudaia tokunoshimensis; assembly: GCA_036184795.1. NCBI lineage: Eukaryota > Metazoa > Chordata > Mammalia > Rodentia > Muridae > Tokudaia > Tokudaia tokunoshimensis. Next base: position 9,178,496 of record BTHU01000011.1, on the reverse strand, counting down.
AAAAAATGGGGTACAGAGCTAAACAGGGAATTTTCAACTGAGGAAACTCGAATGGCTCTGAAGCACTTAAAGAAATGTTCAGCATCCTTAGTTATCAGGGAAATGCAAATCAAAACAACCCTGAGATTCCACCTCACACTAGTCAGAATGGCTAAGATAAAAAACTCAGGGGACAGCAGATGCTGGAGAGGATGTGGGGAAAGAGGAACACTTCTCCATTGTTGGTGGGATTGCAAGCTGGTAAAACCACTCTGGAAATCAGTTTGGCGGTTCCTCAGAAAATTAGACATAGTACTATCTGAGGACCCAGCTATACCACTCCTGGGCATATACCCAGAAGATGCTCCAACATGCATTAAGTACACATGCTCCACTATGTTCATAGCAGCCATATTTATAATAGCCAGAAACTTAAAAGAACCCAGATGTCCTTCAACAGAGAAATGGATACAGAAATTGTGGCATATATACACCATGGAGTACTATTCAGCTATTAAAAACAATGAATTCATGAAATTCTTAGGCAAATGGATGGAACTAGATAGTGTCATCCTGAGCGAGGTAACTTGATCACAAAAGAACACACATGGTATACTCTCACTGATAAGTGGATGTTAGTCCAAAAGCTCAAAATAAACAAGTTACAATTCACAGACCACAGGAAGCTCAAGAAGAAGGAGGACTGATGTGAGGATGCTTTGGTTCCTCTGAAAAAGGGAATAAAATACTCACAGGAGCAATAAAGGAGACAAAGTATGGAGCAGAGACTGAAGGAAAGGCCATGCAGAAACTGCCCTAATTGTGGATTCATCCTATAAACAGTCACCAAACCCTGACACTACTATGGACGACAAGAAGCGCATACACAAAAGAGTATGTCATGGTTGTCTCTGAAAGGACCCTGTCAGAGCCTTAAACATAAAGAGGCAGATGCTAGCAGCCAATCATTGGACTGGGCATGGGGTCTCCAAAGGAGGAGTTGGAGGGTGGTCTGGAGGAGCGGAAAGGGTTTACAGCCCCATGGGAAGAACAATGATGCTGGCCACCCAGAAGCCCCAGGACTCCCAGGGTCTAAACCCTCAACCAAAGGGTACACATGCTTCCAGCCAAAAATGTGGCAGAGGAATGCCTGGTTGGTCATCAGTGGGAGGAGTGGTTCTTGGTCTGTTGAAGGCTCAATAGATGCCCCAACAAAAGGAAATCGAGGTGTGTGTGGGGGAGGTGGGAGTGGATTGGGTGGAGGGGCATATACTTGGAGGCAGGGGGTGGGAGAAGGGGTTGGGGGTTTTTGGGGAGGGGGAAACCGGGAAAAGTCTTAGCATTTGAAATGTAAATGAAGATTATATTCAATAAAAATAAAAGAAAAAATATTGCTAAATTAAATATGATATGAAAGAAGAGTACTAACCAACCCTGGGAACAATGCCAGAAATTCACGATCTGATACGGAGATTTTTTTTTTTTTCAGTGTAACTTGTTTGGTTTCTCAATTAAAGAAAAAACAAGATTTATATTCCTTATGCAATATATGTGTATGTATGAACCATTGACCAAGTTTAACTGATAGGTATTGTAAGCTTACTAAGCAAAAACTGTACAAGAGGTAAGATGATCATGTGGAAAGTCTTGTTAAACATTTAAGTCTTGGTTTTTGACTTAATAGCAATGCACCAAATATTTTTAATCCCCTTTGCTATAATCCAATTGTATTCTTTCCTTAGAAAACAAGAAGGGAAATAAGTGAATAACAGATTGTTCATATTTATGATATACACAAGAGCAAGGAATAGTGCACCTCCATTTTGATCCACATTGATGTAATGTTACACCTCAGCATTTAGTCAGTGAAACCACAGAAGGAGAGAAAATCAAACCACAGCCTCTGCTCTGTGAGAAGATTAAAAGAAGCCTTTTGTAATCTCTTTCCTGTTGGAAGTAGATTAAAAAATTAAAAGGTCCTCTTTCCCTTCCCTCAGGAGTTTGCAGAAGCGCAACCCAGAATAATAGCTAGAATTTGATGCAACTTGCTGACAGAATAAATCAGTTTTCCACACAGAATATATGTGTCATATGTGACTTAGAAGTTCATTCATAGAAAAGGAGTTTTGACTTAGTTTTCTCAAAACTTTGATTCTTTGTTATGTCCTTAGTAATGACAGCATTACATCTCCAGATATGAAGAGTCCCCTAAAGATGTTTGTCTCAATTGACACGAGATTATGTAGTAATCGATATCAACAAGTATACATTAAAAGTGTCATGTCCCACATTCACACTGACACAAGGCTGTACTGGGGAAGTTTTCCTTCCTTGCCTTCTGTACTTGGTCTAGGAGAGTGAAGATGGAGCCTCAGAAAAAGATTCTTACTACTTTAGCCTAAAAATACTTGTAGTTTTGTATAGTAATAAAATATTTGTATTAAATAATTCTACAATAGAGTTATTTCATATCATTTTTAAGAGGAAAAAAAAAGGAGCTCGCTAAACTCATTTTCCTAGAACAATTTTTACAAATGCTTACTTTTTCTAAGTGGGTCAGTTTGACTAATGAACCCAGTCATTCATCCATCATGTCTAATTCCTCCTGTACTAATGCTCAATGGAGTTTAAAAAGTGAGTAATTTTCAAAATCATAGCCGCAAAGAAGAATAACACATATTGGTTTATTTTGGAGTATAAAATAGTTCTTACCACTTCAAGACATAGGACATTGAATTCACATCTCTACCCCATGTACATACTGTGCCCCCCCCCAAAAAAAAAACTATGAAGAATTTGAAGCTATCAAACCATTAGTGTTATATCCTCTTTCTGGACTCAAGTGTCCTTTTGTCTGAACTTCCTGCTTCTTCATCATTTAATATTGCCTTATCTTAGTCACTTTTTTACTTTACCCACTCTTAGACCTGTTTACTTGTTTACATTTATACATTACAGCATAGGTTGCATAACCCACCTAAAACTCTGTAATCCAATGTCTGTCTGTCTGTCTCTCTCTCTCTCTCTCTCTCTCTCTCTCTCTCTCTCTCTCTCTCTCTCTCTTCCTCTCTCCCTCTCTCCCTCCTCCACCCCCCTAAGTCTTATCATGTGCATGTGTGTATGTGTTTAAGGGACTGACTGTGGTTCTTTTTCTTTGTTCCCATCTGCCACAGGAGGAAGGTTTCCTGATGATTGCTGAATAAGGAACTGATCTATGGGTATAGCAGAATATTGCTAGATTCTTACTTTGTTATTTTTAAACAGCAGTAGTATTTAGCTCTTCCCTAGATCCTTGGACTATCTAGTTTCTGCCTCTTGGTCACTCAAACAGTATGAGTTTCATCTGGTGGAGTGGGCCTTAAGCCAAATCAGGCATTGGCTAGTTACTGCAACAGCTTTTTCTTACTATTGCCTTGGCATAGTCTACAGGCAGGCCAGATTGTAGATCAACAATTTTGTGGCTTGGTTAATGTTTAAGATTCCCGTTGGGTAGTATGTATAATACCTTTCCACACCAAAGGCACTAGAACACAGTGGTGATGATTATGTGTAGGCACCAGATTAACCTTTCCATGTTCAATGAGTTGTACCGATGCTATCTTCAGCAATGCTGTCTTGAGCAATGTCAGTTTGTAGAAAGAAACCTATTGTACTGGCAATAGTCTGGATTGTTAGGAATTCCCATGGGACCCTTTTAGCCAACAACTTGGATTTAACCCAGTTCTCATATTGGAAGCTTCATTTGGTGATAGGAGATGGCCAGTTGGGACTCTTATCTTCCTCACTATTTGGACACTTTATTAGAATCACCTTTGTTGTGGGAGTTCAAGCAGGTCATTTCCACATATCTGATGATGTCTGATGCCTACACATAATATACACCAAGGCTGTAATGTACAAATTTCAAATCAAAATTTGGTATCATCAAGATAACCTTTGTTGTTTGATTCTCTGGAATCTAGTTCTTCAGGGGGTCACCGTTCATCATATGTGATCCATATAACTCTGGAAGTTGTATAGACACTAATCACCTATTTTAAAAATGCAAAGACAAAACCTTTCTCCCAAATCAGCATATCCTTGAGTCAGTAACCAGAAAGATCTTTATTTTGACCTCTCTCCCAGAGGAATAAAAAAGCCACAAAAATCAAAATCACACCCATTTTGAAAATTAAAACAATCTAAAGAGCAGTTGGGACTTCCAGGTGCAGGGATAACTGAGCATAACATCACTTGGGTCACAGCCAGCTGGTGTGCTCCCTACATCCAAGAGCTGGGCAGTTCTGTGGTCACCTATGTGCCAGCTCTGCTGGGGGACATCTGCCCTGCAGAGGGACCCGAGCTGGGAGAGAGCGCACCAGCCTCCCGTTAGCCACCTCTGCTCCAGGGATTGAGTCTCCAGGTATGCAGGGATTCCCCAAGTATAACATCACTTGTGGCAAGGCACATCAGGGCTCCAAAGTCACTCAAGAGCAGAGCAGCCCCTCAGCAATCGATGCCAGGGGAAACCTGGTCATCCGGGGGGGGAGGGGAGGCAAAAATAGCCTTGCAGGCTCATAGGAGGTTCAAGCAACAGCCAGTGACAGCAGGACCAACTAACACCAAACATAACCAGATAGCAAAAGGCAAACATAGGAACGTTACTAACAGAAATCAGGGCAATATGGCACCATCCAAACCCAACTCTCTGACACCAGCAAGTCCTGAAGAGCCCATCACACCTGAAAGGCAAGATCTGGATTTAAAATCACTTCTCATGATGCTATTAGAAGATTTCAAGAAGGACATAAATAAATCTCATAAAGAAATACAGGAGAACATGATTCAACAGGTAGAAGCCCTTACAAAGGAAACACAAAAATAACTTAAAGAAATGCAGGAGAATATGGGTCAACTCATGGAGGCCCATAAGGAGGCAACACAAAAATCACTTAAAGAAATACAGAAGAACTTGGGTCAACAGGCAGAAGTTCTGAAAGAGGAAACACAAAAATATCTTAAATACAGGGAAACACAAACAAACAACTGAATGAACTGAGCAAATCCATCCAGGATCTAAAAAAGGAAGTAGAAACAACTAAGAAATCACAAAGGGAGACAACTTTGGAGATAGAAAACCTTGGGAAGAAATCAGGGGTCATAGATGCAAACATCAACAATAGAATACAAGAGATAGAAGACAGAATCTCAGGTGCTGAAGATACCATAGAAAGCATCTACTCAACAGTCAAAGAAAATGCAAAATGCAAAAAACATGTAACCCAAAACATCCAAGAAATCCAGGACAAAATGAGAAGACCAAACCTAAGGATTATAGGTATAGATGAGAGTGAAGATTTGCAACTTAAAGGGCCAGGACATATCTTCAACAAAATTATGGAGGAAAACTTCCCTAACCTAAAAAGAGAGATGCCAATGAATGTACAGGAAGCCTACAGAACTTCAAACAGACTGGACCAGAATAGAAATACCTACCATCACATAATAATCAAAACACCAAATGTACTAAACAAAGAAAGAATATTAAAAGCAGTAAGAGAAAAAGGCCAATTAACATATAAAGAAAGACCTATCTGAATTACATCAGATGTCTCACCAGAGACTATGAAAGCTAGAAGATCCTGGGCAGATCTCAAACAGACTCTAAGAGAACACAAATGCCAGCCCACACTACTATACCCAGAGAAACTCTCAATCACCATAGATAGAGAGACCAAGATATTCCATGATAAAGCCAAATTTACACAATATCTTTCCACAAACCCAGCCCTGCAAAGGATAATAGGTGGAAACCACCAATACAAGGAGAGAAACTACACCCTGGAAAAAACGAGATAGTAACCTTCTTCCATCAAACCCAAAAGTAGATAACCACTCAAACATAAAGATAGCGTCAAGAATGGCAGGTGGCAATAATCACTATTCCTTAATCTCTCTTAAAATCAGTGGTCTCAATTCCCCCAATAAAAAGACATAGACTAACAGACTGGATACATTAACAGGACCCAGCATTTTGCTGCATGCAGGAAATGCACCTCAGTGTCAAAGACAAACACTACCTCAGAGTAAAAGGCTGGAAAACAATTTTACAAGCAAATGGTCCCAGGAAATGAGCCGGAGTAGCCATCCTAATATCAGATAAAATTGACTTTCAACCTAAAGTCATCAAAAAAGACACGGAAGGATACTACATAATGGTCAAAGGAAAAATCTACCAAGAAGAACTCTCAATTCTGAACATCTATGCTCCAAATGAAAGGGCACCCTCATTCGTAAAAGAAACTTTACTAACTAAACTTTATTAAAGCTCACATCGCACCTCACACAATAATAGTGGGTGACTTCAACACCCCGCTCTCGGAAATGGATTGTTCAGGAAAACAGAAACTAAACAGTGACACAGTGAAACTAATTGAAGCCTTGGACCAAATGGAACTAACAGATATATGTATATATATATATATATATATATATATATATATATATATATATATATATGTAAACATTTCATCCTAAAGCAAAAGAATATGCCTTCTTCTCAACACCTCATGGTACCTCTCCAAAATCGACCATATAATTGGTCACAAAACATACCTCAACAGATATAAGAAGATCGAACTAATCCCATGCCTCCTATCAGATCACTATGAAATAAGGGTGGTTTTCAATAACAACAAAAACAACAGAAAGCTCACATACACATGCTAGCTGAACAATGCTCTATTCAATGATACCTTGGTCAAGGAAGAAATAAAGAAAGAAATCAAATACTTTTAAAACTTTAATGAAAATGAAGGCAAAACATACCCTAATTTATGGGACACAATGAAAGCAGTGCTAAGAGGAAAATTCATAGCCCTGAGTGCCTCCAGGAAGAAACAGGAGAGAGCTTACACTAACAGCTTAATGGCACACCTGAAAGCCCTGGAACAAAAAGAAGCAAATACACCCAAGAGGAGTAGAATGCAGGAAATCATCAAACTCAGGGCTGAAATCAATCAAGTAGAAACAAATAAAACCATACAAAGAATCAACAAAACTAGGACTTGGTTCTTTGAGAAAATCAACAAGATAGATAAGCCCTTAGCCAAATTAGCCAGAGGGCACAGAGACAGTATCCAAATTAACAAAATCAGAAACGAAAAGGGAGAGATAACAACAGAAACTGAGGAAATTCAAAAAATCATCAGATCCTACTACAAAAGCCTGTATTCAACACAACTAGAAAATCTGGAGGAAATGGACAATTTCCTAGACAGATACCAAATACCAAAATTAAATCAGGATCAAAAAGACCACCTAAACTGTCCTATAACTCCTGAAGAAATAGAAGTGGTCATTGGAAGTTTTCCAACCAAAAAAAGCACCAGTCCAGATATTTTAGTGCGGAATTCTATCAGACCTTCAAAGAAGACCTAACACCAATACTCTTCAAACTATTCCACAAGATAGAAACAGAAAGAATACTACCCAACTCATTCTATGAAGCCACAATTATGCTGATTCCAAAACCACACAAAGATCCGACAAAGAGAATCTCAGACCAATTTCTCTTATGAATATCAATGCAAAAATAGTCAATAAAATTCTTGCCAACCAAATCCAAGAACACATCAAAATGATCATTCACCACGATCGAGTAGGCTTCATCCCAGGGATGCAGGGATGGTTCAATATAAGAAAGTCCATCAATGTAATCCACTACATAAACAATCTCAAAGAAAAAAATCACATGGTCATTTCATTAGATGCTGAAAAATCATTTGACAAAATTCAGCATCCTTTCATGTAAAAGTCTTGGAAAGATCAGGAATTCGATGCCCATATCTAAACATAGTAAGGGCAATTTACAGCAAACCAGTAGCCAACATCAATCTAAATGGAGAGAAACTTGAAGCAATCCCACTAAAATCAGGAACTAGATAAGGCTGCCTTCTCTCTGTCCATATCTTTTCAATATAGTACTTGAAGTTCTAGCTAGAACAATTAGACAACAAATGAGGTCAAAGGGATATAAATTGAAAAGGAAGAAGTCAAACTATCACTATTTTCAGATGGTATGATAGTATACTTAAGTAACCCAAAGTACTCCACCAGAGAACTCCTATAGCTGATAAATAACTTCAGCAAGTGGTTGGACATAAAATCAACTCAACCAATCAGTAGCCTTCCTATCAAAGGATAAGCAGGCTGAGAAAGAAATAAGAGAAATGATACCCTTCACAATAGCCACAAACAATATAAAGTATCTTGGTGTGACTCTAACCCAGCAAGTGAAAGATTTGTATGACAAGAACTTCAAGTCTCTGAAGAAAGAAATTGAAGAAGACCTCAGAAGATGGAAAAATCTTCCACGCTCATGGATTGGCAGGTTTAATATAGTAAAAATGACCATCTTTACAAAAGTAATATACAGATTCAATGCAATCCCCATCCAAATCCCAACTCAATTCTTCATAGAGTTAGAAAGAGCAATTCAAAAATTCATCTGGAATAACAGAAAACCCAGGATAGCTAAAACTATTCTCAAGAGTAAAAGAACTTCTGGGGGAATCAGTATCCCAGACCTCAAGCTGTACTACAGAGCAATAGTGTTTAAAACTGCATGATATTGGTACAGTGACAGGCATGTAGATCAATGGAACAGAATTGAAGACCCAGAAATGAATCCACATTCCTATGGTCACTTGATCTTTGACAAAGAACTAAAACCATCCAGTGGAAATAAAGATAGCCTTTTCAACAAATGGTGCTGGTTCAACTGGAGGTCAACATGCAGAAGAATGCAAATTGATCCATTCTTATTTTCTTGTACTAAGCTCAATTCCAAGTAGATCAAGGACCTCCACACAAAACCAGACACACTGAAACTAGTAGAAAAGAAACTAGCGAAGAGCCTTGAACATATGGGCATAGGGGAGAATTTCCTGAACAGAACACCAATTGCTTATGCTTTAAGATCAAGAATAGACAAATGGGACCTCATAAAATTGCAAAGTTTCTGTAAGGTAATTTTAAGACCGTGTCCACTGTCTAAAAGACAAAGTGGCAGCCAAAAACTGGGAAACATCCAACAGAGGGCTAATATCCAAGATATACAAAGAACTCAAGAAGTTAGACTCCAGAGAGCCAAATAACCCTATAAAAAATGGGGTACAAAGCTCATCAAAGAGTTCTCACCTGAAGAATATCGATGGCTGAGAAGCACCTAAAGAAATGTTCAACATCCTTAGTCATTAGGGAAATGCAAATCAAAACAACCCTGAGATTCCACCTCAAACAGTCAGAATGGCTAAGATCAAAAACACAAAAGACAGCAGTTGTTGGTGAGGATGTGGAGAAAGAGGAACACTCCTCCACTGCTGGTGGGATTGCAAGCTGGTACAACCACTCTGGAAAGCAGTCTGGTGGTTCCTCAGAAAACTGGGCATGAGGTTCCCAGAGGATCCTGTTATACAACTCCTGGACATATACCCAGAGGTTTCCTCTGCATGCAATAAGGACACATGCTCCACTATGTTCATAGCAACCTTATTTATAATAGCCAGAAGCTGGGAAGAACTCAGATGTCCCTCAACGGAGGAATGGATACAGAATATGTGGTATATTTCACAATGGAATACTACTCTGCAATTAAAAACAATGAATTCACGAAATTCTTAGGCAAATGATCAGAACTGGAAAATATCCTTAGTGAGGTAATCCAATCACAAAAGAACACACATGGTATGCAGTAACTGATAAGGGTATATTAACCCAGAAACTTGGAATACCCAAGACATAATTCATATATTAATTGATTTCCAAGAAGATAGAAGGAGAGACTCCTGGTCCTGAAAAGACTGGATGTAGAGGAATACCAGGTCAGAGAAGCGAAAGGGGGTTGAATGGGGAACAGGGGGAGGGAAGAGTGTTTATGGGACTTTCGGGGAGGGAGGAACCAGGAAAGCATAAATCATTGGGAATGTAAATAAAAAACAAATATAGAAAAAAAGAAAGATTGCCTCTAGGCAAGCCTTCCTCAACCTTAAAAAACAAAACAAAACAAAACAAAAAAACAAACAAACATCCAAAACAAATTTAAGTAAACTAAAATACTGTATGTGCCTATTCTTAGACTTTATCTATTTTGCCATGCCATGAAATTAACCCAAAATTCCCTTGGAGCCCACCTTAGAGAATATGAGTTAGTTATCTTTCAGACCTTATTTACCATCTCTAAAACAATTGATTCATACTTCTATCTATAGCTACTTATAAGTAGGCAGCTAGTCAAACCAGGATTTGAACACAAAATTCCCGTGGAGCCCACATTAGACAAAATTTGAGTGTTGTAAGACATATTACAGCAATATATCTTTACACCATCTTTAAAACAATTAATTCACACTTTCACTAACATCTCCCTACAGAAAAAAAGCAGATTTTACTTGTTAATGTCTCTGCCTAGAGCAGCCATCCTGTTATACCACCTATCTGTTGAACTCTCTACCTTGAGCCACAGACATTTATTAATTAATACCTGTTCATAGCAGGCAATTATCACTGACCTCTCTACTTGGAGTCAGGACAAATTTTCCCAATCGTAGTTCCTAACCGCAGGTGGAATTTCCCGTGTGATTCAGACAAAATCTGTATATATATCTATCCTAAAACCAAATAATTCCAATTTTATAAATTCACAGTTAAATCAATATCTGCCCCAAGAAGTAGGTAGCTTCTGTTCTCTGGCTCTCTGACTCAGTTCAGCCATCTTGTCTCTTCCCACTGCAGGAACTCTAGAGCCCTCTTTCTTTGTTTTAAGGTTCCTGTGCTTGAGTCCATGTGACTCATCTCAGCACCACCTTTTCTCATTAGGATAATAATTTTAAATTTTCTACTGGATTCTTGCCCAACACATTGGTTCACCACTTGTTGTGGGAAGTTTAAGAAAGTGTCATGAGGTAGTTATCTTGCAGACCTTATATGATATTCATAGCTACCTGCTGCTATTTAAAGCCACTCATCTTTTTTTAATATAATTAATCAGTCAGATTTATAAAACAATATATTCTCAATTCACAAGATTCCCACACAATAATTTCTAAGCCAACTGATAACGATATAAGCTGCTCACCTAGATTAGACAAGTTATCCAAATTATTCTATCCTTTTATAATATTCATAGCTACCTGTAGCTATTTAAAGCCATTGGGAATCTGGATAGTCTTCTACCTCCATCTTCCTTCCTTCTTCCTTCTTTCCTCCACCCGTCTTCTCTCTCCTCTCCTCCTTCTCCCCCAAACTTTTCAGTTCCACCTTCCCTTCCTCTGCCCAATCACTGGTTCTAGCCTTTATTTTACAAGGTAAGGTGAAGAGAAGGTTCACAAGAAGTCACCTGTGCACAATATTCTCTCCTTGTCCACAGCCCCTCCTGGGAAAGTGAAATTAGCATCAATATACAAATAGCACCAGGACTAACCACAACACACCTTCATATATTTTATTAAGTTTCCACTGCACTAGGTTTCCATACCCCCTTCTCTGTACATAACATCCCTGGGTATACAAATTGTAGCTTATCTATCATTTATTTAATGAGTAATATCCACATATAAGCAAATACATACCAAAGTTATCTTTCTGGGTCTGTGTTACCTTACTAAAAATGATTATTTTCTAGTTCCATACATATGCCTGCAAGTTTTATGATGTCATATTTTTTAAAAAGCTGGGGAATGTTCCATTGTTTAAATGTACTGTATTTATGTATCAATTCTTCTGTTGATGGACATCCAGATTGTTCCCAATTATTTTATAAATAGAACAGCAATGGACATGGTTGAAAAGTTTCCTTTTGGTAGAATGGAGTGTTCAATAGGTATATGACCAAGAGTGGTATTGCTGGATTTTGAGATAGATCAATTCCCATCTTCCTCAGTAACAGCCATACTGATTTATAGAATTGTTGTACAAGTTTTCACTCTCACAAGGAGTAGATAAGTATTCCCTTTGTTCTACATCATCTCCAGAATGAAATGTCACCTGTTTTAAAACATAAATTAAAAACTCATTCTTCCTCAAAATCTTTTTGCAGATCAACTGTATTTGTACATTTCATGTACATTTGTCCTTGGTTTCTGCTTCCTTTCTGTCTAGAGTCTTTTTGGTTTCAGTGTGTGTGTATGTATGTGTGTGTGTGTGTGTGTGTATGTGTGTGTGTGTGCATGTGTGCATGTGTGTATGCGCATGTTCATGTGCTTTGTACTTCTAGGTGTTTACACCAATATTGTATTTTCAGTGATGTTCATGGTAGATGTTGTAGGTCAAATGCGGTTCTTCCCCTTTCCAGGTGCTGTACACTCCTCCCATATCTCAATTTATCTACATGTATCTCTTTCTATATATCTATGCATTGTTTACGGATCTTCATACTTATAAATGTATCTAATATAATATCCTTTATATAACCACTAGAATGTAATCTCAAAGAGACAACTGAGACTGTTTTTACTGCTGTGTCTTTCACACTTGAAATAGCATCTAAACAATAGTTAGGAATCTACAAACATTGTTCCAGGAATGATTGAAGGTGCATGATGGCACATAAGTTTTCCTCACTCTCAGAAAAGAAAGAATTCTTCCAAAAGCACTATATTAATTATAAATATAGAAGAAACTTCCTAACCTGAAGGATATCATAGTATTTTTAGTTTTTAAATGTCACAAGTAGCCTGGTCAACAATTCTGTAACTATGGAGGATAGTGAAGGTTCTTCGACAAGCAACTAAACAGTGGTTCAATCAAAGGTGTCTTCTTTTCTAGTATTTTCATAAGAAGAAATACCTAGTCCAGTGCAGCCTTCTAAAGAGCATACTCTACCAAAGCACATGTGTATTATGAGAAAAACATAGTCAAGGCTTCTAAAGAGAAACGGACCATAAAGTATGTATCCTCTGTCTTCCGAAGCAGTCATAACAATGACATCAAAAATAATCAAAGAGGCTCAATGGCTAAACTAAACCATTTCTGTGAAATATGGGAGTTATTTTTTCCTGCACAAACTCAGGTTATTTTACCTGGACACTGTGTACGTCTATAATAAGCAATTAACAGTCACTGGGGCTGAGAAATTGTGTGTTTTTAAAAAGTAAATAAATATTGATTTCTTTCTGGCTGTAAGAGATTTTGAAATTCTGTCTAGCACAAGAGTGATTCACCCTTATTTTGTCTTACACTAGGTTCCAGTTCCTCTCCTAAGTAGATCCAATAACCAAGAAAATTCCTGATCTTGAGTCAAATGTTTGGAAAATATTTTCATTTAAGTTTTTTCCAGAAAGTGTAACTCATAAGCTGCCAAAGTATTATGAGCAAGAATGGCTGTGTTAATGGATATTTTGTTCCAAAATATTACAGTGAAGATTGAAACACTCTTCACAAACAAACATGCTCAGAGATTTAGGCGAGGCATATTCTTTAATTAAATTTGTAAGTTTCATATATTACAGACTGGGAGAACAATCAAGTTGTCTGACTTTTGATGGTCTGCTCATTTGTTAATTAAATTTGTTTTATTACAAAGCCCTTTTTTATAATACTGTAGCACATATAATTTTGAAGGTTATATATTATACTTTGAAAAAATGAATTTATTCATATTGCTTAATCAAATATTCATAATTAAATCTTATAGATCATTTCTTTGTGATATTTAATATCATAAAGGTGTATCATAAAATATCAGTTAGGCAGTATCTATACATTTTATTCCAACAACAATAATGTTAGCAGTTTTATGGTTTAACAATGAATGTATGATAGGATTTTTATTTATTTGCACATCTCATTATGACTAGGACAACATCCATATTTTAAAGGGAAATCCTTGTTGACACGGCTTATATACTTAAAACTATGTCTTCATTTGCCTCATAACTAATCACCATGATAATACATCTTAAAATATTTCATAAACATTTTAAGAATTTCGTATCATGAATTTTTATCATGTTCATACTCTAGCTGCTCACAAGTCCATTCTTGCCTTCCTAATCACTCAGCTTCCTCTTTGTTTTTGTTAAACCCATGCAGTCTTGTTTGTGTTATCCAGACACAATTAGATTAGGAGTAAGGACTTGCCCAGGAGTGTCCTAGAGCTACCAGGGTTCACTCTATTAAAACAAATTTACTCTCTCTCTCTCAACAGCAAAAATGCCTCTAGCTTATCATCTAGTGGTGGGAATTCATTTATACCTCCCTTTGTCCCCCTGTCCCTGCTGGGATTCTGACTGGCTTGAGATTGTGTGGATGTTATGCATGCTCTTATAAGCACTATGAATTCATATGTACAGTGCCATCTTGTGTTCCCAAAACACTGTTTCCTTGAATTCATCTTCAGGTTCATAGAATCTTTCCAACTATCTTCATCCAGGGTCCATGGGCTTGGAAGGAGGGGTTTGATGTATGCACCATTTTTAGGGCAGAGCATTCCACAATTTCTTATTCTCTACAGGTTAATCGGTTCTGTCACTCTCTCTTAATCACCGTCTACTGTAAGATGAAGTTTCTCTAATGAGCACTGAAGAATGTATACAACAATAAGTCATTGAGAGACATTTTAATACTGAGTCTATTTCGCAGAATAATAGTAGCAAGTTCTCTTCTGTGGCCACTTGTTATCTTTAAGGTTAACAGATAAGGGTTCCATCTCATGAATAAGGTCTGAAATCCAATCATAAAAGTGGTTGGTAGCATCTGTACTTCTCTTGGACCAGTGGATGTTTCTTGACAGGACAGCCATTACTGTAGTTTTCAAGGTTCAAAACCTGTGTGAGATTACTGATTTCTTTTCACATTTGGGAGCTTGCATAGCACCTTTCAGAACTATGAAATCTAGCTAGAAATGCAAGTTGCAGTTGAGTGACAACAATATTTTTTCTTGTTTTACAATTTAATAAAATGATATCTTCACCAATACAGTCTCATAAAGTGAGGATCTTTGAGACCTCATTGGCCAACAACTCAGAAAGACATAATCTGTTCCTATTACTTTTGGTGTTAGCTTGACAGCATATAAGTCCTCTTAGCCATTGTTCTACTGAAAATATGTTTGTAGTTGAAAATTGAAGTAAAAAAAAATGATGAGATTGCTGTGATATCAGCATTTAGAAGGCACAGGAGGGATTGATGCAAGTTCAAAGCCAGCCTGGACAACTTAGGAAGACTTTGTTTCAAGGATAATAAAAGAAGAAAAAAGACAAATAAATTTAAAGTGATAAAAACTTTGGTTAAAGAGCAGTCTTCATATGTACTAAGTTGATCTGCTTTTCTAAAAGCAAAATAGTTTTAGTAAACTCATAAGTTTTTAATGTACATCTGTAAAATATCAATCAATATTATGTGTAGGCAAATTAAACATGTTTGCCCCTTAAAACTGATTTTGTATCTTTTCTCCATTTTAGTAATGTTGTTTATCACTGTAAATTGTCTTCTAGACTTTGATTTGCTCTGGTCCACATTTGATTTTGCATTTTCATTTCTATTGATTTTAAGTGTTTTAGTTTTTACAATATTTCTTTATTAATCCTTATTAGCAATGCACTGTTTGATTTTAAATATTTGAGCATGTCCTCTTAATATTTTTTTGGAATTAGTTTACATTTAACTTGATTTAATTGAAGGTATGCTATACATTATTTATGATATCAATGAGATTGTTTTTCTTTTAGTGATATAAGTTTTTCTGTTAGTGTTGAGGAGAAAGTTTACTGAATGTCTGTACAGCTGAGGATATTGCTAATGTCTTGGCCAGAGTTTCTATTCCTGCACAAACATCATGACCAAGAAACAAGTTGGGGAGGAAAGGGTTAATTCAGCTTACACTTCCACATTGCTGTTCATCACTAAAGGAAGTCAGGACTGGAACTCAAACAGGTCAGGAACCAGGAGCTGATGCAGAGGCCACAGAGGGATGTTCCTTACTGGCTTTCTTCCCCTGACTTGCACAGCTTGCTTTCTTATAGAACCTAAGACTGACAGCCAAGTGATGGCATCACCCACAAGGGACCCTCCCTGCTTGATCACCAGTTGAGAAAATGCCTTACAGCTGGATCTCTTGGAGGCTTTTCCTCAAGAGAAGCTCCTTTCTCTGTGATAACTCCAGCTTGTGTCAAGTTGACACAAAACCAGCTAGTACAGGTAATATCATTTTATTTTGTATACGAATGAATACTTTTATATCAACTAAAGAGAGAAGAAACATTGACGTCTCCATGTAGAATGATTGTTTAGTCT
The DNA here is from genome assembly GCA_036184795.1 of Tokudaia tokunoshimensis. NCBI lineage: Eukaryota > Metazoa > Chordata > Mammalia > Rodentia > Muridae > Tokudaia > Tokudaia tokunoshimensis. Next base: position 9,162,245 of record BTHU01000011.1, on the reverse strand, counting down.
GTTCTTCATTCTTCTTATCAGTCTTATTCCATGCATTTCATGTATGAGTATTTGGTGACTATATATTTAGAACCATTACATTTCCATGCCCTATCCTTCTTAAGAATCTCCATTCCTCATCTTGCCTCAGGTTTTGATGGATGCATTTCAGCAGTGTAACTCGACCACCATTATGATGAGGATGTCATGAATAATTCACCAATGCCATCAGTATTAATGATAAATTTGTTCATCTCAATCTTTGAGTATTTTGCCTTTTAGCTAATACAGGATTCATTATTTTTAAAATAACATTTGTCACTCTGCCTTTTAGAGCTCTCAGTCCATTAGTTTTCAAGAGATTATGATTCAGCTGTGTTAAGTCATAATCCCATTTGGGATTTGTTTTTAAATCTTGTTTCTTGTTTTCTGCTGCACTTTCTTTATTTGTATATTATGACCATAACTTTTTTGATATGGCTTCTCTAGCTTAAAGAGTGTTTTCAATTATTACAGTCTACCTTTACGATATTACTTCACAGCCTTATATTTCTAATTACCTTTCCAGTCCTTCCTATTGTCTTTCTATGCAATTTCTTTTTTTACATGCTAAACATCTTGTAATACATTACTTTTCATTTTTCTATAAGTGGTGCATAATCTGTTAAAGAACAGGACAAATAAGGAAATGTTTTGTGGCTTCCTGTAGATTTAAGTATTCTCATGATTTGTTCTCTTGTGTTGTTTGTTTTCTATCTCAGCTTGCTGTCCTTCCTCGTGAGGAAACTTCCCTCAGTATTTCTCTGAACTTTTATGAAAAATTTATATTTTTCAAACTGAATATTTAAGTAAATTTGTGCTAGTTTCATTTTCTTCTAGCTTGCTACTAAATAGTAATTACTATTTTTGGTTAAATTGGACTGAAGTTCTTGAATCTGTGAGAGTAGAGTTTTCAAAAGTATATCTACAAAATTTACAGCTTTCCTATCTCTCTTTCAAACTGGTGCACCACATTTGTTTAACAGTTACTCAAAGGAGCTGTGCTCACATAGTTTAATCATTTATTCTGCTATTTTTTATATTATTCCGATAAACACTCTATTTAATTACTCTTTGAAGATATGTTATTTTCTTAGGTAGCAAGTTGTGATTGCATTGGATATTCAGTATGTTGACTAATTATATCACGTTTTCCTTTAAATAGGTGAACGCATTTGATATCTACCACAATTCCTGTCATTCTGCTGCGTTTTGTGTGTGTGTGTGTGTGTGTGTGTGTGTGTGTGTGTGTGTGTGTGTGTGTGTGAGAGAGAGAGAGAGAGAGAGAGAGAGAGAGAGACGTTTTCCTCTACATTGCTTGACCTTACGTCGTGAGACCTGGTCTGTTGCTGTATCTGGTGCTCACTGACAATCTGAGCTGAACAGTCTGTGAATTCCTAAAATCTTGTTTCTGTCAGCTCAAGACTGCTGATAAGTTCATTCCACTCATTCCACTGACACTGGCAGTGTCTGAAATCTCTTAAAAAAAAATCAAAAGAACTCTCCTTTTTTATGGTCTAACTGCAGGGTGTCTCAGTTTATACATCATTGACATCATTTCATGACTGCACACATGTTACTATGTCCTTTTCTTATGTAGCACAGCACTCAGCAACAGAGAGAAAAGTGTGTCCATGTAGTGTTCTATAAGGAAAGGCCCCTTCTTTTTGCTCACTTTGGCTTTTCTCTATGAGTTCAGCCACCTCCACCCTTGACTAGTCTTGTGTCTTCAGATCATTACACCATGATGCTCACTTTGGTAATCCTATCAATCTCTGGAAGTTCCTTTCAGGTAGAAAGCCAAGAAAATCAAGAGCTTACCACTTCATTTGTGTTTTCTTATCCTTAAAAAAATTGTATTGTCTACCTTCCAAATTTAAACATTTTCCAAATTGAAAGCCATTATCTAATACATATCCTCAATTTTCTGATTGATTATGTCAGGAGGAAGAATCTTTGTAAATGAAATTGTTTTATTGTAAACAGAGTACTTGATATATACAGAGAGCTATAATAAAAATATACTACATGAGAAAACTAAGAATGATGGTCTAAGCATATTCATGTTTATTTGCCGCACTGTGAAAATATAATTTACGCCTCTACTCGAGATTTTGTCCACTTCTATTATTGCCTTTTGTATTCTATTACATATTTTATAGACTTATATAGTACTATTTATCAGCATTTACCTTATAATTTAATGTACATTTTATACATTTATGTTTAAATATTTTACTTAACTTTTATTTTTATAGTACTGGAAATTGAAGCAATGTCTTTGTACCTTTGAGCATTGTAGTGCTCTACCACTGAGCTTTATTGCCAGTTTTCCTTTTATTGTTTATTTACGTTGTTGTATTAACTAATCAGGGTTAGACTCATCTCACTCTGTCACCGAGGCTCACTTTGAACATGTGATCCTCTTGTCTCAGCTTTGTTAGTATTCAAGACTATGACCTGAGCCACACAGACCACTGTGGGGTTTTTTTGTTTTTTGGGTTTTTTTTGTTTTGTTTTGTTTTATTGTCTTCTCTATTCGTTCTCTTAGATTAAAGTTAGCTAAATGTGTAGCTTTTGCCCCTGAACTTGTTCTTATTTTCTGACACATTAACTAATCAATCATATGTAAAATATATTAAATAAATTTGAGTTATCAAGTAAAGAAAAAAAGCAACACAAGTGTTTAATTTTGTAGGACATAATTGAGAAGAGTTATTTGAATTTTGCCTCCATACCAATCTTCCAGAGCATATGGTGTCCCTGATATCCACTAGTAAATACATTGATTCCAAACTGAATTTACTAGGAGATGGAATATTGTGGTAGGCAGGGCTTGCAGACAGGTAAGAGAAGAATGAATGTTTCCATATTTTAGAATGTATATTTAGTAACTAGTATTTGCTTAGCATTTTCTTTTTTTATTTATTTATTTTCTAAGTTTTTTTATTTACATTCCAAATCATTTCCCCTTTCCTGTTTCCTCCCTCCCTGAAAGTCACATAAGCTCCCTTCCCTCCCTCTTTTCCCATTCAACCCCCTCTCTCTTCTCTGTCCTGGCATTCCCCTACATCCAGTCTTTCCAGGACCAGGGGTCTCTCCTTTCATCTTCTTGGAAATCTATTGATATGCGGATTGTGTCTAGGGTATTCCGAGATTCTGGGTCAATATCCCCTTATCAGTGACTGCATACCATGTGTGTTCTTTTGTGATTGAGTTACCTCACTAAGGACGATATTTTCAAGTTCTGACCATTTGCCTAGGAATTTCGTGAATTCGTTGTTTTTAATTGCAGAGTAGTATTCCATTGTGTAAATATATCACATCTTCTGAATCCATTCCTCCATTGAGGGACATTTGGGTTCTTTCCAGCTTCTGGCTATTATAAATAAGGGTGCTATGAACATAGTGGAGCATGTGCCCTTATTGCATGAGGGGAAGCCTCTGGGTATATGCCCAGGAGTGGTATAGCAGGATCCTCTGGGAGTGTCATGCCCAGTTTTCTGAGGAACTGCCAGATGCTTAGCATTTTCCATATGGCAAGCTTGATGTTTTTAGTTTTATTCATAACTCATGAACAAATCTAAGAAACTAGAAGCCCTTTATTGTGCAGATAAAAATGGAAAACCTTCTATAACAAAGCATTTTGTCTAGATAAGCAACTAGACCCAAATATATAGACCACACCTTTTCCAGTGGTAAGGAACCTGAGACAGGAAGATGGTGAGCCAACTAGATAATCATATTAAGTTTTACCTTTATCTAAATCTCCTATGGTTGCTAAAACTTTAATTTCAGGTGGGCAACATATGGTTTATCTACTGACTCTACAATTTTAGTTGAATTACCTTTTGTAATTTAATTTTGAATCCCTCAGATTTTCCATCTGTAAATGGAAACAATACTGATGACATAATGCAGAAATCTTTTAGTACTTATTAAATGCCCATGAAGTATAATATTAGCCAAACAGTATTTGAGCCTTGGTTTTAATAGCTGTTATTCTTAGTATTCAAAAACTCACTGAACTGATAAAAATCACAGGATGACATTTAAAATAAATGGCTTAGTAAGTAGAAAATAGCCCCATATGAGACATAAACTAACCATCCAGTGTATATTAGCAGTGGCATAGGAATAACACTAAAAATTATCTAGCACTTAATTCTGTAACTTCCCAGTACCCCAAAACATCAAAGGCTAAGTTTAAGGTACAACTTTAACAAGACTTTCATAAACCTGATTAATTTACAGAGACTATTTTCTTTACCAAGATTACATGAATTGAATCAAATTAATTATTAAATAAAAATATATTATAAAATAAACTGTTTAGTTGTTGAGATAAATTTTATTGAGAAAATCACCTCATGGATTTCAGTTTTCTGAAAGTTATTTGTTTCATTTTCCTTCAGTTGCCCATTTTAAACACACACCCCATAGAAGTAATTTATGATTTTCCTGGTATCTGTGTGATTGAATCTCAGCCTCTGTTTCACTCTTAATAATGGAAGCTACATATTCTCTCTGATTTTTAGTTAATATTGCTGTAAATCAATCCAATTTTGTTGTTTGTTCGTTTTAATCTGTTTCACTCTTTGCTTTCTAGTTCTCTTCTGGGTTTCATTTCTCATCACCATGTTTTCCACTCACAGGTTCCTTTTGCTTTCCTTGACTGGGTATCCCACTGGGTCCCAGTGGCTTTATCACTTTCCATCTTCATGTCACATTTCATGGTGCTACTTCTCAGCCGTAGTGTGTCTGAATCTTACATTTTTATTTTAACTGTGGAGTTGTCTATTATTTTACCATAGAAGATTTCCTTAGTGAATTTTTATTTTCACTTGAGACTTCTTTTTTAATGTATAGCTCATAAAAAGTGTGTTGTGCACTGGCGTAGTTTCCACATTTTTGAAGAGTCTCCTGATATATTTATTTCATCTATTAGATTCTAGCTTGATTTTATTGTGGTTGAAGAAAAGCGTTTTATGAATTCAATTATTTTAGATGTGTGTCTTGTTTATATCTCAGGACCTCATGTATCTTGATATATGTACCATGAGCACCTGAAAAACTATGCTGCAATTATTAGATGCTGTTCATTCTTTCATGCAGCTCTTAAGTCAGTATGGGCATATTGAAAACTCCAACTGTAGCTACAGATTTGTCTAAAGTTTTTAGTTATTTCAGTTTTTTTTAATATCTCATTTTTAAATTTTGTATGTACACATGAATGCTGGGCTCACTGAGGCCAGAAGCATCAAGTCTCACTGAAGCTGGAACTAAAGCGGCTATAAGATAACCAATGTAGACCTGGGACAAAACTCAGGTCCTCTGCAGCTCTGTTCTCTGCAGTCCCATGTATTTATCTCCAGTTATTATCTCCAGTTATTATCTAGTATTTATCTCCAGTATCCAGTTCTTTCTGTTTGCGCTCACCATATTTGTATCTCTGTTACTGAAGTTTTATTATTCAGAATCTAAATGTGAAAATCACAGTCCAGCAGACGACATCAAATCAGTCAACAGCATCACTGAGATAGCATAAGACATATGTCCAGCCATGAATGCAAACGAACTCTCTTAAAATGCCTGTACCTCTTTGGATTCATGTGGTATTTTCACCTACAGAAATGATATCTGGGTCAATTATTCAAACAGTCAGAATTCAGTAGCTGTGAAATGCAAACCTTAAAGTTAGTTCATAGCAAAATTTAGTCGTTCATCAATATTTTCTAAAAGAAAAAAAGTCACTTAAAATTAACATTTTAATGCAACATTTTTAATTGTGTGCTTTGCATTTTTATATATATTTTAAAATATATATAAAATTATATATATATATATTTTAAAATATATATATATTATTGGTAAGAGGGAATGCTAAATGTAAAGTGTACATATTTTAAAGAGAAATTTAGTTTTAAAGAGAAATTTAGTTTTGGAAGATAGATTAGATTAAGCTGAGAAAAAAATGAGGAAATTTAGTATCATTTCAACCCCTATGCCAGAACCAGACTTTACATAGGGCCAACTCCTGAAATCATGCTGTATGCATGGGTAGCCGAGAATCTCTGTTGGACTTTAGCTTGATCCTGTCAGTGTGCTTGTGTCATGTATCCACACAAACTATAAGATGAGACAAGCTTATTTTATGTTTTTGATCATCTCCAAGGCTTGAGATAGGGCAATTTATGTCACATATTTATATAGCGCCTAAGGAAAATAATCCAGAATGTTGAAAATTACACATACACATTTGCACATACAAACAAAAATACATCAGAGTCACTTTTCTGAATCTCTTGTTTTGAGGCTGGTTTGAACCAAAATTAGTGTTAATCAGAAGTAAAGTTACTTAATAAAATCCTGGTTACTAGACAGAGTTTATCAAATCCTAGAATATTAAATAAATAAACAAATAAATAAATAAATAAATTGAGTTCAAAGCTCCGACATAGATCTTTCATTGAATCTTTTCCTTTGCTCTTAATACATTCAAAATTATTTTCTTCTAAATAATTTCTTCTAAATAATTTTCTTCTAAATAATAATTAACCCTGAGCTTGTGAAAATTGAATGATGCTTAAACAGCATTTTCACTACTATGTTATGGATATGAGATTCATGAGATCTCACAGAATGCTTATTCTTCTGGTGGCCTATTTTTATTTCCTTTTTCTTCTTTTTTTATCATTCCATTTGTTTACATCTCCAATGATCTCCCACTTTCTGGTTATTCTTCCACAAACACCCATCCCATATCTGCTCTCTCCTCCCTCCCCTTGGCCTCTATTATAGTGCTCCCCTATCCACCCACCCTTTCCCTCCCCACTGTTCCAGCATCCCCCAACACTGGGGCATCAAAAATCCGCAGGAACAAGGGACTCCCCTCTCATTGATGTCTGACAAGGTCATCTTCTGCTACGTATGTATCTGGAGCCATGGATCCCTCCATGTGTACACTTTTGCTGGTGGTCTAGTCCCTGGGAGCACCAATTTAAGGTAGAATTGAAATACATTATTTGTTAAACTCTACTTTTACAAATTAACCTTGATAAAATCCTGACAAAGTTAACCAATATTGATGGCATCCTCTGTGAATCATCATGTTTTTTGATGTGAAGTCATATATCATCCATGAATTTAGTAAAAAAGATTCCTTTGGCTAGTACATTTAAAACTGGATTCCCCAATGGTTCAGATGGCCAGTTGTCATTTGCTTGGATTCCAGGTACGTGTACACATAGTAATTTTGAGAACTTTGTGAGAGTGTACACAATTTTCGGTAGCTATCGGAACACTTTGTGTATAGTTTGCCACTGTTCAGTGTTGGTTCTGAGCATCCCAGTGACTTGAAAATGAGCAAATTAAATTGATTTTGAGTGCAAGACTTTGTTTAATTCACAGAGAACCTGTGTGAAGAAAGTTGAGTGTCAGATGTGGGGCACCTTCTCTAATGCTAACATGTACAAAATGTCTTTTTATGAGGAGTGTAAAATACAAGCTTTATGGAGTTATAAGTAATGGAGAAAACTTTCAGGTTGCTTATGTTCTATATATACCACTTTCCACAAGGAGAGTAAGCTGTGTACTTTTCTTCAGACATTTATGACAACAAAAAGTGAAAAGATGAGATGACTTCCCAGACATTTTACTGATTTTATTAAATTTTATTTTCAAAATATTTCTGTAATGCTAGATGGGAATTATTAATTTTTAAAACAAACACCAGTTTTATTGATTTAGACAATAAAGGGATTTAAGATATAAATGCACATGCAACATACAATATCATTTGCTTTGCTTTGCTTTCTTTTTTTTTAATTAGGCAACCAAAGTGTCTTTTTTTTAATTGAATATAATCTTCATTTACATTTCTTTTTTTATTTTCTATATTTTTTTACTTACATTCCAAATGATTTCCCCTTTCCCGGTTCCTCCCTCCCCAAAAGTCTCATAAACCCTCTTCCCTCCCTCTGTTCCCCATTCAACCCCCTCTTGCTTCTCTGTCCTGGTATTCCCCTACATCCAGTCTTTCCAGAACCAGGGATCTCTCCTTCCATCTTCTTGGTAATCTATTGATATGTGAATTGTGTCTAGGGTATTCCGAGTTTCTGGGTTAATATAACCTTATCAGTGACTGAATACCATGTGTGTTCTTTTATGATTGGGTTACTAAGGATGATATTTTCCAGTTCTGACCATTTGCCTAAGAATTTCGTGAATTGATTGTTTTTAATTGCAGAGTAGTATTCCATTGTGTAAATAAATATACCACATTTTCTGAATCCATTCCTCCCTTGAGGGACATCTGGGTTCTTTCCAGCTTCTGGCTATTATAAATAGGACTGCTATGAACATAGTGGAGCATGTGTCCTTATTGCATGCAGGGGAAGCCTCTGGGTATATGCCCAGGAGTGGTATAATAGGATCTTCTGGGAGTGTCATGCCCAGTTTTCTGAGGAACCACCAGACTGCTTTCCAGAGTGGTTGTACCAGCTTACAATCCCACCAGCAGTGGAGGAGTATTCCTCTTTCTCCACATCCTCGCCAACAACTGCTGTCTCCTGTGTTTTTGATTTTAGTCACTCTGACTGGTGTGAGGTGGAATCTCAGGGTTGTTTTGATTTGCATTTCCCTAATGACTAAGGATGTTGAACATTTCTTTAGGTGTTTCTCAGCCATTAGATATTCTTCAGTTCAGAACTTTTTGTTTAGCTCTGTACCCCATTTTTTAATAGGGTTATTTGGCTCTCTGGAGTCTAACTTCTTGAGTTCTTTGTATATCTTGGATATTAGCCCTCTGTCGGATGTAGGGTTGGTAAAGATCTTTAGAACCTTGAACATATGGGCACAGGGGGAAATTTCCTGAACAGAACACCAATAGCTTATGCTTTAAGATAAGAATTGACATCAGATCTTGAAAATATCATCCTTAGTGAGGTAACCCAATCACAAAAGAACACACATGGTATGCAGTCACTGACAAGGGGATATTGACCCAGAATCTCGGAATACCCTAGACACAATCCGCATATCAATAGATTTCTAAGAAGATGGAAGGAGAGACCCCTGGTCCTGGAAAGACTGGATGTAGGGGAATGCCAGGACAGAGTAACGAGAGGGGGTTGAATGGAGAAAAGAGGGAGGGAAGGGGGCTTATGGGACTTTCGGGGAGGGAGGAAACGGGAAAGGGGAAATGATTTGGAATGTAAATTAAAAAAAAATAAAATAAATAATTAAAAAAAAAGAATTGACAAATGGCACCTCATAAAATTGCAAAGTTTCTGTAAGGCAAAGGACACTGTCAAAAGGACAAAGTGGTAGCCAACAAACTGGGAAAAGATCTTCATTTACATTTCAAATCCTCAAACTTTTCTGGGTTTCCCCCTCCACGAAAACCCTCAACCCCTCCTCCGACCACTTGCCTCCAAGTATATGCCCCTCCACCCAACCCACTACCACCTCCCCCCCCCCGATTTCCCCTTGTTGGGGCATCTATTGAGCCTTCACCTAACCAAGGCCCACTCCTCCCACTGATGCCCGACCAGGCATTCGTCTGCCACATTTTTGGCTGGAACCATGTGTACCCCTTGGTTGAGGGTCTAGACCCTGAGAGTCCTGGGGCTTCTGGATGGCCGACATCATTGTTCTGCCCATGGGGCTGTAAACCCCTTCAGCTCCTCCGGACCACCCTCCAACTCCTCCATTGGGGACCCCATGCCCAGTCTAATGATTGGCTGCTAGCATCTGCCTCTTTATGTGTAAGGCTCTGACAGGGCCCCTTCAGAGACAACCATGACAGGCTCCTTTTGGTATGCAGTTCTTGTTGTCCATAGTGGTGTCAGGGTTTGGTGACTGTTTATAGGATGAATCCTCAGGTAGGACAGTCTCTGGGTGGCCTTTCCTTCAGTCTCTGCTCCACACTTTGTCTTCTTTATTGCTCCTGTGAGTATTTTGTTCCCTTTCTCAGAGGAACCCAAGCACCCCCACTTCAGTTCTCCTTCTTCTTGGGCTTCCTGTGATCTGTGAATTGTAACTTGTTTGTTTTGAGCTTTTGGACTAACATCCACTTATCAGTGAGTACATACCATGTGTGTTCTTTTGTAATTGAGCTACCTCACTCAGGATGATACTTTCTAGTTCCATCCATTTGCCTAAGAATTTCATGAATTCATTGTTTTTAATAGCTTAATAGTACTCCATTGTGTATATATGCCACAATTTCTGTATCCATTCATCTGTTGAAGAACATCTGGGTTCTTTCCAGCTTCTGGCTATTATAAATAAGGCTGCTATGAACATAGTGGAGCATGCGTACTTATTGCATGTTGGAGCATCTTCTGGGTATATGCCCAGGAGTGGTATAGCTGGGTCCTCAGGTAGTACTATGTCTAGTTTTCTGAGGAACCGCCAAAGTGATTTCCAGAGTGGTTTTACCAGTTGCTATCCCATCAACAATGGAGAAGTGTTCCTCTTTCCCCACATCCTCTCCAGCATCTGCTCTTCCCTGAGTTTTTCAACTTAGCCATTCTGCCTGTTGTGAGGTGGAATCTCAGTGTTGTTTTGATTTGCATTTCTCTGATAACTAAGGATGCTGAACATTTCTTTAGGTGCTTCAGAGCCATTCCATTTTCCTCAGTTTAGAATTCCCTGACAGTCTCTGTACCCCATTTTTAATAGGGTTATTTGACTCTCTGGAGTCTAACTTCTCGAGTTCTTTGTATACATTAGATATTAGCCCTCTATTGGATGTAGGATTGGTAAAGATCTTTTCCCAATTTGTTGGTTGCTGTTTTGTCCTATTGACAGTGTTCTTTGCCTTATAGAAGCTTTGCAGTTTTATGGTCTCATTTGTCAATTCTTGTTCTTAGTTCATAAGCCACTGGTGTTCTACTCAGGAAATTTCACACTGTGCCCATGTGTTCAAGATTCTCCCTCACTTTCTCCTCTATAAGTTTCAGTGCGTCTGGTTTTATGTGTAGGTCCTTGATCCACTTGGACTTGAGGTTTATACAAGGAGATAAGAATGGGTCTATTTGCATTTTTCTGCATGCTGACCTCCAGTTGATCCAGCACCATTTGTTTAAAATACTATCTTTTTTCCACTGGATGTTTTTAGTTCCTTTTTCAAATATCAAGTGACCATAGGTGTGCGGGTTCTTTTCTGGGTCTTCAATTTTATTCCATTGATTTTCCTGCCTGTCTCTGTACCAATACCAAACTGTTTTTATCACTATTGCTCTGTAGTAGGGCTTGAGTTCAGGGATGGTGATTCCCCCAGGAGATCTTTTATTGTGGAGAATAGATTTTGCTATCCTGTTTTTTGTTTGTTTGTTTGTTTTGTTATTCCAGATGAATTTGAGAATTGCTCTTTCTAGATCTATGAAGAATTGATGTGGGATTTTGATGGGGATTGCACTGAATCTGTAGATTGCTTTCAGCAAGATGGCCATTTTTAATGTTTTAATCCTATCAAGTTATGTAATATTATTCATGACTATTTTAAAGGGTGTCATTTCCTAATATCATTCTTAGCTTGTTTATCATGTGAGAAGAGGAAGGCTACTGATTTGTTTGAGTTAATTTTATATCCAGACACTGTGCTGAAGTTTTTTATCAGGTTTAGATGTTCTCTGGTGGAATTTTTGGGTTTGCTTAAGTATACAGTCATATCGTCTGCCAATAGTGATATTTTGACTTCTTCCTTTCCAATTTGTATACATTTGACCTCTTTTTGTTGTCTGATTGCTCTGGTTAGGACTTCAAGTACTATATTGAATAGATAGGGAGAGAGTGGGCAGCCTTGTCTGGTCCCCGATTTTAGTGGGATTGCTTCAAGTTTCTCTCCGTTTAATTTGATGTTGGCTACCAGTTTGCAGTATATTGTTTTTACTATGTTTAGGTATGGGACTTAGATTCCAGGTCTCTCTAAGACTTTTATCATGAAGGGATGCTGAATTTTGTCAAAAGCCTTTTCAGCATCTAATGAAATTAGCAAGTGTTCTTTTTCCTTGAGTTTGTTTATGTAGTGAATTACATTGATGGATTTCTGTATATTGAACCATCCCTGCATCCCTGGGATGAAGCCTACCTGATCATGGTGAATTATAGTTTTGATGCATTTTTTGGATTCAGTTGGCCAGAATTTTATTGAGTATTTTTGCATCGATAATCATGAGGGAGATTAGTCTGAAGTTCTCCTTCCTTGTTTGGTCTTTGTTTGGTTTAGGTAGAAGCTCTATTGTGGCTTCATATAATGACTTGGGTAGTGTTCCTTGAGTTTCTATTTTGTGGAATAGTTTGAAGAGTATAGGCATTGTCTCTTCTTTGAAATTTTGATAGAATTCCCCACTAAACTCATCTGGTCTTGGGCTTATTTTATTTTATTTTATTTTATTTTATTTTTTGATGGGAGACTGTTAGCAACTGCTTCTAATTCCTTAGGACGTATGGGACTATTTAGATGGCTTATCTGATCCTGTTTTAATGTTGGCACCTTGTATGTATCTAGAAAGCTGTCCATTTTATCCAGATTTTCAAACTTTGTTGAGTATAAGCTCTTGTAGAAGGATCTGATGATTTTTTGAATTTCCAGTTTCTACTGTTATGTCGCCCTTTTCATCTGATTTTATTAATTTGAGTAGTGTCTCTGTGCCGTCTGGTTAGTCTGGCTAAGGGTTTATCTATCTTTTGGATTTTCTCAAAGAACCAACTCCTGGTTTTGTTAACTCATTGTATAGTTCTTTTTGTTTCTATTTGGTTGATTTCAGCCCTGAGTTTGATCATTTCTTGCCATGTACTCCTCTTGGGTATATTTGCTCCTTTTTGTTCTAGAGCTTTCAGGTGTGCTGTCAAGCTGTTAGTCTATGATCTCTCCATTTTCTTTCTGGAGGCACTCAGAGCTATGAGCTTTTCTCTTAGCACTGCTTTCATTGTGTTCCATAAGTTTGGTATGATGTGTATTCATTTTCATTAAATTCTAAAAAGTCTTTAATTTCTTACTTTATTTCTTCCTTGACTAAGCTATCATTGAGAAGAGCAATGTTCAAAGTCCATGTGCATGTGTGTTTTCCATTGTTTTTGTTTTTGTTTGAACTTAAGACCAGCCTTGGGCCATGGTGATCTGATAAGGTGCATGGAATTATTTCAATATTTCAGTATCTCTTGAGGCCTCAGCATCATGAGATGTGATTTTAAATCCAGCTCTTGCTTTTCCAATGTGATAGAGTATCCAGGATTTGCTGTTGTGGGAGAACTGGGTTCTGATGGTGCCATATTGCCTCGGTTTCTGTTGGTAGTGATCTTGCATTTGCCTTTGGCCGTCTAGTTATCTCTGGTGTTAGCTGGTCTTGCTGTCTCTGACTGTGGCTTCTGTGTCCTGCAGGCCTGTATATCTGTACTCCTGGGATTCCCTTTCTCTCAAATGTTCTACATGCAGCTGGTTCTCCAGGAAGTATCTAGAGATTCTGTCTTCCATGTGGCAGACCTGGAAAAGGTTGAATGCCCTGCATGCTGCTGGTTCTCAAATGCCCTGCGCTCTGCTGGTTCTCTAGAAAGTATCAGGAGATGGGATCTCCCCTGTGGCAGAACTGGCAGGGGTCTCCCATATCGGAGCAGAACCAGGCAGGCAGTGGTGGAGGAGAGGGGAGGGGGTCATTATTTGCTTTTCAAGAACAGAATCCAGCGTTATTTAGTGTCTTCACTGATATGCAATCATAATCAGTGTCTAATTAATTTGGAATATGTTTTGTCAGAAAAAAAAATTGCACACCCCTGGCAGTCCCTCATCTCTGTGTTTTTTTCCCCAACACAGGAAGCCACTAATCTTTTAGTTCCTAGTTATTTCTTTCCTAACTATGACTTTAAAATTTCCATATCCTCCTTAAAGGAGTTTGCACAATATCTTATGGTCTTGAACTACATAGTCCCAATTACTCAGCAACCTAGCAAGTGAATGGCACCTTTGAATGATCCCACTGGAAGAACAGAGGCAGTAGGCAGTCTTGATCCTCATCCATGAGTATCCTCAGACCAGAGAAAACGCTAGTTTCCCTTGACTTTCTAAAACACTAATATTAGTATCTCATCTCACATAAATCTCTGATGCAGAATGCCCTTTTTCAACAAGATGGTTAAAGTCAGTAAAAGTAGCCTGTATGAATTCTACCAACTACTTTTCAAATGTAGACGTGATTTAAAAAAAAAAAATGTCAAAATGATAGATGTTGATGTAGAAAAAGAAACACCTACTGCTGGCAACTTTATAATGAGAACTTTGGTTGATGACTTGGCTTTGCATCATCAACAGGTTCAAATCTGAATGGAACGCACAATGATTAACTCTTTGAAAATAGTGCATTCCTGCTCTACTGAGAGGCATAATCTCCCCGGGGTTGGGGAAAAAACTGCTTAGGACTCATTAAGTCAATGGCACTACAATAAATCATAGGCCTGTTAAAAAGAAGTAGATTAATATAGACGTGCCAAGTCCAGCTGTTTCAATATCATATAGCATATGGAGTTTAGTAATTGGACTGAAATGATAGCTGTTAAATCATTTACACCAGAGTGAGGAGTTACACTTCTATAGGAAAGGACAAAACAGTTCTGATGTTGTTACTAGCATGAGTAATATGCTTTAAACTACAGGTGAATACTTCCCAAATTAACATCTACTTGTTGGTTTACATGGAATTACTTCAAAGTAGAACCTAAAGAGTATTTATTCTGGGTCATTTAATGGTATTATTTATTTTATGATTTGTTCAGCTTTACACTAACAGTTTCTTCATGTTTTTCTTGCTTATATTTTGCTTGCTTGTTATTTTAAAACTGGCAGGATTTCTCCATTAAAACAAAGTTCACATTAAAAAAAAAATACAACATTGTTGTCCTGAGTATCTGTGGTAAGGACAAGATAGGGAGGAAACAATGTCAAATGATTTAGTTTTAATATCCTTAAGATAAAGAACTTGAGGTAGCTACTAAGAATGCTTCTTTCCTGTTAGTGGTGATGTGAGGTATGCATTAGCAAAGCAGAAGGATATTCATGGTCCTATCGTACACAGTTATGTATCATGTGAAGTAGAATCTACCCCACTGTGAACAGACATGTTCTCTGAATCTCCATGTGTGTGGATTCCTAAACACATCTGTTCACTGTATGAATTTGTTATAATATCAACTTTATTTTAAGTGAAACCTATAAGCCATAATCTAAAGGTTTACGTTAGCTGTGTGGGTAGGATGGGATGAGTCATCTATAAGATTTGGATCCATGTTCCTTCATGCAAGAAGAAGAGAGAACAGCCTGTTTGTCCACACTGCCATGGTTCTGTGGTTGCAATATCACCTGCTTACCTGTAGCATATGAGATTAGGAAGCCCTGGAAGCCTGGAAACTACTTCTTTGTCTTGCCACTGATTCTCCCTTTCCTAGAGAGCATCCTTTCTTTGTCTTTAATCTCCAGGCTGAGTAATTCTCAGCTTTCTGGTTTCTTTGTTTTTCTTTCACCTGCTTAACCAGTTCCCTTGGATGAATTCCCTTCATTTTAAACACTTAGGATAGTTTCTGTTGTTGTAGATGGATCCTGACTTGTACAATCTCAAGCATCAACTCAATGTTTCCAGAGGGATGCAGTAAGGCAGATGAGGCATGTCTGTTTCCCTCACATTAGATATCAAATGTGACAGTACAGATACTCAAATGTAGCCTATTGAAAAATTAACTGTGAATCCACTGCTTGCAGAAAGAAAAAGTACCAGGGAAATTGGTTGGAATCATAATGATAACAGGACCCATGACAGAGCAGGAAATGAAGCACTGCTCCTGACAATTTTCTCTGAAATTGGAACCCCTATACTTAAACTCAAACTCTGTGGTGAGCATGTGGCACACCTCAGCTGTTGATGTAAAGCAAAAGAAAGAAGAGGAACAGAGAGAAGAGGAGAATGTGCCTCTTCTCTGAGAGGGGGACGCTGTATTTCAGGCTGATTTCAAATTTGTGGCAATCCTCCTGTTTCAGCCTCCCAAGTTCCAAGATTATCTATGAGCCACCATACCCTCTACAGAAGGATATATTAAGGACAGTTTTAAGGTTTTGACTCAAATGACTTTTCTCTCTCCTCTGCACCCTAGTCTAGTTATAGTCATGTCAGTCCTCCCAGTTAAAGCTTCTGAAATGTTCTCTTTAAATATTACCTACTTATTCTCCTTTACTACTTCATATTAACCCAAACTAACCAGGCTTCCTATTCAGTCCTTACACTAAGTCATTCTCAGTCAGGTCACTTACATGTGTCTTAGTTCAGTGGACACATTCAGCTAGCATTTTGTTCATGACTTCTCAACAACTTTTGATTTCCTTTTCAAATTGTTTTTTTATTGGATAGTTTTTTTTAATTTACATTTCTTGTTTTTTCTTATTTTTTTTAAATTTTATTTTATTTTCTAAGTTTTTTTATTTACATTCAAAATCATTTCCCCTTTCTCCTTTTCCTCCCTCCCCAAAAGTCCCATAAGTCCCCTTCCCTCCCTCTTTTCCCCATTCAACCCCCTCTAGTTTTTTTTTTATTTACATTTCAAATGTTTCCCCTTTCCAGGTCTCCCATTCAGGAAATCCCTAATCCCACCCCCCCTCCCTGCCTCTATTAGAGAACTCACCCACCCACTCACCCACCCACTTCAGTCCTCCCACCCTGGCATTCCCCTACACTGGGGCACTGAACCTTCTCACATTTTCTGCATCCATTCCTCTGTTGAGGGACATCTGGGTTCTTTCCAGCTTCTGGCTATTATAAATATTGCTGCTATGAACATAGTGGAGCATGTGTCCTTATTACATATACTCAAGGGGCAGGGAACCCTAGACAAGATGCCCTACAACTGGGAAAGGGAACTTGTAGAGCCCACCTCCAGGGCATCAAGTGAGGGATGAGGCTGCCATCCCACAGTCAAAAACTCTGACCCATAATTGTTCCTGTCTAAAAGAACTGGAGGGAAAAAATGGAGAATAGCTGGAAGAAAAGGAGGTTCAGCAGCAGGCCCAAGTTGGGATCCAAGCTGGGGTGGGGGACCAAGGGCCTTACCCTATTGCTAAGGCTATGGTGTACTCATAAAAGGAACCTATCATGACTGCCTTCTGAAAGACCCAACAAGCAGCTGAAAGAGTCAGATTCAGATATTTGCACCCAACCAATGGACAAAAGCTGCTGAAACCTGTGCTTGAATTAGGGAAAAGCTAGAAGAGGTTGAGGAGGAGGGCGAGCCTGTAGGAGGACCAGCAGTCTCAAGTAAACTGGACTTCCAAGATCTCTCAGAGAGTCAGCCACCAACCAGGCAGCATACATCACCTGATAATGAGGCCCCCAACACATATACACCAGAGGACTGCCAGGTCTGGGTTCAGTCAGAGATGATGCAGCTAACCCTCAAGAGACTGGAGGCCCCAGGGAGTGGTGAGGTCTAGTTGGGTGGGGGTTGGGGACATCGACAAGAGTAGGGGTGGGGGGAGGAGGTGTGGGATGTGAACCAGAAGAGGATAAAATCTGAAGAAGATTAACTAAAAGAAAAAAAAAAGATAAAATTTACTGATAAAACTGAAGACATGTAGAATAAATTTCTGATAAAATTTAAAAAATGGCTTAGACTTAAGATAGGTAAACATTTTATTATGAAACAGCAACCCTAAATATCTCACAAGACCGAGTCTCACCCCTCCTGCCACTCCCCATCTGCTGCCTCAAGAGGAACCAAGATGAAAGAAATGAAGGGGCTGGCCCTTAGCAGCCACTCATTCAGCTCAGTCAACTTCCTCCAGACAAGTCTCCTTTCCTTTTAACTAGAAGTTTTTTCCTTGAGAAATTTTGGGCTTAGCAGCAACCTATAGTCTCCTCCTCTTCTTCCTCCTCC
The DNA here is from genome assembly GCA_036184795.1 of Tokudaia tokunoshimensis. Classification (NCBI taxonomy): domain Eukaryota; kingdom Metazoa; phylum Chordata; class Mammalia; order Rodentia; family Muridae; genus Tokudaia; species Tokudaia tokunoshimensis. The sequence goes on along the minus strand of BTHU01000011.1, from coordinate 9,144,311 downwards.
TCTTTCTCCTCCTCCTCTTCCTCTTCCTTTTCCTCTTCCTCCTGCTTTTTAAATTTCAATAAGTCTGATATCACCTGCGGTATTGAGCTCAGAATTAAAGATCACAAACAAATGGGAACCTAACCATAATCTTCCCCCCCACCCCCTTTTAAGTTTCTTACCTGTTCTGAAATAGGTTAAACAATTCTTCCCTTCTGTATTAGTCAGAGTTCTCTAGCGCCACAGAACATATGGGTAGTCCCTATATAGTTAGGGCATTTGTCGATGACTTACAGCTTGTAGTCCAACTCCCCAACAATGGTCAGCAGTAGCTGTAGATGGACGTCCAGGGATCTAGCAGTTGCTCAGTCCCACAAGGCAAGCAAGTAAGGAAGAGTGAAGTGAGAATCTTCTTCCAATGTCCTTATATAGGTCTCCAGCAGAGGGTGTGGCCCAGATTAAAGGCGTGTGCCGTCATGCCCTTAATCCCAGATGACCTTGAACTCAGAGATCTCCTTGTCTCAATCTTCTGGAATTCATAGCCACTATGCTTCAAGATCTCCACGCCAAGATCCAGGTCAGAAACTTGTATCTCTGAGCCTCCAGATTAGGATCATAGGTGAGCCTTCCAATTCTGGATTAGTTCATTCCAGATATAGTCAATTTGACGACCAGAAATAGCCACTACACCTTCATATAGTTCTACCTAAAGAAATAATCAAGCTATGCCTATGTCTCATCAGTCATGCAGCACAGCATCTGAATCTGCTTAACCCCCAAACCATGCCCTTAGTGTGAAACTCAAAATTGTGTACATGTGAAGTCTACCATAACACAAATGAAAATGTCAGCTATCTATGTTTATCATTCAATGGCCATTTTTGATTAATCCAGATGGCTGTTGAAAGACATGAATGTAGTCATATCTGGTCCTCATAAGATTAAGTAGTTCTATTCTCCTCTTCATTCACTGGCATTTGTAAGTTCAGTTATCTATCCCTTGATCATGAAGAGTAGTGCATATGTGTGAGAATTTTTGTGACTCCACTAGCCATTGTGTCTTTCCAAAGCTTAAATCAAATCATGTGTTGGATTAAACGATCACACTTTTTTTATTTATTTATTTATTTATATTGGATATTTTATTTATTTACATTTCAAATGTTATCCTATTTCCCAGTTTTCCCTCTTGAAACTCCCATCTCATACCCCTTCCCATTGTTTCTATGAGGGTGCTCCCCCATCCACCCACCCACTCCTGCTTCCCCACCCTGGCATTCCCCTACACTGGGGCATTGAGCCTTCGCGGGACCAAGGGTCTCTCCTCACACTGATGCTCAACAAGGCCATCCTCTGATACATATGTGGCTGGAACCATGGGTTCCTCCATTTGTACTCTTTGGTTGGTGATTTAGTCCTTAGGAGCTCTGGGGTGTCTGGTTGATTTATATTGTTGTACTTCCTATGGAGACTTTTTGTTCAATAAAATAGATAAATGTACCATGGTCATTCTCACAGAACACTTGAGCAATTTCATGCCCGCGTTTACTATTGAATCTATATATTGCATTCTTCCTCATTTTCTGATATGTATATATACATATATATGATACCCACACACAAATATTAGTCTTTGATACATTTTATGGTTTATGCCCTCTCCTATAGAATTTTTATTGCACTACAAACAAAATATTATAAATACTAAATTTACTGACATTAAAAAGAAATATTTTATTGGCCCATCTTTAAATTGAAAGGGATTGTCTACCTCACCTTGCTGATCTTTATGATGTTTTGCTGAGACTATTTGCTGTCACAAACATTACAAGTAAAGTTAATTATATTGGTAGAAACCACTTTAACTCTGCAAACATGTAGTAAGGGGATTTATCTCAGTATCGCTACTAATGCTTGCAAACTCTGCTCTCAATCTGTTCGTTTGAAAAGCAAGGAACTTATTTTGTGAGGATACAAATTTTACTCAGTATATTTTTTATTTATTGATAAATAAAAAAAATTTAGTTTCATTAAATGTATATCTACATGATGAACAATAGAAAGAAAAAAAAACTAACTAAAAAACAGGGCACCAGAAGCCCTATGCTGGTTGCCAGGGACACGTGTGCATATTTGTGCATACATAACATAGACACATACAAAAAATAAAAATAAAAAGATCAAGAAAGAATATAAACTGTATATAGCAATGCAAAACTATAGTATTTAAGAATATATACATGAATATCAAAAAGAAATTGAATGGAAATACATTTTTACTAAAATTAAGATGTAATTAAAGGCTATTAAATAAGGGATTTTGATCAAACTACCCATGAGGGGAGACACAGAGACAAAGTGTGGAGCAGAGACTGAAGGAAAGACCATCCAGAGACTGTCACATCTGGAGATTCATCCCATATACAGTTACCAAATCCAGAAACTATTGTGGATGCCCACAAGTGCTTGCTGACAGGAGCCTGATATAGCTGTCTCCTGAGAGGCTTTACCAGTGCCTGACAAATTCAGAAGTGGATGCTCTCAGCCAACCATTGGACTGAGCACAGGGTCCCCAGTTGAGGATCTAGAGAAAGGTGAAGCTGAAGGGGTTTGCAGCCCTATAGGAAGAACAATAATATGAACCAACCAATACCCCTAGAGCTCCCAGGGACTAAACCACCGACTAAAGAGTACACATGGGGCGACTCATGTCTCCAGCAGCATATGTAGCAAAGGATGTTGCTACATTGTTGGACATTAATGAGAGGAGAGGCCCTTGGTCTTGTTAAGGCTAGACCCCCTAGTGTAGGGGAAGCCAAAACAGGGAAGCAGAAGTGGTAGGGAGGGTGAGCAGGGCAAGGGGGTATTGGGGGAGGTGTTGTCAGAGGGGGAAAGAGGAAAGGGTATAACATTTGAAATGTAAATAAAGAAAATATCTAATAAAAAAAAAAAGAAAAGAAATGTGGATCCAAGAAGGTAATTTCTTTTTGTTACTGGGCTGAGGGCTTATCCTGAAATACTCTTTATACTCTACTTTTGTGTTTTGTTCTCTCCCAGATGTATATTTTATCAACAGTCAAGGACGTTCAGCTTTCTCTGATTCAATCATTTGGTTATTATTTGTTGCTCTCAGTTCCTGTCGGCTTTTGTTGGAATTATAGGTCCAGAATTAGGGTTCATCGCTGATTTCCTAAATGCTTTGGAGCAGAAGACATTTATGATGCTACACTTTCATTTGGGTCAGTCTGTCTTTTCTATTAATTGATATTATTATTTTGTTTTACTTTTTGAGAATACCATCTACTTATACATTTTGCGAAAATCATGTCATCTGGGAAATATGGTTAGTTATTTTAAAACTTAAAAATAACCCATTTATTTTGATTCATCTTTTCAACGAGGAGTAAACAGTAAAGTCAGAGGATTAAGCAGCATTCAAAAATATTTCTAAATTTATCTTTATCATGGCAGATGTTGCTTTCTAAAAATTTTTGAATGCAATATTCTCTGAAGCTACCTGATTTAGAAGGGAGCTTTTGTCTTCCCTGCAGAGATCTGAGCTAAAATCCTTCATTCAATTTATAATCTTACAGCATTTATTCTCTTTCAAGGCTTTCCAATTTGCCAATTCATTGGATTTTGTTTATCACCTTTCTACAAAAGCTCACTTGTTCATTGACAGTTGCATTCTAAGTTAAATCCAAAGTAGGGCAAATTAATGAATATTCAAACTGTCTCCAGGGGTTGTTGTTAGCTTGATAGCTCTATCACATCAACCATATGTAAAATCTATCTTTCAGTTAAATGTGGCTGTTTTTTGCTATGTCAGACATTATTTATTACTCTGTCCTTTATTAGCTATGATTAATGACTAATAAAGTTTTATAAAGGACGGTCCTCTCTTCCTCCAAACTTATACATCAAATAATCTTGTGTTATCAATTTGACACATTAAAGATTTTATAGCATTGCTATTTATTTACTTCACTTTTTGTAACATTTAGTACAAAACAAAAGAGCCATAGCTAAGCAAATTTGAAATAGCATTACAAGTTTTTTTCTCCATGTACTGGGTATGCTTTAATGCTCAGACATCGGCCAAAATGTATAATGTGCTCCATCTTTTTACGCAAAACAAGGAAGCTTATTCCTTCTTCTATCTCCACTGTAGAATTATCTGTCACAAAAGCAGAAACTGAATTCCTGCTATTTGAATCAAGGGATGAGAAGAAAATTAAGCCAAGTTTAGTCATGTTGAGAAAAAGATTGTTTCTAACTTCTACACTCTATTCTCCACATGTAGTATTTAACAATCTTTTTGCTGTGGTTCTTCTTAATGTTGTAGCTCTCCGTCATCTCAAACGTGATTCCCCACAGACTACTGTGTTTTCTAGCATTCCACTCTTAGAAAGAGTAGGTTTTCATAGATTTCCTAGATACGCCAATATTTAAGCCTCAGGGTAACATATCAAAATTTACTATATATTTAAAATTTTACAAATATTATTTTAGATTTCTAGTTTACATAAGAACATTACAGTGGGAGCTTCTTGCTTCTAATCTTTAAATGGGAAAGCCAGCCCTTGCCTTTCAGATTCATATGCATTTGAAGATATGTTATTAAAGAATCCCAGTTTGTCATTATTCAATATATAGGTAATGCATACCTTTGATGGTTCATCTTGAATGTCAACTGGATTGTATGAGGAGGATGTATAAGTTAGTGACTATGAGGATCCTTACATAGTGTGACTATTAAGGCCTGGCTAGAAGCTGAAAAGAACCTAAATGTCCTTCAACAGAGGAATGGATACAGAAAATATGGTACATTTACACAATGGAGTACTACTCACCTATTAAAAACAATGACTTCATGACATTTACAGGCAAATGGATGGAACTAGATAATATCATCCTGAGTGAGGTAACCCAATCACAAAAGAAAACACATGGTATGCACTCACTGATAAGTGGATATTAGCCCAAAAGCTCAAAATAAACAAGTTACAATTCACAGATCACAGGAAGCTCAAGAAGAAAGAGGACTGAAGTGGGGGGGGTACTTTGGTTCCTCTGAGAAAGGGCGGATAGGATAGAGGGTTTCCGGGAAGTGGGAGTAACCTGGAAAGGGGCTAACATTTGAAATGTAAATAAATAAAATATCCAATAATAAAAGAAGATCTGCTTATATTGATGGATGTACCGTTTAAACAGATTATTGAAAGTCTGTAGATCGCTGAAATGGTCTGACTGGCAGAAGCGAGTGATAGGGAAGAGGATTTTGTCCTGTACAACATGTTTTGTGTGTAAATCACTTTGCTCAGCAATGCTCTTCTTCCAAGTCTCCACTTTGCCACTGGTTTGAAAAGAAAGCAACCAGTGTAGCCTGACTCCCCCATGACTGTGAGCCAGTGCAAGTCTTTCCACCTTTGAAATGTTCCTCTCAGTGAATCTACCACAATGGCAAAAAGTCTCACATACCTCTATATGTTACTCCAGAACTGCTCTGATGTCTGCATCTGAGGTATAGTCTGTAATATTTATAGATAGGGTTTAGATGTTTTCATAATATTTTTACTTCCTGGGTCTCCCTCTCAAGATTTCCATACTCTGGAGTAACAGGTTACAGATTGGTGAAGGTTTTCTTTTCATTTATGAAGAAAGAAAAGGGATTTAAAAAAAAAGGGACGGTGAAAAATAAAAAAATCTTAAAACATAGGTTTATCATTAAATTAATTTTTGGAAGGCATGCAAATGCCAAAAGAGGACCTGGAAGCTTGTGTTCATGTATGTAGAACTTCTGCTTGGGCCTCTTTTTTTTCCTGGTAACCCACTGCAGAAAAACTAAAATTCTCTCTCTCTCTCTCTCTCTCTCTCTCTCTCTCTCTCTCTCTCTCTCTCTCTCTCTCTCTCTCTCTCTCTGTGTGTGTGTGTGTCTCTCTCTCTCTGTTTTTCTGCTTCCTCCTCCTCTGATACTGCCCTGACAACCCCCTTTTAAAGTCATCTTAAATGAAGTCAATTAAGAAGGAAGTGATGAGATTCCGTATTCAGTCAGCCACTGCAATTATGGAACCATGCCTTCCCCAAACACATAGACTACAGTCATATATTTCTCATACATTTCAGTACGACCATAAACAAATCTTATGGGTTGGAAGTTGATAAATCCAAAGCAAGTAGGATGCAGCTTTTATTCTAACAGGTTTTGACCTGAGCAAGAGCTAAAGGCAGAAGAATGTTCTCATTTTCCTCCAGAGGAGGACCTATAAAGACATGCAACTATAAGAAAGTCTGGTGTTGAAGCCATCCATTCATTCTTGGCTATTGTGTCATGGTAGTCTAAAGAAACTAACGTAATGTGCTATGTGAAAAGCTATTTCATGTTTATTATTTGAAAGGTCTCCTTAGACATTAAATGTTCATCTTCATCTTCTGTTGGGGTCTTTTCCTGGTCATTACCAGAAATGGCATCATCCTTCGTTACCTTGCATAATGAGCAAGGTTACCGTCTGAAAGGTTTGACTTGACTGAAGAGAGCCTATCAGAGTAACTTTTATCTAACAATTCTTGCATTGGAATTCCTATACATCAGCTCATCTGCCGTAATTCAAATCCATTATTACTTGGCACCCCCCAGATGCTTCAGATTCTCACTATTTGTTAGTAGGAGCCTCTGTAGAGCATTCCTTGCAACAGGATTATCCTCCAGCTTCCTTCCAGCCACTCCAGCTACCTGCTGGAGAGCCTATCCCCCGAATTCTAATCTCCACCACAGGTTGCAACTCCTGCTATTAAAAATTCTATAAAATGGCACCATAGATTGTTTGTGTGTATGTCAGTGGTATCATAAACTGAGCAACTATTATATTCTCACTTACCTGTCTATACTTCCTTCTACATTTTCATGAGATGCTGAAGGCCAAAAATGCATTACATATGTAGTTGTCCACATCATTTAGGAGCATATAAAATAATGATAGTTTTTGACAAATGTTTTCTGAATAACCTTCAGTTATTTCCCCACTGATCCATAGGCTCGATTGACTCCAATTTGAAAATTATTATAAAAGTTTGCACCATCAATCTAGGACTTTAAGTTGTATAAAGTTTGCTTGTGGTCAGTTTACATTTATCTTTAAAAAATATTTTTATGAACATGCCAAGAGTACTCTACACAGATAATTATGTGCATATGAACTTGATTCATTCATATAGCACCAACAGTATCAGTCACTGCTTTCAAACTGTAAGTACAGATGTCATTCACTGTACTCCACCCAAGTCATAAAAACATTAAGACTGCACATATTGAGTGAGGTCCCAGTGATATTGTCACTCCTGTAAAGACTGAAAAAATTGAAATCTCAAGATCAATGTGTCTTCTACATCACACATTTAACAATTTGGGGAGTGAAAGTTTCAATATTTTAAATTTAGCTTTTAAATTATATAACATGCTTGCTACCTACTGTCACTTGTGAAATGAGTAGACATTCGAGATTTTAATCTTTCCTGACTAAGTCAGGTGGAATTAAAATATTCTCATATTTAATGTGACAAATTATTTGAGATATGCATTTATCACAATGGCACATATCAGAGCTAATAAATTAGCACATAAAACAGATATGCAATAATATTTCATTTTTCCCCAGCAATGAAAAGTTTGCAAAAGAAATGCTTCATTGGCTCACTGAAGAGATCTGCACATCTTGGAGGTGTGCTTTCTTGTCTTCAAATGTACATGGGTGGCTTGCCAGAATGTCTAGACTTCCCATTAGCAGTATGACTCTGCTAAGTGGTAAATGAATGATCTCTGTGCGTGTCATTCTCTGTTTTATCATAAAATGAGATTAAATGGTGCCCAAATAAATCTTATTCTTAAAATTCAATTCTGGTATTTTAAATGAATCGCTTCAGTCTTTCTTATGCTTGATAAAAATAACAAACCAGAGGACCACAATAAAACATATAACACTGAATACCATTTTCCTGTCTGGAAGGAATAATTAATATTTTTCAAATAAAATTGGAACTGATGGTACCATGGTTTGAAATTAGCTTCTCATTTTTATCTATTTTTCTATCTATCTATCTATCTATCTATCTCTATCTATCTATCTATCTATCTATCTATCTATCTATCTATCTATCTATCTATCTATCCAATGTGTTAAGATGCCATCTTAACCTCAAATTTCTAGATTCAAGAAAGTCTTTTGCTTCAGTTTCTCAAGTACTGGGAACCACAGACCTCTGCTACTGTATCTTGCTTTAAGTTTAACTTTACCTCTTTTTAAATTTCTATTTTTTAATTTAAAATCTCTCTCTCTCTCTCTCATACACACACACACACATACTCACAGACACATACACACTTCATATTTATCTAACATTTGCTGACTTAGTATCTCCTTTAGATGTTCGTGGTACATGGAGTCTACAAATTACTTTTATGAATGCATTAATTAATTACATATTAATGAATTATTAGGTAAACTTTGTTTCACACCGGAAGAATGAGTAATTTCTAAAGTGCACAGTAGGAACAGGGTTACATTCAATGTGATGTTAAATTTCAAACCAGAGAATCAGTTGGGCAAAAGACCCGAACAGTATATGAAGCAGAGAGAGAGGAAGATGGAGCCAAGGTATCTAGAGCAAAGCTACAAAGGCTGGAGCCGACCTAAGCACTGACAAATGTTAAAGACACGGTATGGTTGATAGACTGAGTCAGGAGTGAGATCAAAGCTAGAGTTTACAATAAAGACAAAGGCACTGCACGGCGAGATGGGCTTTGAAATGGTTTTGGATTTACCTCTGCATGAACCACAGCACTACTGCAAGATTCTAAAGACGAAATAGCTTTGTTTGTGTTTTAAAAGGCTAACTTAGCTTCTCTAACAAGAGCAGCCTAATTAGGTTGTGAAGATAGCTCGAGGGTAGCTTGCTAGTCCAACATGTGTGGGGCTGTGGGACTAAACCTTAGAACTGCACAAGAAGATCAATAGTCCCCCTGCTCAATGCTGAAACTGAAAACTAGAAGTATAGAGATGCCTGTCCAAAGGTCACTGGGCATAAGAGCATTCATGGGAGCAATGCATCTCAAAAGGAATGGCGGAGTTCACACCAAGTAAGACAGGGGATATTATGCTGAGATAAAGGTTGAATTGGCAAAATTGAAACATTTTAAAACTGAAATATGTATCTAAAGAGAAATACTAAATAGGCAGATGGCATTCAAGATCTTCACTCCCAGGCATGATCATCTCCAGTGTGTGTAGTGTGTGTGTGTGTGTGTGTGTGTTTGTGTGTGTGTGTGTGTGTGTGACATATCTTTGACATGTGTTGTTCAATATCACAAAGAGGAACCTTTTGACAAGAGCAGTGTAACACTAAGTCTGACACTACCAGTTAAATGAAAAAGTGGAGAAGTATAAAACTGAGAAGCAATGAAGGAAGGAAAAAAGAAAACCAAGTGAACATGTTTCCTTTGAAGCTAAATAATGTCACAGAAAGAAGAGAACAGACACATAGACTCTTAAAGGTAAGTCATTTCAGCAGGATTCTGAAATCTTCTGTTTAGTTTACCAACAGGCAACATTTGATGACTTGTTTAGTGTGAGGTGGAACTCTTTAACATCCTCTATCATCTGAAGGATTTAATGCTATTTTCTCATGTTTTGGCTTTGTCATAATAGCACTTGCTGTAGTGAGTGGCTGGGCTTAGCTAATATCATATTTCCATGGCTCTTCTTAACTGTGTTCTTTTGCTGGCCTTTATCCATCTTGGTTTTGATGTCATTATAGGTTTAGGTTCTGATTATTTCTGAGTTTATCTTTGTTGGATGGATGGTCTTTGGATGTCCCCCCCCCCTTGGGTTCTGTTTCCTCTGCTTTCTGGCTAAAGTAGCTAAGATTCTGGTGATTAGCAAGTCTTCAGGTCTAGTAGTGTGTTTCTTCTTGAGTTTTGTGCCCTGTGTGGCCTCTGTGGTTTTGGGTGCTCACCTTGCCTTTGCTTTCTCTAGTACGAGCATGGCCAGGGGTTCCTGGCATCATAAAAGGCTCCAGGAAATCAGGTAGTTGTGGGCTGGAAAATGGAGCACAGGGGACAATTGTTTTACAGTTTACTGCTTTTTTGATGTGCTTTAGGGGTACTGAGGAGGCAAGAGTTTGGGGAGGGGAACAGTCTTCTGTGGTTGTCCCTGGTGCTGGCATGCCTTTAGGAACACAGGCAGAGTTGTAGGTCATACAATACAGTTCACAGGGTGCAGTTTACAGCTGTTCTGTGTGTTTTAAGGAGACTTGCCAGGAAAGCTGAATTATTTTTTTAATATTTATTATAAACATAAGAAACTTCATTCTGCCAGACACTCACTCCATTAAACCTAGCACTTGTGAGGAAGAGGCGAGTTGATCTCAGAGTATGAGGCTGGTCCTGAGTATAGGGTGAGTTCCAGGACAGCCAGGACTACACAGAGAAACTCTGTCTCAAAATAAATAAAAACAAAACCAACCAAGCAAACAAAAAACAAAGCAAATAGAAACTTCATTCTACCTCACATTTAATATGTTTTTAAGGTGAAAATTTCTCTCATAGATGACTAGAACTGAACCTATGTGTGCGGTCACATAGTAGACAGAACTGGGCTCTGGGACCTTAGAAAATGTTTTCACAGAATCTGAGAGCAGTAGAATACAAACCTACTGTGCCTTGGAAGCTCGTATGGAAGCTTTTAAATCAGGAATCTGAACAGCTCCACCATGGCATAATATGTCTTTCACACAGTGAAGAAGAGGGGTCTTTCACGGAAAATTACATTGAGAAAATTGAGAGTACAGCTCATACAATAGCATCAAGAGTTCTAGAATTTTTTAATTATTTTTCTTTGTTCTTTGCATGCCAGAAAGATGTCAATGTGAATGCTGAATGTTTTCCTATTATCTACCTGGTTTATTTTGGGGCCTTTACTGTAGCTCAAAAATATAGTAAGATGATTAAAAATGCTAACAAAATGTGATGATACTCAACATCTTATCTGCCAAATCCACTAGAGCGCTGATGCATTAATTCATAGCATCATTCTAATGAAGTTTTAAATAAACAAATCTTCTTTGAAAATTTCTGCTTCTGCCAGAAAAGTAAAACTCCTGGCTTTCCCAATTAAAAGTGAGTGATTTTATATTATCACAGTTTCATTCATTTGACTCATAAACCATTCTAACTTATTACTGCATGATTCCAAATCTGTACAGAAACTTTTATCAACATAAAATGAGAAACCAGTTTCTTCCTTTCAGGTGCAATGCTAAAAAAAATTCATGTTTGATTTCAAACAAAATCTTTCCTATTTTTTTATACAGCTTATGAAAAACCCAACTCTCGCAGATTTGGTGGAGAAATGATTTCTTTCCTAGACAAGTTATAGCTTCTTCTGTTTGTTGGTTTTAAGTAAAAAGGTCAATGGAAGAAGACTTTGCAGGACTCACAAGCAGGGAGTTTATGTAACAGAGAATCAAGTGGCAAATGGACAAAAATATGAAGAAAAATAGGAGTGTGTGTGTGTGTGTGTGTGCATGTGTGCCTGTATGTGTGTATGTGTATGTGTGTGTGTGTGTGTGTGTGTGTGTGCCTGTATGTGTGTATGTGTGCCTGTGTGTGTGTGTGTGTGTGTGTGTGTGCATGTGTGCCTGTATGTGTGTATGTGTGCCTGTGTGTGTGTGTGTGTGTGTGTGTGTGTGTGCATGTGTGCCTGTATGTGTGTATGTGTGCCTGTGTGTGTGTGTGTGTGTGTGTGCATGTGTGCCTGTATGTGTGTATGTGTGCCTGTGTGTGTGTGTGTGTGTGTGTGTGTGTGCATGTGTGCCTGTGTGTGTATGTGTGCCTGTGTGTGTGTGTGTGTGTGTGTGCATGTGTGCCTGTATGTGTGTATGTGTGCCTGTGTGTGTGTGTGTGTGTGTGCATGTGTGCCTGTATGTGTGCCTGTGTGTGTATGTGTGCCTGTGTGTGTGTGTGTGTGCATGTGTGCCTGTATGTGTGTATGTGTGCCTGTGTGTGTGTGTGTGTGCATGTGTGCCTGTATGTGTGTATGTGTGCCTGTGTGTGTGTGTGTGTGCATGTGTGCCTGTATGTGTGTATGTGTGCCTGTGTGTGTGTGTATGTGTGTGCATGTGTGCCTGTATGTGTGTATGTGTGCCTGTGTGTGTGTGTATGTGTGCCTGTGTGTGTGTGTGTGTGTGTGTGTGTGTGTGTGCAAGTGCACGTAGAGCACCAGACTCCCAACTGAGGAACTTAAAAATTTTAGGCATTAATCTTACTGTTTCTTCTACCACATCACACCCACTTGAGGTTAAAAAAAAAAAGAGTAGGATTTTATTTCTAAAAACTTTTCTGAGATATTTTATGGGGTTCATAAAAAATGGGAAAGAACAGGGTCTTTCACCGTGAAGGTTCTAGAACCTCCTTCATTGTTGGGGTCATCATCACTACCATGGTGAGTCACTGATGACTCGCAGAGACGTCTAAGATGATGCTTTCCATCGCTTTTTTGGCACACGTTTCAGGTGATTTTAGCAGTGAATGAAGTTTGAGGAGGATGGAGAAACAATATTGACATAAATAATGTATTGTTGATAGGAGTAGGGGTCCAGGACATGTGTGCATAAGTGAATGATCCTACAGAGGTAAATCAAATGTGAATATTGGTAGAATTGATGTATGGGCTGAGTATAATTCTAGAACAGGTGTGAGAGGTAGAAAAGTCAAACTTACCTAATGCTGTAAATGTTCATTTTAAAGTTTTATCATTTGAAAAAATGGGACTTGTTAAGAAAGTAATTCCTAGTTACTTTCCACTAATTCCTAGTTAATATACCAATGTAGATATCCAATCTTTGAACATTTTCTTAGCATAGAATCTTTTCTCCATTATACTCTTCAAATACATTTCATCAATCTATTCCAGTTTCAAGACAGATTTTTATATATATATATATATATATATATATATATATATATACATGTAAGCCAGCAGGATTTTAAACAACCTCTACAATCTTATACTTAGGTTGAATGCTTATTTTCTTTTCATTTTTGAATTTCAGTTGGATAGTAAATAATATTCCTTATTCTAGGAAGTCATGAAGATAAAACTGAATTTATTTACCTGACAGAAAACAAATGCACTCACTTAGGAACAGGAGATCAAGTGGCTTGAGTCAGCACAGAAGATTAGTTCTTTTTCTTTTTTTTTTTTGTTCACCCCAAAAGAAATATTGTATCTTAATCTTTATGAAGAGCAACTATGATTCATTATGCTAATTAATCATATATTTGGGGATCATATTAGAACATTCTACAGATTTATAGATAACCATGCAATTAGCAGTGGTAGAATTTCTCATTACTGGAAAGGAGGTTGGAAGACATATTTTATATCAAAACCACATATAACAGGAAAAAAATTGCTGCCTTTTAAATAAACATGTTTGTATGATCCATGAATGAGTTCATATGCCATTTTTGTTTTAAATCACATTTATTGTCTTTAAATCACTTTAATAAAACAATGAGTAATATTCAAAAGCAGTGAAAATCTATTTTTCTATGTAAAATGTAATGAATTAAATTATTTCATACAGTTTATTTTATCGTACTCCTAAGTATAAATGGTATTCAATTCTCAAATAGGAAACACAGTAATACCATAGATGTTATTGCAGCATTTTCTTTAATCTGTCTTTCTTTTTCTTTTTCTTTTTTCTTTTTTTTTTTTTTTTTTTTGCAGTTGGAAATTATGTTGGAGATTCTGTTTTCTTCTATATTTTCCTTTTTTTTTGGCATTTAGGGACTCTTTTGATATGAGCTAGCTGTGAAATTTCAGGCAAATTAGATGATCTCTGATCATTACCTCTTTTGCAGAAATAGGATACATTATTTAATTAAATAACCTCAGGTATGAATTCAGGCACGACTCTTTACATAAGAAACAGACCAATGCCAGTGCACCAGTGTGCAAAGTGAACCGGAACAAGGTGCACTCCTTCATCTTCCCACTGTTCTCCAATTCCTTTCAATATTCTTTACACACTGTAGGACTCGGAACTACAGTTCTGTTCTCTCTGCTGGCTTCAGTTGTCTGTAAATTCTTTCCATTTTATAAATTGTGGTACATGTAATAACAATACTTCATCCTCCTTATCTTCACCCTCCTCTTCCTCCTCTTCCTCCTACTTAATTTCCTTTTAACCTTCATAAAGCCAAGAAGTCAACAAAAGCCTTAGGTGACATTTTTTAGTACTGTTTGGATATCATTATATTTTAAACCTCTAACCCATATTTGTTTATATTCTAAAGAAATTTTAGTCAATGATCATTGTTGAAAAGCATTAAAATACATAAACTTCTCCATGGATATCTGTGTCAGTATAAATAATATATTCTACAAGACAACTTGAGTTTACTACTCTGTATTACCTTAAGAGTTCAAGAGAAAAAATACACAATAACATGAACATCATCATCAGTGACAACAACAATAATAATAACACCCAAGGATAATAAGTGATATGTCCATAGAATAAACTATTGGCAAGAAGAATGGAGCCCCAGACTTACAACAAATATTCCAATCCATCTAGTCTTTTTTTAAATAGAAATGGGATGGCTCATTACAAAGAATCCTGAGACTGTACTTGAAATAGAGTTGGGGAGGAGTCTAATATGTGTTTCATAGCTAGAAACTGAATATGAATAAAATTAGACTAGGGCATAGACTATGTTCAGCAGTATTAGAACACAGACAAGCAATTTCTGTATATGCATATATAATATAATTTAGCCTATTACCTATTACTACTGTTTTATAATTGTTTCATTTTTATATAAATCATGATATATGTTTATAAATTTTTCTTTAAAACAATAATTTTGGCAAGTAATGTAGCATACCATAGGTGATCAAGTGTCAAAATTCACTAATGGTAGACTGCTTACCTCTAATTGGGTCAAATATATCACCCTCTCCTAAGGCCAAGGCATGTCATGAAAAAGACAGTAGAGTGAATGTAAGAGCCAGAAGACAGAATGTGCAGCACAAAACCATCCCCTGAACACACTATTGCTGTTTTACTCATGAAATCAGTCAGTTTTCGTTCTGCGCACAGGATTAGGCTCCTGAACATTTCATCATGAAATAAGAAAGGGATACATGAGAATGGACCCATTTTGCTACATCCTACCAAACATTCCAAAAGAATTAAGACAAAATATGTTGGAGGAGCATCTCCACAGATGGACAATGGGTGACTGCTGCAGTCTTCAGTTGGAAGAATTTCTGCTTGATGTGATGACTTTTCCATACCTACAATAATATGTTATGACGTCTACTATATCAATTTTTAAGACCTTAATTCCACATTTCACAAGTTCCATGAGCAGATAAATAAACATGTGTAAATGACTATTGTATTCTTCTGTATGACATCAAGTAGCTCATTGTGATTTTTGACTTAATTTTATCATCATATTGTCCAAAATTTTGGTCATAACATAGACAAAATATCTAACAAAATTATTCGTATTTTGTGCACGATAGGATGATTTTATCCTTCTCTTCCCTGACATCATATATATATATATATATATATATATATATATATTTATGACTTTTAAAAACCTTTAACTTAAAAAATAGAGTGTGAACGCATTGGATGAATCTTCTATAATAAATAAGAATAGGAGAGTGAAACAGGCATTGTCCGAGACTCTGACCTCCAAATAAAAAGGCACAGGGGAAACGAAAATGGCAAGTGTGAATGCACTGGTGAGCCCCTTTGCATGGTGTGAATGCACTGGTGAGCCCCTTTGCGTGGTGTGAATGCACTGGTGAGCCCCTTTGCATGGTGTGTATGCACTGGTGAGCCCCTTTGCATGGTGTGAATGCACTGGTGAGCCCCTTTGCATGGTGTGAATGCACTGGTGAGCCCCTTTGCATGGTGTGAATGCACTGGTGAGCCCCTTTGCATGGTGCACAACCACTGCTATGCCCTTTTGCACGGTCTGCTCTGCTCAGCCGTTCCCATGGAGAATCATTCATGATGATGCTCAATGAAGCTTCTCCAGGGAGAAAACAGGAGAAAAGCTGCGATGGAAGTAACTGTGGGTAGAAAACTTCTCAGGCTGCAGAATTATCAAAAGTAATTATGTAATGAAGCCTAAGGTCACACAGAGCCCCTGGTGAAGATGTGAGTGTGGAAGGAAACTTGAGAGAGCACCGAACTGCTCTTGTTCTCAGTTCCTGTGATTTCCTCATCCAACTCTAGCAATGCCCTGCCAGAGTTTCATCTAAAGACAGCTGACATGACTGTTATGCACAACATGCCAAAAAGGAGAGCCACATATAATCATTTATTTTGTTTTTAATTTATACTTAATGGATTTTATTTGGCACAATGAGAATAGCATTTTTCATAAATTATAGTGTATATAATACTTTCAACATAAAATTATACTGAAAATATAGTATACACAATTTTATAACATCCTTTGCTTCATATATATTAGCCACAAATAGCAAATAATTATTGGTTGTATGATATTTTTCCTGGTGAAATTCATATTTATTTTATTTTATAATTTTTATTGGATATTTTATTTTAAACGGGAAAAGAAATAACAGTTAAAATGTAAATAAATAAAATATCCAATTTTTTCTTAATTGAAGTATTTGAAGTCCAGAATCTTTCTACTTAAGAACAGTAGCAAGAACTGGCCTGCCCTGCAGCACTCTACTTTTATGTACATGTTTTCTGAAAGTAGTTCTTTTTTTTTTCTTTTTTTTTTTATTTGATATTTTATTTATTTACATTTCAAATGTTATCCCCTTTCCTGGTTTCCCCTCCGGAACCCCATATCACATCCTCCCTTCTCCTGCTTCTATGAGGGTACTCACCCACCTGCTTACCCACTCCTGCTTCCTGGTCCTGGCCTTCCCCTACAATGGAGTATTGAGCCTTCCCCGGACCACGTCCCATTGATGTCCGACAAGGCCATCATCATCTGCTACATTTGCCGCTGGAGCCATGGGACACTAAATGTGTACTCTTTGGATGGTGGTTTAGTTCCTGGGAACTCTGGAGGTTCTGGTTGCTTGATATTGTGGTTCTTCCTTCCGCTCCTTCAGTCCTTTCTCTAACTCTTCCATTGGGGACCCTGTGCTCAGTCCAAAGGTAGACTGCAAGCATCCGACTCTGTATTTACCAAGCTCTGAAAGGGCCTCTCAGGAGACAGCGACATCAGGCTCCTGTCAGCAAACACTTCTTAGCCTCTGCAAAAGTGTCTGGGTTTGGTGTTTGTATATGAGATGTGTCCCCAGGTGAGGCAGTCTCTGGATGCCCTTTCCTTAAGTTTGTGCTACACGTTTTGTCTCCCTATTTCCTCCTGTGTGTATTTTGTTCCCCCTTCTAAGAAGGACCGAAGTATCCACGCTTTGGTCCTCCTTCTTCTTGAGCTTCACATGACCTGTGAATTGTATTTTAGGTATTCTGAAAATTTAGGCTAATATCCATTTTTAAATGAGTGCATACCATGTGTGTTCTTTTGTGACTGGGTTACCTCACTCAGGATGATATTTTTCTAGTCCCATCCATTTGCCTAAGAATTTCATGAATTCATTGTTTTTAATTGCAGAGTAGTACTCCATTGTGTAAATGTACCACATTTTCTGCATCCATTCCTCTGCTGAGGGACATCTGGGTTCTTTCCAACTTCTGGATATTATAAATAAGGCTTCTATGAACATAGTGGAGCATGTGTGCTTATTACATGTTGGGGAATTCTCTGGGTATATGTCCAGGAGTGGTATAGCTGGGTCCTCAGGTAGTGCTATGTCCAATTTTCTGAGGAACCACCAGACTGAATTTCATAGTGATTGTACCAGCTTGCAATCCCACCAGCTAAGGAGTAGTGTTCCTCTTTCTCCACATGCTTGCCAGCACCTGCTGTCCCCTGAGTTTTTGATCCTAGCCCTTCTAACTGGTGTGAGGTGGAATCTCAGGGTTGTTTTGATTTTTATTTCCCTAATGACTAAGGATCTTGAACATTTCTTTAGGTGCTCCTCAGTTATTCAGTATTCCTCAGTTGAGAATTCTTTGTTTAGCTCTGTACCCCATTTTTAAGAGGATTATTTGATTCTCTGGAGTCTAACTTCTTGAGTTTTTTGTATGTATTGGATATTAGCCTTCTATCAGATGTAGGATTGATAAAGATCTTTTCCCAATCTGCTTGTTGCCATTTTGTCCTATTGACAGTGTCCTTTGCCTTATAAATTGCTTTGCAATCTTAGGAGGTTCCATTTGTTGATTCTTGATCTTAGAACATAAGCCATTGGTGTTCTGTTCAGAAAATTTTCTGCTGTGCCCATGAGTTCAAGATTTTTTTCCCACTTTCTCTTCTTTTAGATTCAGTGTATCAGGTTTTATCTGGCAGTCCTTGATTTACTTAGACTTGAGCTTTGTACAGGGAGATAAGAATATATCAGTTTTGGGGTCACTTAAATATGCTATCATATTATCTGCAAATAGTGATAGTTTGACTTCTTCCAATGCAAGTTTGACCTCATTTTGCTATGTAATTGTTCTGAGTAGGACTTAGAGTACTATATTGAATGGGTAGGAAGAGAGTGTGCAGACTTATCTAGTCCCTAATTTTAGTGGGATTGTTTCAAGTTTCTCTCCATTTAGTTTGATGTTGGCTACTGGTTTGCTGTATATTGCTTTTCTATGTTTATGTATCAACCTTGAATTCCTAATCTTTCTAAGTCTTTTATCATGAAGGAATGTTGAATTTTGGCAAATGCTTTGTTACCATCTAATGAAATGATCATGTGGTATTTTTCTTTATGTTTGTTTATGTAGTGGATTACGTTGATAGATTTCAGTATATTGAACTACATCCAAGGAATAAAGCCTACTTGATCATGATGGATGATTGTTTGATGTGTTCTCGGATTTGTTTTGTGAGAATTTTATTGAGTACTTTTGCCTTGATATTAATAAGAGAAATTGGTCTGAAGTTCTCTTTCTTTTTTTTTTTTTTTTTTGGTTTTTCGAGACAGGGTTTCTCTGTGTAGCCCTGGCTGTTCTGGAACTCACTTTGTAGATCAGGCTGACCTCGAACTCAGAAATCCTCCTGCCGCTGCCTCCCAAGTGCTGGGATTAAAGGCTTGCGCCACCACCACCCAGCTGAAGTTCTCTTTCTTTGTTGGGTCTTTGTGAGGTTTTGGTCTCAGTGTAACTGTGGCTTCATAGTACAAATTGGATAGTGTTCCTTCTGTTTCACATTTGTGGAATACTTTGAACAGTATTGGTATTTGGTCTTTGAAGGTGTGATAGAATTCTGCACTAAACCCAGCTGGTCCTGGGCTCTTTTTTGGTTTAAAAAAAAAAAAAACCAAAAAGAATTTTTGAAAAGAATTAATTTTAGTGACTGCGGCTATTTCTTTAGTGGTTATGGGACTGTTTAGATGGCTTATCTGATCCCGATTTAACATTGGTATTTGATATCTGTCTAGAAAATTGTCCATTTCCTCCAGATTTTCCAGTTGTGTTGAGCATAGGCTTTTATAGTAGGATCTGATGACTTTTTGAATTTCCTCAGTTTCTGTTGTTATATCTCTCTTTCATTTCTAATTTTGTTAAGTTGGATACTATCTCTGTGCCCTCTGATTAGTCTGGCTAACGGTTTATCTATCTTGTTAATTTTCTCAAAGAACCAGCTCCTAGTTTTGTTGATTTTTTGTATAGTTCTTTTTGTTTCTATTTGGTTGATTTCAGCCCTGAGTTTGATTATTTCCTGCCATCTACTCCTCTTGGTTGTATTTGCTTCTTTTTGTTCTAGAGCTTTCAGATGTGCTGTCAAGCTGCTAATGTATGCTCTCTCCAGTTTCTTTTGGAGGCACTCAGAGCTATGAGTTTTCTTCTTAGCACTGTTTTGATTGTGTCCCATAACTTTGTGTATGTTGTGCCTTCATTTTAATTGAATTCTAAAAAGTCTTTAATTTCTTTCTTTATTTCTTCCTTGACCAAGCTGTCATTGAACAGAGTGTTGTTCAGCTTCCATGTGTGTGTGTGGGCTTTCTATATATTTTTGTTGTTGTTGTTATTTAAGATCAGTCTTAGTCCATGGTGATCTGAAAGGATGTATGGAATTATTTCAATCTTCTTGTATCTGTTGAGGTTTGATTTGCGATCGATTATATGGTCAGTTTTTGAGAAGATACCATAAGGAGCTGAGAAGAAGGAATATTATTTTATTTTAGGATGAAATGTTCTATAGATATCGGTTAAATCCATTTGGTTCATAACTTCTGTTAGTTTCACTGTTTCCCTATTTAGTTTCTGTTTCCATGATCTGTCCATTGATGAGAGTGGAGTGTTTAAGTCTCCCACTACGATTGTGTGAGGTCCAATGTGTTCTTTGAGCTTTAGCAAAGTTTCTTTTATGAATATGGGTGCCCTTGCATATGGAGCACAGATGTTCCGTATTGAGAGATCATCTTGGTATATTTTTCCCTTGATGATTATGAAGTGTCCTTCCTTAGCTTTTTTGATAACTTTTGGTTAAAAGTCGACTTTATTCGATTTTAGAATGGCTGCTTCAGCTTGTTTCTTGGGACCATTTGCTTGGAAAATTGTTTTCCAGACCTTTACTCTGAGGTAGTGTCTGTCTTTGTGCCTGAGTTGTGTTTCCTGTATGCAGCAAAATGTTGCGTCCTGTTTATGTATCTAGTCTGTGAGTCTTTGTGTTTTTTATTGGGGAATTAAATCCAGTGATTTTAAGAGATATTAAGGAATAGTGATTGTTGCCTCCTGTTATTTTTGTTGTTAGAGTCAGAATTATGTTTGTGTGGCTATAGTCTTTTGGGTTTTTTGAAAGAAGATTACTTTCTTGCTTTTTCTAGGTTATAGTTTCCTTCCTTGTGTTGGAGTTTTCCATCTATTATCCTTTGTAGGGCTGGATTTTTGGAAAGATATTGTGTGAATTTGGTTTTGTCATGGAATATCTTGGTTTTTCCATTTATGGTAATTGAGAGTTTTGCTGGGTATAGTAGCCTTGGCTGGTGTTTTTAGAGGGAAAGTATACCATAGGGAGAGGTAAGGATGACACTTCTTCGATAAAGAACAAAAAAGGAAAACAAGTCTGAACATAGCAAGGGATGCTGGGTATCTACTGAATTTCCAGGGCCTCCCCCCCAGAGTCAGGGAGGTACATGAGGCAAAAGTGGGAGAGAGCATACAAGCATCCCCACCTTTTCTCACTTTAGTACTGAGTGATTAACATTTTACTTCACACAATATTTTTCCAACATACAACTTCAAACCTCAAACCTGTTTTCCTAGGATGTTTCAGGAAAAGTTGCTGAAATAGGAATTAATCATCTCTCTAAAGGTTTAGGCATCATTTTCTAATCTACTCACTATTATCCCCAGTTTCCAAGAGATGTCAGTATATTGCCCAAGAAAACACAGCTTCAAGGTCCAATATCTTGGAGAAATGTTGAAAAGGCCATCCTTGTCTTGGAGTATAACAATACTTCATTGGACTCAGTAATCTTAAGGATGGAAGTTGGCATGACTCACCCTTTTTATAAAATGCATTTGATTGTGAAACTTATTTATCATGCAATATAGTTTTGTTGGTATATATTTTATAAAGAGAATGGTTTGGGAAATGATTTTAAGGTTGCAATGGTTTTATACCACAGTGTTCCTGTACCACCAGTATCAAGGGATGCTCCCAGGAAACTTACTGAAACACAAGCTAATTCACTGTCTGATCCCTGAGTCTCTGGTGATGCCCCGGATGCTGGACCGGAACCCACAGCAGGAGCTGCAAGTGCTGGGACTCTAGAACTCTGCAGTATAGCAGAAACTATTCAAGTAGAGGCTAGCAAATCCTTTTGCATCAGCAACTTCAGTTGCTTAGGTTGACGAACTGAAACAAATCAGAGCCTTTCTCTGATTCTCAGTAGAGCCTTTCTCTGTTGGTCTCACTTACATAGGAATTATAAAATGGAAGTTAAGATGAAAAAAAAATTCCTTCTCATTTACAATGAACAAAATCGTTAATTTCAAGAAATGTTCCACAAGTCCAAACCACAATATAAAGTAGATCAATGAAACCTGGTCAGATGTGGAATGAGATTGCAGCGGGAGCCCTTGGGAGAGAGCATTCCTCTACAGTGTTGTTTTGGAGGAAGAAACGAGGAAATGTCTACATAACTTCAAGCTCATGGACTGAGTCCAAAATAGAAATAATTAATTTTGAATACAATTACCTAAGGTCAGAGAGCACCAGGGCTCAATACCATATTCACTTTTGGGAATCGTAAAGGAAAAATGAAAATAGGTGGGACCCATACTGGAAGTTACATCTAAATAACTACCTATTAAAATGACCCAGGCTTCCAGCATCTGTTGGCCTTCGTGATACATATTTCCCTCTCATCATCATGGAATTCACAGGGAAAAATTCAAACCAGATAGCTTTGGTTTAAGTCCATTAGGAGCGTTATAATCACAAGACAAAAAGCCTCAGCATTAGAGTAAGGGTTACAGATCATGGCTCTGGAGGTAAAATCAGAGGCTAGCACAGTGCCTCAGGTGAGCGGACAAGGCAGGATTGGAGGCAAGCAGAAAAGAAGCACCTGTAGGATGCTTCTGGAGTCTGTCAAGGTCTAGATATCAGCACACCCCCAACCATATTCTTTTGAGCTAGGCATTTAGAGAATGGGAAATCACATTTACTCAGTACATCATGTTTCGGCTTTTTAACCTTGAGCTGAATCACTAGTTTCTCAGCCTAACTAAAAATCTGTATTCAAATTTTAACCTGCCATTGTAATAATTATAGGGTTCTCTCTATTCTAAGTACAGACAAAAAACATGTAATCCTGTCAGAGCCCAGTCAGAAGGCTGGAAAAAGCCTGCTGCACCTGTTCGGCTTAAGTCAGTGACTGTGGACACAGCATTGACTGCATTGGTTATCGGGGGAGTTGGGAACTTCTATGTCTTCACAGAGGATAAGCACAGATTCATTCTCCCCTGCTGATCTCTGCAGTCACTTCTCTCTGCAGTCAACCTCAGGTTCTCGTCTCTACCAGGCACAGTATATTCGACACAAATGATCATGTCCATCGGAGATGCTTGGCAGTGTTAGAAAGGCTCTGTTTGCAAAATTAATTTATTCATTTTTCCAAAGGAAAGGTTTCTTTTTTTTTTTAATTTAATTTAATTTTATTTTTTTAATTTACATTCCAAATCACTTCCCCTTTCCCGTTTCCTCCCTCCCCGAAAGTCCCATAAGCCCCCTTCCCTCCCTCCTTTCTCTGTTCAACCCCCTCTCATTACTCTGTCCTGGCGTTCCCCTACATCCAGTCTTTCCAGGACCAGGGGTCTCTCCTTCCATCTTTTTAGAAATCTATTGATATGCTGATTGTGTCTAGGGTATTCTGAGATTCTGGGTCAATATCCCCTTATCAGTGACTTCATACCATGTGTGATCTTTTGTGATTGGGTTACCTCACTAAGGATGATATTTTCAAGTTCTGACCATTTGCCTAGGAATTTCGTGAATTCATTGTTTTTAATTGCAGAGTAGTATTCCATTGTGTAAATATACCACATCTTCTGAATCCATTCCTCCGTTGAGGGACATCTGGGTTCTTTCCAGCTTCTGGCTATTATAAATAAGGCTGCTATGAATATAGTGGAGCATGTGTCCTTATTGCATGCAGGTAAAGTCTCTGGGTATATGCCCAGGAGTGGTATAGCCGGATCCTCCGGAAGTGTCATGCCCAGTTTTCTGAGGAGCCGCCAGACTGCTTTCCAGAGTGGTTGTACCAGCCTGCAATTCCACCAGCAGTGGAGGAGTGTTCCTCTTTCTCCACATCCTCGCCAACAACTGCTGTCTCCTGTGTTTTTGATCTTAGCCATCCTGACTGGTGTGAGATGGAATCTCAGGGTTGTTTTGATTTGCATTTCCCTAATGACTAAGGATGATGAACATCTCTTTAGGTGCTTCTCAGCCATTAGATATTCTTCAGGTGAGAACTCTTTGTGTAGCTCTGTACCCCATTTTTTAATAGGGTTACTTGCAGTAACAGACATGTAGATCAATGGAACAGAATTGAAGACCCAGAAATGAATCCACACTCCTATGGTCACTTGATCTTTGACAAAGGAGCTAAAACCATCCAGTGGAAAAAAGATAGCCTTTTCAACAAATGGTGCTGGCTCAGCTGGAGGTCAACATGCAGAAGAATGCAAATTGACCCATCCTTATCTCCTTGCACTAAGCTCAATTCTAAGTGGATCAAAGATCTCCACATAAAACCAGACACACTGAAACTAATAGAAGGGAAACTAGGGAAGAACCTTGAACATATGGGCACAGGGGAGAATTTCCTGAACAGAGCTCCAATAGCTTATACTCTAAGATCAAGAATAGACAAATGGGACCTCATTAAATTACAAAGTTTTTGCAAGGCAAAAGACACCGTCAAAAAGACAAAGCGGCAACCAACTAACTGGGAAATGATCTTTACCAACCTTACATCCGACAGAGGGCTAATATCCAAGATATACAAAGAACTCAAGAAGTTAAACTCCAAAGGAAAGGTTTCTAAGGAGGAAATTCACTTCTGCCCACGAATTTTGTTTGTTTTCATTTTTTCTTTTTAAATTTTTGTTTTATTATTATTATTGATATTATTAATTATTCCTCCTTTTTGAGATATTAAATCATATGTCAGAAACCTGATTTGTAAGAAAGACTTCACATATATGAAATGGCATACAAAACACAATATAAAAAAGAATGTATCAGTGATATTTGTGTGTAGTCCTAATTCTTCATGCTTTATGGAACTGCTGAGTATCCAGTTAACTTAAGGAAAGAGGAGTGGCACAGTGGCAACCACGTGGTTTGTGGCTGATTTGAACACGTGTGCTCCATCATTAAGTGCTAATGAATCCCTGTTTATTAAGCACACAGAAGAAGAGTGACTAAGGGAGACTGAAGACATACTGTTGCCTCTTCTAGCATCATGCCCTGTTTATTTAGTGATGCATAACTATTTCTGATGTCATCACTGTCCCTGCTCATGAACTGAAATAATGGCCATTTTGTCTGATCCCTTGAAATATCACCAGTCACTTACTGGTAGTTTATTGTGAATCAGCAATTGTGGGGATATTCTATGCATATATAAAATCTTGTACCTTTCATTGCTATTCACATATGCAAAATTTAGTCCTCAGGATGTCAGTGAGTCCATGACAGAGGCCAGCTCATACATAGTGAAGGGCAAACAGACTCTGACCCGGTAAACTTCATTACCAGCCCCGCACATTCAGACACATGACAAAGTAGAATATAAACTTTTGATATCTGCATGGAGTCCACTGTGTCCCACAGTAAAATATAAATTCTGTGATGGTTTTTCTCTATTTACAATGCTATTACAAAGATTATACTATTATTTTTATCTTTTGCCAGTTATTTACAATAAATGAAATTTAGTATCTCGAGAGGTATCATTAAACTATACAGACTCCAGAAGATTAAAAGAAAATATGCTATGATTTTATTTCTAATTCTTTTTTTGGGGAATGACAATTTGAACTACCTTGAGTTTTATGGGTCTCCCATATATGTACATAAAGTTAATTCTCTGTCCCGAGAGTAACACAGGCATAAAAAGGCCAATTACAATTTTATGAATAGGAAATATAAGGTCTGGGGTTTCGATTTCTCTATTGCTGTGTTCTAAATAACAGCATGATTTCCAGGGAACACTTTCATCCTTTCTGACACAGAACAGCTAGCAAATTTCAAGAAAAAAGCCAAGCCAAGCACACTGTGAGGCCTGATGTAGTGCAAGAAATATTACGATAGATTCCAAACTGGGGCTTTGTTTTCATGAAAACTCAGAAGACAAATTGAAGGCAGCTTTCAAGACTCTAGAGACAGAGGGGCAGATGGAGCTCTGAATTAAGTGATGGTGTATTCTGAGATTTGAAATGAGACCTAGTCCCAGTTGTATGTTTTCAGAGATTATGGACTAATTGGATGTGGTAATTGATTATTAAAGGACTTGTATGTTTAAAGTTTTAAAGTTCTTAAATTATCATTTAAACATTGCCAATAAAATTCAAGGTGTGAACTCCACTTCCTGAATGTTGCAAGTAGATGGGTCTACATAAAGCCTGTTTTTCTTTTTAGATAAGAAAATACTTTGGACTAATAAATTTTCTATGAGGCTTGAGAAAAGTCCTCAAGATGTCAAAGATTCACATATTTTAAGCTCTGTGAAGGGTAAACTAACAAAACTTACTGCTTACTTTCTTTCTTACTACATTGGACAAAGTGTGAAGTAAATGCCTACTTTCCTTTCTTCCTCCCTCAGGTACTTTAGTTAAATTTATTTAGAACAGAGAATACATATTCTCTCTCTCTCTCTCTCTCTCTCTCCACACACACACACATATAATATATAATATATATTATATATTATATATATATATATATATTAGAACTTGATAACACACACACATCTATACGGAATTGCATTTTATCAAGAATATACTACATACCTTCAAAATTTCTTCTTATTTAAATAATCAGTGTTAATTTTTTTGGAAAACATTTTTATTGGCTATTTTATTTACCTTTCAAATGTTATCCCCTTTCCCAGTTTCCCCTCCACAAATCCCCTAACCCATACCCTTCACTATGCTTCTATGAGGATATTCTCCTATCCACCCACCAATTCCCGCCTCCCTGTCCTGGCATTTCCCTACACTGGGGCATCGAGCTTTCACAGAGCCAAGGGTCTCTCCTGTCTCTCTCATTGATGTCCAACAAGGCCATCCTCTGCTACATATGCGGCTGGAGCCATGGGTCCCCCCTCCATGTGTACTCTTTGGTTGGTGGTTAAGTCCTTGGGAGCTCTGGGGTGTCTTTTTGGTTGGTATTGTTGTTCCTATGGGGTTGCAAACCCTTAATGTAAATAGTAATAGTCTAGTCTCTTATTTTACTGTGAGTTTAAATAATTGCACATTCATTTTCAAAATGTTTAAGACATTTTGTTTTTATTTGACTCCTGTAGAAAGTTACTACAAATTTAGCATTGTAATATATTATACAGAGCTGCAGGCCAGAAGTCTGAGGTGGGTGTTTGGGGGCTAATGTCAGACAGTGCGTTGCTGGCGGTTCCAGGAGAGACTCCGCCCTGTCTTTTGCAGCTGCTGTTGGCCTCCTGCATTCTTTCACTTGTGACCAGAGGACAGCAGCTCCCATTGTTCCTCCTGAATTTGGTTTGATTTTGCGAAGAATATTTTTAGGTGCTCCAGATTTAAATGATTCCAAATGATCTAAAGTCCTCGAGTCTGCATGTCAAAAAATTTGTGCCGTCCTTCTTTGTTGGCTCCCTGCCAGCAGGTAGGAGCGACCTGGTTCCAGCCGGGTCTCCTCAGGATTAAGCTGGGTGGTGACTGTCTCTGCTTGGATCTCCTGCCATCTGGAGAATAACTACCCAGAGCCGGGAGTCTGTCAAAGCAGGAACTCGTTTTATTGTATCAGTCTTTTGTTTATATTGGGTTGAGCGAGGAGGCAGGGATTTTTGGTGAGGTGAGATGACATGGGGGGAAGGGAAGGGTGACAGATGGTATGGGGTGAGTGACAGGGTCAATAAAGCTATTCAACATCAGCAGTAGCTAGGCAAGTGCAGGCTTAAGCAGGTCCTACTGAGTCTCTCCAGTACAGAAGTGACCCAGACGGGTCTCTAAACTCGAGCAAAGGCTCAGGCTCCCTCACTAGGCCTCAGTTTCTTGCCAAATAAGGCCCTACACTACTTTTCTTTCTTGGATCACTCTGTCTTGGAAACTGTCCACCATGTGAATGTCCAGGTTCATTGAGAGCTCCACGTAAAGGAGGAGCAGAATGGCCACATGGAGAGAAATGATGTGAGGTAAAAGTACAGTAGCAAGAGATTTTGCAAAGCCACGGCTGCTGTAAGCACACAGCTGCCTGGCGGCCTACTGGTGTCCGCACCTGATGCTAATGGAACCAGGATGGCAAGTGGCTGAGACAGCATCACGTGCGAGTTAAACAGTGCTGCTAAAGCCATAGAGTTGGGTTGTTGGTTATTCAGGAGCAAGTAAGTAAACATTAGCTGTGTTTAACAAATTTTAATGATCTGTTACTTCATTAAGAAATAGATTGTGGGCTGGAGAGATGGCTCAACCATTAAAGGCTAGGCTCACAACCAAAAATATAAGAAATAGATTTCAGGGTTTTTTTTTTCATAGCTGTTTTTAACTGTCCATATTAGCATCTCCCAGTGGCACAAAGGCTTTTTCTGTGTGTGTGTTTGTGTGTGTGTGTGTGTGTGTGTGTGTGTGGCTGCGTACTTGTTTAATAAGATTTGACAATGTAGTTTTAAGGTTTGGTATAGTAGATTCATAGACTCTCACTCTTCAATAATGAATTCAAGAGACTACTGAAGGCAAAGCTGTATTTTAATATACCACTCTGTACAAAAGGACACCAGGATAGCGCAAAGGCAAAAATGACTGCTGTTTTCATTTAGAACAAATTGGTGGTTCTTAAAAGTTTTGATCACAAATAGCTCTTATCCTCTTTTCCCCACAGGATGGTACTTTATAGAGGTACAACCATAGTCCCCATCCTTTTCTTTAGATACATCCACATCCTCTTGGTTCAGAATGCCAAGCCTTCTCTGGTGACTAGTCTGGGGCTTCACAATGTCCCTTTATGATCACAGAGCCATCTGTGATACTTTGATAACATCCCAGAACACCTCATACTGAAAATGGATCCCAATGAATGACTTATTTCTCATGCCTAGTTTTACTTGTAATTTATATAACAACAATAGATCTGAAATGAATAGAGATAATTTATACCACTTGTAGAGGCTATTCCTGGTTGTTAACTTGACTATATCTGGAATGAACTAATCAAGAATTGTATGGCTCACCTATGATCCTAATCTGGAGGCTCAGAGATACAAGTTTCTGACCTGGATCTTGGCATGGAGATCTTGAAGCATAGTGACTATGAATTCCAGAAAATTAAGATAAGGAGATCTCCGAGTTCAAGGTCATCTGGGATTAAAGGTGTGGTGGCACACACCTTTAATCTGGGCCACACCCTCTTCTGGAGACCTACATAAGGACATTGGAAGAAGGAAGATTTACTCTCACTCTTCCTTGTCTGCTTGCCTCGTGGGACTGAGCAACTGCTAGATCCTTGGACTTCCATTCACAGCTGCTGCTGACCATTGTTGGGGAGTTGGACTACAGACTGTAAGTCATCAACAAATTCCCTAACTATATAGAGACTACCCATATGTTCTGTGACTCTAGAGAACCCTGACTAATACACCACTGAACACTATTTTTATATCTGACATATAGTTTATTGGGCTAAAGAAAGAAGTTTTTTAAAAAGATAATAATGTAGTCTTGTCATTCCTTTCTCTACCTCTGTAGCATCAAGTTAGTCATGAACACACAAGACCATGAGCACTGTCCATAGCTCTGTAGATCAGAAACATGGCAATTCAATCAATGGGATTTTTGTTGACAGTAAATTATAAACAGACATGAAAGGAGAGCTCATTCCCAGTTGGTTTTATTCTGATGTCCAAAAGACTTACACTACTGTGATTCCATCAATTTTGCTGAAAGTATTTGCTTATTTTAGGTTAACAAACTCTGTTATTTAAAGGAATTTTATTTTCAGAAATTAATTGTGTCCCAGGAACAGAGAGTCTCCCCTCCATACACACACCAGTCTTCCCCTCTATAAATACCCAACTCATGATGGGTGCATTTGTAACCATAGGTGAACCCATATTGGCATATCATCATCACCTGGTAGGGACCAATTCTGCACATTACAAATTCAGTGATTCTGGAAGTTTGTAATAGTTTTGTATATTATCTTGTATTTTTAAAACTTATTTCAACTCTCTTTGTGTTGCTTTAGAAAATTTGACTTTTTCTTTCTCCTAAAACGATCTGGTTTGTGTAAGAATGCTTGGCCTTTAAAATATGTTTTCTATCAAATTGCATCCTACTGCTTCCTTAAAGCAGTTTTAAGGAAAACTCAGAGAAGATTCACTTATTGTGTGGATATAACTTCCTAGCTATGTTTTTATTTGTTCTATTAAAATGATTCAATGTGGGTGGGCAAAGAGAGTTTTACAATAAAAGAATACTCAAAGGTTAAGCCTGCTCATTGTAGAAAGATCATTAGTGCTGTTAATAATTTAGCTAACATCTTTGTTAACATTCTATTGCCAAGATAAAAAGAAACATAGGGAAGAAAGAGTTTATTTTATCTTAATTCTTTTAGTCCATCCTCAAGGGAAGTCAGAGCAGAAGCTCAAGGCTGGAACCTGGAAGCAGGAACTGATGTAGAAGTCAGGTGTACTGATTATAGGGCTGCTCTCCATGTCTTTCCCATCATGCCTTCTTGTAGCAGCTTGTGCCACCAGCCCAGGAGTTGTACTGCCCACAGTGAGATGGATCCTCCCACATAAATCATCAGTTGAGAAAACAACCTATGGACTTGCCTACAGATCAATCCCATAGAGCCATTTATTGAGATAAGATTCCATCTTCCCAGATGACTCTAGCTTGTGTCAAGATAAAACTACCCATCACATGTAATAAGCATGCACAAGCACACACACATACACACACACAGACACATATACTTCTGTCTATATGTTATAATGAGATGCTATATAAACATATATAAATGGAATATACAATGTGAATTTTGGGTGCAATTTTCTTTATTGATTATAAATTTTCTGAGATAAATTAAAGAAAATCAATCTCTGCTTATGTACTGAACTAGTGGCAAGCACTGTTAAAATCTGTATAAATTTGAGGTAATAATACATTTTTTAAGTTGATATTAAAATAATTCTTCTTAGATCCATTTTCCTGAAAATAAGCAAAAATGGTGTGTGTGGGGGGAGCAATCCAGCTCCTTAAATCAACTCTGTTGCTGCTCCAGCTACCTTGAACAAAATGAGTGCCAGGCCAAGAGTCAGCTACGCAATAGCCACCTAAGGATCACAGCAGCTCTTGGTGGTACAGTCTCAGCTAAGTCTGCTTAAAATGCTAGGTCCAGAGTTTTTATTAAGATGTATCAATGATGTTAGTCATCTGCTCAGGCTCAGTTAGTAAACTGGCCAGAGGACACTTCTGTATCGCCCTCACTGAGTCTGTATCATTAAGACAAATCAACCTTTTTCATGTGATCCTTACTAGCTTGTGTTTAGTGGAATGTGTAGAGCTAGTTAATAGGAAGAGGGAAGACCCAGAGACAGCAGAGCCATGGCTGTGGGGAGAGTCCAGTGTCCAGCAGGGATAGTACGGAGAAGCAGTTCATCAGATGGGCTGTGAATGCAGCAAAATAGCCAGAGGTGGACAATTGAAGATTTGGGTTAGGATGACAAGAAAAAAAAAAAAAGCAAAAAACAAAATTCCTCCCCCCCCCCCGCAAAAAAAAATAATGACAAAAACCAAAAAGCAAGACAAACAAAAAGCAAGCTGAGCAGGGTTAGAGCACCCAGGCAAGAGGAAGAAGGAAAGAAACACACACACACACACACACACACACAGAGAGAGAGAGAGAGAGAGAGAGACAGAGACAGACAGACAGACAGAGAGACAGAGAGAGACAGAGACAGAGACAGAGAGAGAGACTGACAGACACAGACACAGACACCATACAGACACAAACAGACAGAGACAGAGCAGAGACTAAAGAGAGACAGAGGCAATATGAAGCCAGAAAACAGAAGGTGCAGGCCCTGGATAAATGCAGATTTCTTGCATGGAACTAAGGGTCAAGGAAACCCCAATCCGAGGCAACGTAGGGGCTGTAACACTTCGAGAGCTAAGAGATCTGGAAGGTGAGGCCTGCAGGGGACTGTAACTTTACAGCAAAGACTGTAAAGACTGCAAGCTGCTGTGCACCTCTGTTACCCACAGAGGGACAGGAAACCAGCTTTCAGGCACACAAAACCTCCTTCTGTTTCTCTGGGTACAAAAGGACCTCAGTGGGCTAATTGTTTAGCAGCTGTCATGTTTAAGTGACAGTGTAGTTCACCTTTGCAGTTGTGTACCTTCCCATACTTAGCCACCATTGGCTTAAAAAATACCTAATGTAAACTTTTCCATTTATATTACATAGATTTGCACTTTAAAATCAAGTTTTTAATAAAAATTTGATTTTCATTGCAATAAAGGTATTTCCACTTTCGAAAACAGGATTGGCTGTTAAAATGTTTCTATCGTTCATGATTGTAACTAATATTCAGATGAGCATCTTCTCGCTGTGACTTTCTCTCCTAAGGACAAAAACGTGTACACACAACATGGTTCCTTAACCATGAGACTGTTAGGCTTACAGCCACAGAGGCATTTACAGTTCATGTGAATGGCTCATTTCACAGAAATGGGTTTTCCTATTTATATAACATCCTATCAATTTACTAATATTATAAATACTTTTAATATAAATAAACAAGATTATCCCATGACTTTTTGCCACAAAACCTGGATTCCTTAACTTAGTTTATTATTTTTAGATTGAGCAAAATTCCATACAAAAACATTTGTAATAATACATATTATCTATTATAATTTATGTGAAGTTAAGTGTAGGTTGAGGTTAATCTATACCTCATTTTTCATCAGCTTTCTTAGTATATATGAGTCTAATCATCAAAATGATTAATATTTGAAGCAGAGCTACTCTAGTTTTATTAGACGTCTTGGAAAATTTGAGATAAATCCTCATATTTTATTTTTCTGAAATTATTTCATTTCTCTGCCTTCACAGACAATCTAAAAATGGTGCTTCTAACACAACTACCAATTACTTTACTTTTGTGATTTTCTATCATGAAGGAAAAATACCATTTTAGTGATATTTTAAAACTTCCTTAATTAATGTAATTCAAATGATCATGAATAATAGAACAACAAATAACGATCAGACTTCTCTTTCACTGACAATAACAGTGACTAGAAAGCAGATGTAGCAAAACACAATTCTCCCATAGTTAGGGCAATGCAGTAAGATTGTAGGGCTGGGCGGTTTTCCTGTCACTCGGAAATCATTGCACGCTGACTGCAGATGCGAAGTGCAAATGAACACAGTACCTACTAAACTGCCAGACTCTGTATCCAAAGATGGATTGCATTTTATGAATGGACATTATTAAAGATGCCCACTAATATTCTGATTCCCTTAAAACATTGGCTATCATAACCAATTCTTCTTAATCATTCATCATATTCTAAGAGCTTCAGGATGTCCGTCATGTCCAACCATTCCTTCCAAATAGACATAGTCACTGGAGGCCTACCACAGAGTCTGGATTAATTATGTTTAAAGTTCTCAGACATACTATCTAAAACTCATAACAAATGCATTTATTTCTACCCAGTGTTCTGAGTTAGAATACTTGACTAGGTCTATCCTTGAAATAGGGTTTCTGTGCAGGTAATGTTCAGAAGTGTATTCAATAGAAAATGACAGAACTGTTTTTACTTTGGGAATATGACTTCTCCAGAAAGGAGATGATAAATCACAATTATATAAACTGGGAGAAGACATAACACACCTATAGGCTTTGCTATAATGATCAGGGCAAGAGGAGTCCATTGCATTTGCAAGATTAGAGCTAATCGGTTTTTTGCAGGGAGTGCAATAAATCAATTTTGAAAATGTCAAGTCAAGTCAGGTGTGCTAAGCTATTAACTAGTATATGGTTTACAACAAAACCAGAAATTGAGTTATAGAATTTATTTCAGACATCTTTATTTGTAGAACACATAAGGAATGCATAAGCCCCATTTACATAACAACCATCTCATGCAATGATAGGAAAGTAATTCAAAGTATAATGCAAAGTAATCTTATTCTTACTTTAGAGGAGTTGAATCAATTCATGAAATTAAGACTTGAATGTTAATCATCATATCTTTATGAGATTGTGTCATTAATAGAGTCTAGAAAGATTAGGTAAAAATAGTTTCATCTTGAGCATGTTGTGTACAGCTTTTTATAAAAGAAATATATTTTGTTTGCTTCTGCTTTGGGTCTTGTCCGGCTTTGTTCTGAGTATACCCAGTTTTACTGCATTTTGTTATGCCATGTTTGATTTCTATCACTAAGAGTCTTGCTTTTTTTTCTGAGGGAAAACAGATGAGTGGATCTGGGGAGGAGGGGAGGTAGGAGGAGATAGGGAGTAGAAGGAGGAATGTCAAGAGACTGCAGTAGGGATGTGTTGGGTGAAAGAACAATAATTAAAAAGAAACAAAGAAAAAAAGAAACAAATTATTAGAAAATTATCTTAGAGACATTTGCAAGTCAACTCTGCAGCTAAATTTAAATGAGTTGATAAATGAAGTGGAGGTAGATTTAGAGCAAAAATCATAATCAAACTAATTATTTTCTGTGAGATAGATGTCCTCTCACAAGAATTTACCCTCAAATAATAATCTAATCACTTAACAATATAGTATGAAGGTCTTTCAGGAAACATAGAGGTAGCAAAGAGCAAAATGTGGTGAGATTCTTTTAACAAGTTCCTCTGAATGAATCACATTACTATTTACCCAAAGGTTACTGTTTTTTTTCCTTTAAACATGATTGTTTTGTTCAGTGTTTCATGTTTAGCTGCGAATTTGACTGAGAACTGCCATGTTTAAATCACTGAAAAGCCTGTACTTGCATTGAGATGAGTGTATTAAAAATGCTTTATCACAGGTTGATGGTTCAAATTTCAGTTACCAGGAGAGAGATATAGAAGTTTTATACATAGCATTGGAAAAAATGTCTCTATTTTGCACTTATATATTCTTTAGAGATGTAATTTTGCCATTTGTCATGTGTTGGCTATTAATAGGAAAGTTGTAAAAAAAAAAAGTGTGAGGTCATTTCTCACTCTGAATAATACTTTTCAACCATGAGTGAACCTTTAGAAATGACTGGTGTCTGGCTTCCACCCCAGAGTGCTGCCATAATTGATCTGAGACCCAGGCTGGACATTAGGACTCTGTAGCTAGGTAGAACATCACTGTCCCAGAGAAACTTGAGATATGAATTTTAATGGAGACCCCCAGACACAAATGATTGCAGATATGACAAAGTCGTTAGTGAATGTTAGTTTAGATATAACACAGCAGACAGAAAGACAACTAGGGAATCATTTCTCTTAATGTAAGGAAGTATTTGCCTTGGACTTAAGACGGTTTCTTTTTTAAATTGAGAGAGCATGAAAACAAGTCTAACTAATTTAAATGAAAATAATGCATTTAATAAGAATAGTCCTCAATGAAATTGATTGTATCAATGATGTATTTGTTTATGAAACTATGATAATACAAAAAGTTCCTCAAATTAGTGCTTCTCAGAGACAAAATAACATTAGGAGGGGTTTAGGTGCTCAACTAAATTAGAGCAAATTACTTTTGATATGTACTTGGTATTATTATTTTATGTTTGTTATATTTTTTTGGAAAAAATATTCCAAAAGTTATGTCAACCAATCAAGTGTCCACATTATTTTACATATAATATTTAATCTTCACAAATATAAATGGTAGGACAAACGACCACCCAAGATTTTATGGAGATCAGTTTGTTTTTATGGGCTAGTTAAATGGAAATGTTTCCTTAACTCCAGAGTTGGGGGTTGGAGATTTGTCTTTTGTGAGTTATGAAAAGTCTGGATGTGGATATAAAAATAGTAAAGAAATAATTAGTTTAAAAAAAAAGAACTAAATTCCATATTTAGCAAAGTTAATGAGAGTCCTTAATGTCCCTAAGCTTAATATCAGTGTGTAAATGAGAACTCCAAACCAACAGAGAATAATCTTAGTATTCAAGAGTCTTAGCTAAAAACGTCAGCTTTCGCCCCAATCAGTCTCTATCCCCTAGTTTTACTTCAGACAGATGGTTTTACCCCAAAAGACTCAACACAAATTTTGCTTCATTTCTTGTTTACAGTTTTCAGAGATCATTATTAGAAAAAAATAGGACATTTTCAATATTATTTTGAATCAACTGACTTTATCTTGTATGTTCTATGTTTGAGTAATGTGACGAAGTGTTATCTAGAGAATCAAAAAAATAGTTTCATTAGTTGTTTGTGAGACAATGAGATGACTTAGATGATTACTACATTCTTTGACATCTTGGATATTTAATTTGGCATTGCAATGTAAATAACATGGAGTATTTAACTCTATGATCACTTGACCGAGAAATAAGTTAACATACAGGTGTTAAGAAGAGAAAGATTGTATTATGAGCCAAGAATTTGGAAATTGAAGTTACCAGAGAACAAAGTAAAAAAAACAAAACAAAACAAAACAAAAACTTAAGTTATTTTTCTTTTTCTCAGAATTTTTGTAGAATTGTAAAGAAGCAGAGATGCTTATGTGAAACCATTAGATAAACTCTGATAGTTCTTTTCTAACCCTGTAGTGACAGTACTCAAGTCCTTGATTGAAAATGGTCCTGTAACTTTGAAGGGCAGTGACTTCCTGTGTAAATTTCTGTCACTGATCAGATTTTATGAAATAATCTTATCAATCTTATGATTCAGACAGACAATGGTTTCATGAAATTCCTTAAAATCAAGGCCAAGAGGCTGAGTGACGCATTATGGCAGGAGAGAAGGTGCAATGAAGAATTTTGGGAAAGAAGTTGATCATTTAATCAGATCTCCATACTCTGAGTTTTAATAGGTCAAATCTGAAAAGACAGGGGAAAGGAAAACGAATAAATGAAC
This sequence comes from Tokudaia tokunoshimensis, assembly GCA_036184795.1. Classification (NCBI taxonomy): domain Eukaryota; kingdom Metazoa; phylum Chordata; class Mammalia; order Rodentia; family Muridae; genus Tokudaia; species Tokudaia tokunoshimensis. The sequence goes on along the minus strand of BTHU01000011.1, from coordinate 9,107,415 downwards.
TGTGTCAAAGGCTCTCAGCACGTCTCCCAGCCCTGGTCACTCAGAGATTCCTTAATACCACATGTGGACATCTTGTTCAGAGGATCAATGCCCCAGGTGAGAGGCTCAATGTTCTCTTCTCCATTTAACTAACCCATAGTCCAGAGAGGTGAGAGGGAAGTCTTCACTGATCCTGAGGAAATGTGCAGAATAACACTGTAAAACTTAATCTTTTTTTTTTTAAATACAAGATTTAATCACACATTTTCACAAGTGTTGACTCTTTGATCAAATTGAGGAGGTAAAGGAGAAATGGACTGATTCCATTTGCAAAGCATACTGTGCATATTGTTTCACCAGGTGTGTGTACTCGAGTTGACAGGCATGGACTTCCTCCAACACAAAAAAAGCAAGATGTGCTTCCAGTAAGGAAAAATCTTTTTATCAAAGAGGAACCTGGCAGCTACTATGCAGAGAGCTGTGTAGATTGTTCCATCCTCCTTACTTGCATACATAATCCCTACCTGAATGTAAGAGAGTTGAATGTCAACCTTCTTAAATGTATTTTGTGTCAACTGTGTATGGATTTATTTTGAGGTGAGAGGAGAAGGAAGAACACATTAATTCCAGATGGCTTTAAGCAAATATTAGAAAGGTGAGCTCTCACCGGCTTCCTGATATCTTTTGGCTAGTTGACATTTACAAACAGAGTTTGCTAAGCTTTCTCCCTTAGCAATATTAAGGCTTTAGCGTGTGTAGGGAATGTGTGAAATGAAACACACCATTTGAGAATACTGTAGACAAGAGAGGACTGTAGCCACAGTGGGTAGAGATCATGAGACTGCATTTTCCATTATATGAAACATCCTATTAAAACATGACAGAGTGTGATCAGGTTGTCTGTTTTCTAAAACTTTGGAAATGTTTCCTGTTTTCACCCTCCCTAATTTAAGGTCCATATTTTTTTCTTTGTGTGGCAAATTACCTCCTTCAATGAAAGAATGCTACTTGCATTTCCTGAGCATAGCCTTTGAAAATTAAGAAAACAGTAATCACTGTTGATAAATGTTAACAAGGATTGATTAAGGATGTAAGGTGGGGACCAACTCTATGTCTCTCTCTCTCTCTCTCTCTCTCTCTCTCTCTCTCTGTGTGTGTGTGTGTGTGTGTGTGTGTGTGTGTGTTTGTGTGTGTGTGTGTGTCCTCCCATTGAAATAAAAACATGGTGTGTGTTTTAGTCAGGGTTTCTATTGCTGCACAAACATCAAGACCAAGAAGCAAGTTGGGGAGGATAGGGTTTATTCACCTTACACTTTCACATTACTGTTCATCAACAAAGGAGGCCAGGACTGGAACTCAAGCAGATCAGGAAGCAGGAGCTGATGCAGAGGCCAAGGAGGGATGTTCCTTACTGGCTTGCTCAGACTGCTCTCTTACAGAACCCAAGAATACCAGCCCAGGGATGGCACCATGCACAATGGGCCCTCCTCCCTTGATCACTAATTGAGAAAATGCCTTAGAGCTGGATCTCATGGAGGCAGTTCCTCAGCTGAAGCTCCTTTCTCTGTGATAACACCAGCTTGTGTCAAGTTAACACACAATACCAGCCAGTACAGTGTGTATGTGCAAACTGTTAGTGTTAGAAATAGGATAATGTTAAAAAGAGAAAATAATGAATCTTCAAGTCAATGCAAACAGTTGTCAGCCATTTCATTCTTGCACAGCAGCTGGAGGAAGGATGTCCAAGAAGCACGAGTAGACAGCAACAATCAATGCTCTCTGTGCACAGGAAAATATTATTTCAGGTATATGGTGAAAATTCTGGTGTTTTTCTCAAGGTTTACATATTTTATTTGCAAATTTTTATTGTAATAAAAAATATAGATCAGTTAAATGTTACTTTCTTAATCATTTTTAACTATGTCATTCAGTTTTAAATCCATTTACTTTCTTAGGCAATCTCTCTCCACAATACTTTTCCTATTTCAAAATTAAAACTACATGAATTAAAAACTTCCTTTTCAGTTTCCTAAGCAGAGCCTGCCAACCATCCTCCCGATTTAATCCTTTTATTTATTAACTTCTGAATGTCTATACACTGAAAAATAAAACCAATTTAATGGTGTAAGTGTATTATAACCATTTCATTAAATCTAACTTTCCTACCTTAACTACCTATATATTTCTCTGCTATGTGCATTTTTTAAAATTTATTTATGAGATTGTCATGGAATTCCAACGTTTCTTCCTTCTTTTTCCACCTTACAACCTTCCCATTCACACTTCCTTACTCTTCTTGAAATTTATGGCTTCCTTTTTTCAAGTAATTGTTATTGCATTCTTTTATGCATACATACATATATATTCTTAAATATAACTGTTCAGTCCACACAATCTTCTTTGTAGGTATATTTCTGGGGTTGAACATTTGGCACAGAACAACCAACTGACGTTCTCTTCCCTGGGGAAGACTGCCTCTTCCCAGTCCCAGATTTTCTTAGTTCACTAAGGTTCTTTGTATAGGGTTGGAGTCTTTTAGTTTTTTTCTCAGTCACCTTGGCTTGGTCCACTGGTGTCATCCTTGTTCACCTCCCATTATTAGGTTGTTGAGAATTTAAGGGTGTAGCTAATTAAAGCTCTAATGGCAAGCTCTTTCTCTCTCTTCCCTCTCCCTCTCATTCCCCTCTCTTTTTCTTTGTCCCCTGTATGTGGTCTCTCGCTTATAATTTTGCATGTGTTTATATATGATAAACACTTACACATAAAATGTAAATGAATTTAGTATGAACACATACACTTACAACAAAATATTAGTGACAGAAATTTAAAAATTTAAAACCCAACACTTAGGAAAGCAATCTCCTCTAAGGAGCCGATGAGCTCTATGTAAAATGGACATCAATCATTTGATAGATAGCCTTGATACATGTTAGATGCCCATACTAATTACATGCATTGTTTGTTTTATTGCTTTTCATGACTAGAAATGTTTATCATGATTCAACTTCTTTCATGATATCTTGTAACTTGTATTTTGGTTCCTTTGTGGGTTCTTCTCTTTATTCCATCCTCTTCCTTCTTCCCTTTCAACACCCTAACTCTGTGTAGAATGAGAAGCACAGAAGGGAAAGGGGTGGGTGGGGTCAAAAATATTGTTAAACTACTTCCTGCTGATTACAGAGTCAGTTTTCTTGGGGCGATCTTCACCATCAGGATATCTAATATTTTCTTCTTGTGTCTTCACAAACAACTGCTTGACAAATTACAACCAACTGTAACCAACAGCATCAACCCAGGCACCCCGCCTACCAGCCCTGTCTATCAGGGCTCTAGCATCTACATATAACCTCTGAAAGTCCCCAGAGTTACAAATGTCGCACATGCAGAAACTATCAGCAGCTGGCAAAACCATGTCCCTGTTAGAGCACGAGGCAAATCAGTCATAATGTGATCATAATCTGAAGCAGCCCCTTATCCCATACCTGGGATTAAAACAAAACCACATAACTATAATGTTTCTGCTTTCTAAAGAAAACAAAATGCTCATTACAATATCTCTCTTGCATCCAGAAAACGTTTGCCTAGGAAAAATTCAAAATTTACTCTAAAGTTAACAAAATACTGGTCTTTATATTATATCAGTAAATTATTTTTCAGTTATGTATAACAATAATGTAGATGTTTTAGATAGATAGATAGATAGATAGATAGATAGATAGATAGATAGATAGATAGAGATATATGCCAGTGATTCCTCTAATTATATTCGTTACTTTAAATATTTTCAACTTTTAGATTTCAACATGTACATTAGTGTATTAAGTTTTTAAATATGCCAAATAATGCAGATAATGTCCAGTGTTATTTCTTTTTTAGTTTTAGGGTGTGTGGATGTTTTCATCTTAGTTCTAACATTTCTGTAAGATTTTTTAAAAGATTACTTTTCAAAGACCTTCAGGACTCCATTCTATTTTTAACTTGTATGTGTTCAAAATGTACTTTTCTTCACTCATATTTATAACATATTGTCTTTCATTTATGCTGGTACTGTGCTAAATGTAAAAATTGATTTTAATATATTAACATTCTTGGAATACTAAAAAAAAGCTCTTTTTCTTTTTCTTTATTGAGATGTAATTTAAGTGCTCATAAACTTGGTCCTCTAAAAATTGCCCTTCAGTAGCATGCACATGTCCAAACATGCTGAAAACAACAAAAATTCTCCAAATTTCTGTCAGTTTGAAAACAGAGAAACAAGCAAGCAAACAAACAAACAAAACTAATGCATTTTTCATTATCCAGTTAATGTTTGGCTCATCTCACTGTGAGCCTGAGGAAATGATTCCTTTAGTTTCTGCCTGTGTCACCCTGCCATTTTATATAAGTAGAATTATATAACACGTTATTGCATTTGTTTGCCTTCTTCAGTTATCATAATGCTTTTGTAATATACATATGTAACACATATTAGATGTTTGTTGCTTTGCATGAGTAAATAATATTCCATATCTTGGATATACCATATTGTTTATTTATATATCATTTAAAAGCTCAGTTTTGATTTTTGACTTTTATCTTCTTTTAAGTATCTCTATGATTGCCTACAGTGCTTTGCAAGTATTTGTTTTGAATTTTATTGGATATGATATTAGAGTGGAACTGTTTAGTTATTTGGTAAACCCATGCATTTTTTAGGAACTGTAAACTGATTTCTAAGGTGGCTGCTTCATTTTATACTCAGGCACGCAATTCATGTGAGCTTGTTTGCACACTGTCATTTAATGCTGGCTTTTGTCTTTTTGACAATAGCTCTACTCGTGACTATATGATAGTGTTTCTTTGTGGTCTTGGTCTGCATTTTGCTAATTACTAATATCTTTGGACAACTTTTTTCTACTTGCATTCTTTTCTGGCAAATTATCTGTTTATATCATTTTTCCCTCCTTTAAATCTAAGCTAGCTCTTTTTATTATAGTTAATAATAAAATTAGCTATAATTTATAATTATATAAATTTATTAACTATAATAAATTTATTATCGTTAAAAATAAAAATTAGGGGGAGCTAATTATTTCTGAGTATAAGTCCTGTACATAGTGAATGATGTCCAAAACTGTTCTCATATTCGACATTTTCTTTTCACTGTCCTGGTGATATCTTCGGAAACATGCAAAACTTAAGTGCAATTTATCTTTCTTTCTGTCCCCCATAATTAGATATCATTTCTAAAGAGCCATTGTCTAAATCAAGACCAAGCCATTAAGCCTTTACTTGTTTTCTTGTATGGGGTTTGCAAATTTTACATTTGCCCTCCACCCTCATTTTGATTAGTTGGTCAGAATCTAACTTCATTCCTCAGCATCAGGTCTATTATTAATTTTTCCTGTTTTCCTTTCACTGTTACTTTAGATGAAGTCATTGTGCTTATAGGTGTATATCAAGTCTTTGCTAGGTCCAAGTAGAATTTAACTTCGTTCTTAACCTTGATCAGTGTATTTATCCATAGGTTTTTGATCTGCTTCTGCTTCTGTCTCTAACTGTGGTTTTGTTTTCTTCTCTGATTCTGTGTCTCTGTCTTTGTTTCTCTCTGTCTCTGTCTCTGTCTCTCTCTCCCCTCATGTGTGTGTGTGTGTGTGTGTGTGTGTGTGTGTGCGCGCGGGCTCGCGTGCGCGTGCACAAGCACTTGCTTGGATTTTTTAATATAGCTGAATCTATTTCTTAATTCCATACTCGTTATATGTTTTATCTTCTCTCCATACAGGGATGGTTTTATATCTTCTTTTGCAATCTAGAAAAATATTATTTACTTTTGTTTGCTTTTCATGAGTTTTAAGAAATTAAGCTGCAAAGATAATGGGCATGATGAAAGACGAAAGTGATAATTCGTGTGTTTGTAAGATAAGCAACAGATTCCCTCAAGATGGTTGAAAGCATTTAAATTGACAGAGGGGAACATGTACAGGTAGTTGAAGTGACAAGTAGCAGAAACACCCACACAGTCACAGTCACAGTCACAAAGGCCATTACAAGTTGGGAACCTGATGATATTTCATTTTAACTAGATAACGTATTTGACCAGTCATGGAACAGAACTCTAGTCCATTGAATGACTATCTTGTCAACTGTATGTTTTAGTAAAAGAACAATGGTTTTCTTCTTTTTTTATTAGATATATTCTTTATTTACACTTCAAATGTTGTCCCCTTTCCTGGTTTAACCTCCCTGAAAGCCTCCTAATCCATTCCCTCTCCCCCTGCTCACCAATCCACCCACTCCTGATTCCCTGTCCTGGCATTTCCCTATGCTGGGACATCTAGCCTTCTCATGACCAATATCACTACATGCACACTAGTTTGTTTTGCTGAAAATTATGAAGAATAACCTCTAAATTCAGTTGAAATAAAATGTTGTTAGGTGACAAGTCAATACAATAAAAATTTTTAAATTTTTCATGATCTGATTTTACTAATACTATTTTATAGTACTCACAGGAATGATAACATTCAATTTTCTATATGTACTATGACAGTATGTTTGTTTGTTTGTTTCTTTGTTTAATCAAATGCCTATTTTTTGTGAGTATGTGATACCAAGATATCCATTACTCACACTGGGCTCACACAGGATTGTTGCAGTCTGACAATAATCTGTCATGAAAGCAAAGGGTCTTAGGAGGATGTGTCTTTTAGTCTTTAGTGAGAAGGTGAATCATGTCCTTCGGTTCTTTCCCCACTGCTGAACCTATGAGTATCCAGTGAATAACTTCCAGCCCGTGGTTATACAGATAAGCATGGATACATTCAGTGGGCCTCAGGACAAAATGAACTAGCCATGAACGTCTCAAGTGAAAGATCAGCTAGGAGTGTAGAACAGAGAAATAAATGGAGTGAGAATAGTTATATTAAATTATGTACATATGTGAAATTATTAAAGAACAAATTAAATTAGGAAATTCTAAAGTGAAAATTGTTTCCTAAGCAACCCATATTTTTAATGTTTCAATATTAAAATTAATAAGGAGTCAATATTCTGCTATAAACAATTGACTGTGATTTTTTTAAAAGACCCATAATTTCATTTTGAGGAAAAAGAATAAAAAATTCTTGCTATATGTTTATTCTGGTGCCAGGTTACTTTACAGATTTTATGTCACTACATGTTGAAATTAAATTTGTATAGATATAAATCAAAGCTGGCTGAAGGTAGACATTTCATTTTTGTAAACTTATTGAAATCCAATATAGAGATATGTCTACATAAGATCATGGAATCAAATATTCAGGAGAAATACTTTTACCACAGTGTTCTGAAGTCACTGGCTAAAACCACAAGAAGTAAGTGAACTGAGTTTAAAAATTGATTTGTTAACTTTATTCCCTTAGGTAGATATTATGGATATGCTTAGAATATGTAAGCTCCATGGAGTTACATTTAAAGTACTGTTACACATAAGCATAATGCAATTCATCTTTTAGAGACTTTTCCTTTAGGGTATAAAAATTATTAATGCAGCTCTCAGGAACTCCCTCTCTATATTTGCTAATCTGGCTTTTGGCTCTGCCTGCTCAGTCTCCCATTTGCTGTTCTCTGAAAGGGCACTGCTCTTGACTGACGAGTGATTTGCTCTTCATTGTTTCCTTAACAGTGGAAAGATAAGAAAAAATCATGAATAGAAAAGTATTAGGTGCTTGGACACGGAACAAAATGATGGATTTGAATCAGTTCTGGTGTTTTCCTCTAAAACGAATATGAATAGTTAGTGACTGATGATAAAGTGGACCAGTGGTTTAAAAGCCATGAGAATGGGATAAAGGGAAGAAGACACAGAACAACAGATTTCTTTGAACTATTTCCTCCTTTGCAGTAAAGGAATACAGATAAACTCCAGGCATTTTAAAGTCACATTTCTATTTTCATGAAGGCTACATCTTTATCATATATTTATCTTAATACAAAGGAAGATCTGGGCATTGAAGTTGACTAAACACATTGTAACAGTGAACAGTTTCCAAGAGTCAATTTAGAATCTGGCTATAACTTGATATTCATTTGTAGCTAAGTGTCTTAATGACATTTCTATTGTTGAGATAAAGTAGCATGGCCAATGCAATTTATAAAAGAATGAGTTAATTTGGGGGCTTCCAACTCCAGAAGATTAGAGTCCATAATGCTAGAATGGAGGTAGCAGGCAGCAGGCAGCTAAAGCAACATCTGAATACTCACAGATGGAACTACAAGCAGGAGGCAGAAAACTAAGAGAAGGAACAAAGTTCTTGAAACTTTAATACCACTCACTAGTGACATTACCCCAAAAGGCCACAACCCCTAATCTTTGCAAACAGTTCCACCAACTAGAGACTAAATATTCAGAAGTAAGAGATTATTGGGTCCATTCTTACTCAAACCAGAATAATGATAGAACTGATGAAGAAGTTATAGAGTTCATACTGACAAGGTCACAAATCCAGTGTTTCCAGTTAATAATATAAGATGATCTAGGAAGATTTGGCCATCTAAAACTCTCTTCCTCATATCTGTAAATGCAGAAGTAATTAACCAGTGTTATGTTGCTGTCAGTATCATTTTATATAAGTAAGCATCCTATATTTGTACCAAATTAGCAATTATAAAAGTAAGAAGTTTATTTATTTATTTATTTATTTAATTTATTTATTTATTTAGTAAACCATTATTGTGAAACCCCAAGTTCCAATTTATCTTAGGATGTGAGCCAAAATTCCTTGAACTGATCATTTATAAACAGGAGACTGTTAGTGCTCAGAGCTATGTCATATTGCAGTCAAAGATTATAAAACCATCCCTAGAACTTCTGTCTGCTAAGAGTTCTCTTTCTACTTCAGAAATGGTGCCCGTGTGGTTGCTCATATAAAAGTAGTGAAGAAACATCCTAACTTCTCTTTAAGAAAGGAGTTTCTGTCCTTGGAAGTGATCTAAATACCTTCTAATGATTTTACTACTAATACAATTGGAACGTATATTATGTAAACATATGAATCCTGTGAGCACAAGCATTCACACTATGGCACAAAGTCTTAGGAAAGCTACAAAATAATACATATTTATAGATACGTATCTATAGAAAATAGAGACATAAATAGATACAGAAAAAGTACTCTGCTTTTGTAAAATATAAACAGGCATATTATAGAAAAAAAACAAATATTGGACATTTTAATAAAATATAATATGGATTTCATGGACAATTCCTGAAATTACAATGGTAACAAAATCGCATTATTTTAACTTGAAATCTTTGGAACTCTTCATCCATTGTTCACCATGGGCTGCAGGGTGGGGAGTAGAACAAAGCCTATGGTAGTGAAGACAAGCTGATAATGCCCAACATGGCTTTTAAGTGAGTGGATTATTTCCTTCCAGTCTCTGGAGTATAAAAGGTGAAAGTTCCCTTTGGAGTTCACACTGTGTCATCTTCCTCAAGAAAAGGGCATTCAGCTAATCATAAGTATTGCCTGGAGCTTCATATGCAGGTATCACGCTTGGTTGCCCTTCTCCAAAGGCATAGGTGCTTGACATCCATCCTTCCCAACCTCCATGTGCATCATCAATGGGATCTTAAGTTCCTTTGGTTTCAGATGACTCATCAATGACTTCATCATAATCTTAAAGAAAAAATTACAGCTACCGGCTCTCCAATTTCCCCGCCCCCCCATCACTCAGTCTTATTGAGTTCCATGCTTGCTCTAAGTAGACATGACATCCTGGCTTTACAGCTCTTGACTTTATAATTTTCATTGGCATAGACCTTCATTGCAATATTATCACTCATACCTACTGTCTTTCTCAGGAATCTTGCACCTTCAGTAACTGTTCACATTGCATTTTTAAATTCCACAGTTCTCTCCTTTTGCACTAATTCCTTATTCTTCCAATTCTCTGGTATCTTTAAAAAATTCGGTTCTCATATTTCTGAATCTCATACACAGTAATATAATTTTACATATTCGTATTTTTCCTAAACTTCTCAGCTTCTTTATAGTCTCAGCTATTTATCAAAGAAATCATAAATATCTCAGATGCCTTACTATATGCAATTCTAGAATCTCATTTAAAATGGTCCATTGACAAAACAAAGTTATATCCCTTCAAAAGTGACCCATCATAGACATAGGAACATAACACTTTACACTGTTCTTCCTCTGAGCTATACGGCATTGTGATATTGTTTAATGAAGATTGAGCATGATTGGCTAAAAGATTGATAAGATTCAGGATGTGTACTGAAAAGTCTCTAGAGGCAGAGATGAATAAATCTCTTTCTGATTGAATCATGATTATGCATTGATTTAACTTTCCCAGAACACTCTACACTGTAGATGACACATTTTAATGCACTATCAATTTCTTGTATAATTTTCATCATTTACCCATTAGGTAAAATAACTCTTAGGTTTATATCATAGTTTAATCACTATTCAAAATGAAGGTATTTTGTGGTAAGCAAGACTGACTGGAACCTTTGACATGATTTTATATGGAAATTACTGTTACTTTCTGAAAAACAATAAGATAATAATAATAATTTCCTACAAAAAAGGGTAGAGATTTTTTTTAAAGCATTCAATTTTAATTTTTTTTCCCAAAAGTTCAATTAACTATTGTTGGTGTTCATTTATATATTATAGATTACCAAATTTTTCCTCAAAAGTTGACCCAGAAGTAAACTATTAGAAGCACATATAAGTATCTTAAAGCATCATGAATGATTTTATTTTGACATCAAAACAGTATAGTGAACAAACAGTATAGCGAAATTTGAACATATGATCCGGGGCATGATTAGATTTCTAGGTCACTACCCTCGTGAATGGGATTTTCACTTTAATAACTACCAACCCCCTCTTCTAAAAACAAAATGTAACAAAACAAAACCCTCTCCTGTTTACTTAACTTCTCTCACCTATTGGAGGAAACATCAAGAGAACTATGAGAACCAGCTGGCTCTGCCCATATGTGATTTTCGCACTGTTTTCTATCTACCACATTCAGAAGCACATCCCTATAATCTCTACATCAGATTTCTAGGTTTCACAACAAGCCCCTAGCTTCTTTCATAGGGGAGTTACTTAAAAATGGGAAAAATGGGGAAAATGAGAAAAACAAACTCCAGGTTCCTGACAGTCTATCCTTTTTGGGTAAACATAAATAGAAGGTATCAAAGTATTTGACTGACCAGGGAAAGTTCAAATGTCCCCTCTAACTCAGAGGTTGAGTAGAGGGGAACAAATATACAACTTCTTTGTTTTGTGAAGATCAGATCACCTGAATCTTAACTAGGTTTGTCACCTTGCCCTCACTGAAGGGCTCAAACCAGAGCCAATTAAAGACACTCTGAATGCAGAAATTTATACTCCCCATAGCCTAATTCTTGGCTGCTTATGATTAATTCTGCTGCTTATGCTATCAATGTGCATTATTTTATTATGGGATCTCAAGCTTATCAAAGTATAATGGTATGAGTTACTCATCTTGTTTCTGTGACCAAAATACCTTATAAGAAACAATTAAAAGAAAAAGGCTGGGCTCATAGTTTTAGGGCACACATACCATGAGAGGAAGGCTTGCAAAGGGAGTCATACTGGCAGGAAAGTAGGGTAGACAGAAAAATTGGGACAGCTTATAAAAGCTAAATTCATATTCTTCAGGAAGGTTTTATCTCCTAAAGTTTCCATAAGTATTCAGAACAACACCTCCTTCTGGGACAGATATTCAAGACATGAGCCTATAGTAGAATCTCTTTATATTCAAATCACAACACAAAACCATAATAAAGACGGTAACAAATTTTCAATAAATTGGCTACATTTAAGTATAGAATGGTGAATTCTAACCCCTATACTGTTCTTCATATTGCTCCTTAAACCATGTAGCATTCTGAATATTAAGATTGCATTTGTTAAATTAACAATTCAGTATTACTTCATTCTAATTTAAATGTTTAGATACATATTAACATTCATTTAAATGTGATGTACATATAAATTTTGAAGGCTGTCAATGCTTAGAAATTGTTTGCCTTTGAATAAGATTTATAAACTTTGAGTAATTTTCAATATTTTCGATTTCTGAAGTAGAATATACCATTTTTTATAATGCCCCACATATGTTTTTAAAATTTATTTGTTTATTCACTTACAATCCATTATTAGCCCTTCTTCTCACATAAGTCCTTTCCTGCATATCAAGTCACTCCTAGACTGGTTATATTTTCTCCCACTGAGACAAAAAAGGCAGTCCATTTAGGGGAGCAAGATCCACAGGCAGACAGGCAACAGGCTCAGGGACAGCTCCTACTCCAGTTGGTGGGCTACTCACGTGAAGCCCAAGCTGCTCATCTGCTACATATGTACAGGGGGCCTAGGTCAATAGTCCACCTTTATAATATTTAGTCATATGCTTGTGTCTTATTAGAACGGAGTGATCTTTTTATTAGTATTTTTAAATCTAAATGGCCTTCAATGGTTTGAACTCCCCCATTGTTGCATGTATTATTAAGTTTTTAAAAATTATCTAATAAGAGAGGATAACACACCTATTTTAAACATTATCCTTATACCTATTTTAATCAGAGAAATTAAATAAGCACTAATATTTTTGGTAAATACTAAATTTCAGGCCTAAACATCGCTTTAAAAACATGCTTTTTCTTTAAGAACCAAGTCTCATTGCCTTATTAAGATGGAGATGAGATATTTAGCTAGTGAACTTTAAGTTAAAATTGTGAAATTATGCACACATGTCAGTGTTACGTAGGGGGGCTGTAAAATACCTTGCCTGTTACATTCTTCACATTGATGGTAGTCATGGCTGGAATAGGTAGGTTGTTGGTTTTCGTTGGCTTTTATAGCTGCTTAGGTTAAATATATTACACTAAATCAGTCCCTATTGCCTCTGAACAACTTGGAGTTTTAAGAACTTGAGCAGAAGAGCAATCACCCAGTGTTAGTGGTGACAAGTTTGATAAATATACTATGAATAGCACAAAATATTTCCTGCAAAGTCATATATGGAGTCATGCTGCATTTTGTCAATTTCTTGAGTAAATACAAAAGTTCCCAACTCATGAATCAGTCAAGTATTCTGACTCCAAGAGTGGAAACAGAGATTATGAAACAGCTAGCTTCTATTCACCGTAAATCAGTCTCCAATTCCGTTTTGCTCAGAAAAATCTATTTAGATTGCTTCCATTCCAAATATGTGCAAGAAGACATGAGCGTAATGAGTGTCTGTCCTTTTAAGATACCAGCTGATTTGCTTTGCTTTCATTAATGGTCAATAGCCTGCATGATTAAATGTACCTAAGCAAATGCACTTGAAGTCTATATCTAAATATCTAAATATCTGAACACAACCATAGGTGAATGCTGTTGTCTATACTTAGCTCTGACTTTTATGAGAATTTGCCAGCATTGCTGCTATTATCTTTTAAATGGTGGTCACTGAACCACATCTCTTTTCCAAAAGTCAATTACGGAGTGAGAAAAGAATGTAATATGCTCTCTGCACATCTCTCAGGTACTGATGCTTACTTATATTCTTGCCTGATGACATAGTGCTACTTTTCTGGAATCAAACAGATCATGAATTGTGTCCTAGAGAATTTGATGAACCTTTTATATGTTGGTAACAAATTAAAATCATGCTCTTAGAAGCCTGTACTTTGACTTAAAAGACTTCTGATCTACATGGATGAAGAAAAAGTTGAGAAACTGAATTTCCAACTTGTAAAATTTTAACTCTGCAAAGCTAAAGGGTTACTGGGAACCTTCCTACCTGATATTTAAACATAATAAAAATAACAGGTAGTTGAAATCACATAAAATAATAGTTACATCTTATCATTTCCTAGGTTAATGTGTATGCCATCCATCAAATATCAGATTATGAGAATGGGGATTATTACATGTCAAAGTACGTTATATAAATTATTCTTTTGGATAATTTTAACATATGTCTTTTATTTTACTAAGAAATGTATAGATAGTATTTGTTGTGAATATTAAGGAGACTTGTGGTTTTAAAATTAATATAGTTAATTTTTATTTTTAGTCTTAGAATTTTGATGATGTTTACAGCACCAGGTTTGAAATCTTTCTTGTGGAACAGGCCTCATATACAACCAGAAAGCAGTTGTCTACCCCATAACTTCTATGCATATATTGAACCAATAGATAGTTAATATTGTAGCATGTAGGGTCATGTACCAAGAAAACCCATTGATGTCTTTTCTTCTCCAGAAGCTTCCATAACATCTAAGGCCCACACATAGAGAGGTGTCTAGCAACTTCGGTGTTGATTTCTCTATGTTCTGCATTCGCAGTGAGTGCTGTCTACATCAACAGGGTGTTAATAGCTAATTAATGGTTGTCAAACAAAACCCTGTGTTGTTTTGAGTTGGACATACCATCTGTGATATACTATTTCTCCAAATAACTATTTTTGCTTCAGTCGATGAACAAAGGTTTTCATAGATATTTTTACATGGACTTTGCTTTGAACCAAACTTTTGGCAATACCTCATCTTCCCATCTGTAGTGGCTATTCCTGGTTGTCAACTTGACTATATATGGAATGAACTAATCAAGAATTAGGAAGGCTCGCCGCGGCGGTGGTGGCGACACGCCTTTAAGGCCTACACTTGGGAGGCAGAGGCAGGCGGATTTCTGAGTTTGAGGCCAGCCTGGCCTACAGAGCGGGTTCCAGGACAGCCAGGACTATACAGAGAAACCTGTCTCTGAAAAAAACCAAAAAAAAAAAAAAAAAAAAAAAGAATTGGAAGGCTCACCTATGATCCTAATCTGGAGGCTTAGAGATACAAGTTTCTGACTTGGATCTTGGCATGGAGATCTGAAGCATAGTGACTATGAATTAAGATAAGGAGATCTCCAAATTCAAGGTCATCTGGGATTAAAGACGTGGTGGCACATGCCTTTTATCTGGCCCACCACCCTCTGCTGGAGACCTATATAAGAACAATGGAAGAAGGAAGATTTACTCGCACTCTTCCTGGCGCTGCTTGCCTTGTGGGGACTGAGAACCTGCTAGATTCTTGGACTTCCATCCACAGGTACTGATGACCACTGTTTGGGAGTTGGACTACAGACTGTAACTCATCAACAAATTCCCTAACTATATAGAGACTACCCATATGTTTCTGTGACTCTAGAGAACCCTGACTAATACAGAAGTCACCCATCTATCCCAATATCTTTTTTCTTAATTCTGTTCACACTTAGTAGCTCATTTAGTTTGCTGTCATCCACATATTTTAAACACACAACAATTTTGAAGACAGGATTCATATATCAGAGTTGAAAATGTGGTTTTTGTCTTTCTGAGTCTAGGTATTCTCAATCAGTAACCTTCTACTCCCAGATCATTTCAGATTCTTTATAGGGTTACTTATATCCTACTATATGGATGTACTAATTTCTGGTTCAGCAGCTGATTGTGAATCGTATTGAATTCATTTATTAGCTACTATGATACAGCCACGATAGAACATGGATGTTGCAAATATTTCTACAATAGGGTATAGAGCTTTAGACTGAATGCCAAGAGTGGTATAGCTGGATTATATCTAGTTCTATCGAGTTTTTGCAAACCTTCTGACTGATTTCCAAAGTGCCCTGGCTTCATTTATCACCTCTGCTATAGCATATATGTTTTTTCTTTGTGCTACATTCTATGATGTCATTTTTTGTCTTTTGTGTTCCTGAATCATGGTGACCTCACCTCTGGTCGATATGAAATCTTAAAGTACTTTTAATCTACATGTTCCCTGATAGTAAACACAGTTGAACATTTTAAATTGCTTCTAATCACTTGATATATCTGTAATTTGAGAAGTTTTTGTTCAGCTATAATATGTCCACAAAACTTATTTTTGCAATAGATACTGTTTAATTCTGAGGCTCATAAATGGTCAAAGTGCCTAGCAAAGATAACTGTGATACTCACCTGTGAATAAGTCGACTACTCTGCTCTCTCCACGGCCAAGATTCAAGGAATGCTGTAGAAGAGTGAGCAGGAGGAAGATAAGAGCTGCCAGGTTGGGAGGAAGCACTGAAAGACTGTCCTCTGCACATAATATGACTGTTGTACACATTAACTCATACCAGCTGTGATTACCTGCACAAGATCAAGCCAAGCAAAACTTCAGCATTGATAGAAGAGGGATTTCTTAGATCCACCCCTACTGGAAGAACTATTGGCAGTTGATGGATGCTTAAAGAGGGAGAGTTACTATGCTTTTGAAATATGCAGCTTGTGGATTGTCCATGATCCACTGGTTGGCCACACAGCCATGGATATATGGGCAGTAGTGATTGGCCTTAGGAGATTATAAATAATAATAAATATGGCAGACACGAAGTTGGGAAGAATGTGAGAAGTGAAGACCTAGAGAGATTCTGAGGAAGTGAGGTAGTGAGGTAATGAGGGATGGATAAAATAAAGTATATTTTATAGATGTGTAACATTGTCAAAGAATAAATAAAATTAATTTTAAAATGAAACAACCTTAAAACAATCACAAAGCATCAATTAAGTAAGTGCCCAAAGAAGACTGCTTTAAGTAAATGTTCTTATAAAATAGATAATATTTAATATCCAATTTTCCTATATTTTTATTTCATGTATATGGAAATATATGAATGCACATGTGCATACATGCAGCTCACAAAGTGACCTATTTTAAAGATCTATTATGAAAATTGTGGAGATCTTCTGTCATGAGGCCTGGCTGTCACTTGATTCCTTTTATGTGTGATAAACAACTCTAGAAGTCACATCAGTCATGATTCTTTATGGTAAGGAGCATTTCCTTTTCAGACTCATAGTGAACTCTCATGTAGATAGTGACAGTAAAGTAACATCAGCACAATTCTACTTTATACGTATTTATTTTGAGTGAACACAAAGTCTTAAGATAAAAAATGTGACAATTTCAGAATGCCCTAGACAATGTAAAAGTGAATGTAGTCTGGGATCCAGGTAGGAATTTTAGAAAATGAATGGCTAAGTTCAAAACTGTTAAAAAGAAAATAGCAATTAAAATATTCAAGTTGATTGATTTGTTAGGTGATATTAAGATATAAACAATGAATGATTTTTTTATTCTCTTCTTCATTTATATATCAATAATAATAAATGTTCTTTTAAGACCATTATTAGTTTACTACTGAATAATACATCACTGAGAAATAAATATTGATCTTACAGTGTTACTATTTGAATTATAATCAATATTAAATCAATCAACTGATTTCATAAATATTTTATGATGTTTATTCAAACATTCAATTATTTTCTTAGGTTATGCATTTGATTTATAATTACAGGCTTCCAGGGAATATTATAATTTTCTTAAATAAACTGAACCAATTATCCTAACTTTTTCAATACATAAAAACATGGGCCCAAAATTCTTCTAAAACATTTATATCATTTTACAAAAGAAAATTTAAGCGACACATTAGTCAAAGAAATAGTTTGCAATATTATGCCTATATACACACACATATACATAATTATTGTCTAGCATTATGCTTTAAAGTCATCATTTATGCTAAACATATGTTTTAATATTATAAGCAAGAATATCTGAGAATATTTCAACTTAAGTTTTTATGTTTTAGCAGATTGCACTCTTTAAAATTCTATTAGTTTTTTTCTCCCATTCACTTATATAAATATGATTGTTAGAACTTTTGTGATAAAAATTAAAATATTAAATAAGATTATATTTTTCCCATTTTAGATCATTATATAAGCTTTAGTTTACTTTCTGTTCCATTTTCCTATTTGTAGATACAATTTTCAAAGGTGTCTTTTTTATTTTGTATAGAGTTGAGAGTTTAGATCCAAAATATTCTGAATATAATGGAAGTCAAAGCTCAAACATTCCTTGATAATGAGATTTTTCTCAGTTGGGGAATCAGAGACATCTATTGCTTGATGCAATTTGAGAACAGGACTTGTTACGACTCTCCATGCATTCTCAACATAACGAAGAAATAGGATAAAGTCGAGGCAAAGAACATACTTTCATAGAGCAAGAGAAGCCCCGAGGAGCTAACAGAAATTCACTTTCTTAATAATAATTTACTAAAAGATAGAACAACATTCTCTTTCACTCAGTTCACAGAAGAATTCCTATTTCTTCTAATGTTTTATAATATTCTCTAAATCCATTATTTTTTTTAAATTCACACATATATTTAGTATTTGCAAAGTCTTCTATGTTTTATATTATTTTAGTCTCTCAACTTTATATGCTAAACATACATGTGTTTGTGGTAGGGAAATTCTATTCCTAATAATAACAATGACCTTCTCAAGGTCCTAAGGCTGCTAGCTAATATTGTCACCACTATAACCCAGCTGCCAAGTTCTTTATGTTGTTTCCTATTTCACTATAAAATACCACCACTGAGGCCTCTGCTCAGCTTCTGAATAATGGATGGACAAAAACACTGTATAGAGAAAGATTACTTTATGATTTATTAAAATTTATGTCAGTTGCATGCATCTTTGGGGAGTTGTTTTTGTGGTGGTGTGGGGCGGCAATGAAACCCTAAACCTCACATAGACTGAGGCTCAACTCTACCAGGAAGCTACATCCCCAATAACACACATCCTCAGTAAAGTACAGCTTTGGAGTATATGGCACATATTTTTGACCTTTTTTCTCCATCATTGTTTCAAGACCTTGGCTCCACAAGCTTCTTTCTAGAGCTATTCTGTAACCGTATATCAAAATAACAACAAAACAGAAACAGAAACAAACAAACAAAAATCCAGCAATATCCAGACATTGCTGCATGCCTTCTTGCCAAATGTGA